>CM035096.1:86552456-86934963 GCA_020205505.1 Panax japonicus | reverse complement strand
TTTAGCAGGCTGCTTCAGCTACTGACTTTGTTTGTTGTCAAATGAGACTCCGGATGTGCTCCTTTTTTTTTTAACTAGCTCTGATGCCACTTGATAGAAGATTAGGAAGAGAATATTTCTAGGGAGGAAGTGAAATGTAACTTTGAAGAATATAAGAACACTTTGATTTCACTTGATTAAAATGATTCAAGTACAAGCTATATATAGGACTCATAGGACATTATAGAACCACATTAATATGACCACATTCATGTACATGAATCTAACCATTACATGTTCCAAGATAATTCAAATACATTCATGTACTTAGATATCACAAATTCATGTACTAATATTAATTAAGATGTTTCTTGAATATTCTAGAATATATTTGGTTTAGTTAACAATAATGCTATTGGTATGTAAATGCTTAGGATCCAAGATGTATTGAGCAGCCAATGTAATGGAGAAATTACTATATTGAGATGCCAACATTTAGACCTAGCATTACCTAGAGAACAGCTAGCTCCTTAGATGTCAAAATTTATTCATTTACTATTGCCAAAGAAGTTGAACTGTTAAATTACGAGTTCTAGCTCAAGTAGCGAATATCAAAGCCTCCTAATAGGGTTTCGAACTCTAGCAGAGTTAAGTTGATCTAGTGGCAGCGGAAGAACTATCTTGTGGGCAAATGACCTAATTTTGATGTAGGCTTGAATTAGATTCAATGCATCCTCTATCAAATTCACTATAATAGAACAACATTAGTCAAAAAAAGGAATGATGAATTTTGTTTTATTGAGTCGGAGTTGATGCAGATGCTATGCCAATTTGTGATTTGCGTATAAATCAGTTGAAGCTACCATCTTTATCCAAGAGGTTCTCATGTAAGAATAATGTGCTTTCAATTTCCTTATTTTTAGAAATTTTGAATTTGGGTGTTGATCATGTAATGTAATCTCTTTGTGGCCTTTTCCAAATCTTTATACACGCCATATTTTGTAATCTTTTTGGTGTATAGATATATTTTGCCGATCAAATAAAATAAATAAATAAAATTGTTGAAACTGACTAATTAACAATGTGCGTACCTGTTGCAACCCACTAATGAATTCATGGGAATTGCCAATTCTGATGCCTCTAAAATTTCTGCTTCAGGTGGCACCCCCTTCCTTCCCATATGCAATATTGCTCGGGATTGTGTCATTAAACAAAGTTGGTTCTTGGCTCACAAGTCCCATCTGCTGCCTCCAACCATTTAACTTGGAACTTTGGGTAAGGCAATTCCATCAGTGTAATGGTACCTGAATCCGGATCATAAATCGCTGCAGCAAGGAGATGACAGTTGATTTTCCACTTCCACTTTCCTCTCCGACTAAAGCCACAGTCTAACACAACAAGATCACCAGCACCGTATAAGGAAAGGGAAAAAATCAGGGCAAAATTTATATAACTGTAAATGATCATAAATTTCATACTTGCCTTGCCACTATGAATTGTCAAACTGAGGTCTCGAAGAATCTGAATATCGGTCCTTGTTGATATTTAAACTTATATGTTGAACTCAATTTCTCCATTGACATGATCTAATGTAACCCAGTCTCTTCACTAGGGTTTATCTTTGATTTTCTGTTTAGAATGACAAATATGGAAGCACTTGCAGCCTTGGCCTTACTAGACTTTGGTGAAAATGAGCTGGTTTGGGGAAATTGCTACTGCAGTCATTATTAGAACAAAGAAGACCTGCATGGTGGACGATTAACATACAACTAAAACTAATTTAAAATTTTAGCTTTAAGCTATGTTTGTTAAAATGATGGATGTGATAGAATTATTTGTACTAATTTATTATCATATCGGACTATTTTATCCCATAATTAGTCTTTCATTTAGTGTTTGGACTTTTAATTCATTTCTAGGTGATTTGATACATAAAAAAGGGATTATATTATACCATCTTTCCATTGGGATTATAATCCTTCGTCTGATGTCATTAGAAATGACTAATATAATCCACATATGAGATTAAATATCGAACATGAGTAAAGAGGCTGGAGTAGTAATAAATAGTACAAACAATCGTATCTCACCATATTTTTGCAAACATTATGGTACTTGCATTAATCCATGCATGTGGTCCCCTTTCATACCAATATGAGAATTATTTATTATTCAAAATATATATATATATATATATATATATATATATAATATATATATATATATATATATATATATATATATATATACGGTCCGGATCAAGTGCATACCCCTTATCTTACTCACCCGTGCTCACCCCCCTTTAGGCGACGGTTTCGGTCATACAACCGTCGTCTATACTTTTAGCGACGCTATAGGTTGTCCGTCGTTAAAAGTATAGACGACGGTTGTATGACCGAAACCGTCGCCTAAAGGAGGGAGAGCTCGGGTGAGTAAGATAAGGGGTATGCACTTGATCCTTGCTATATATATATATAGATATATATATATATATAATATATATATATATATATATATATATATAATATATATATATAAAGATCCGGATCTTAAGCTCACCCTTTATCTAGCTCACCTTGCTCACCCCCTTTAGCGACGGACCTGACGACGATTTCGTCCGTCGCTATATATAGAACCGTCGTCTTAGCTTTTATCTACGGACAACATATATCGACAGACAACATATAACGACGGACCGAACATATAGGGATGGACCGAATCGTCGTCCAGTCCGTCGCTAAAGGGGGTGAGCAAGGTGAGTTAGATAAGGGTTAGCTTAAGATCCGGACCGTATATATATATATATATATATATATATATATATATATATATATATTCAAGAGTCATTTATTAAAAGTAAAATATAAAGAAAAATTGTTGTTAACCTAATCAATGACAAGACTCACAAAAATTCGAATATATATAACTACATATATGATGCAGGAGGTGTTGACTTGTCGGAAAGTACGTTATTAGCATTAAATATTATTAGTTGGAGGATCGGCGCAAGAAAGGTGGTAAATGTGGTCATTACGTCATCTGGGTCGAACGAAGTTCAACGATGACGGTTGTCTTTGGAAGATCAGGATCAGATGTCTGGCTTCAGTTTATTTACTTCGGATTCGTGGCGAATCTCTTCGGGTTCGGCTTATAACTTCGAAAGTTCGTTTGGATATTTTTTTCAGCATTTTTATTTTTAGATTTTAGATTTGTTTCGTTCTTTATGGTAGTATTTTAATTATTAGAAGGTTGCTATTCATCAGAAGTTGTTACCATAATTATAGAAGGATTATTAGGAAGTTGTTACCAATTGGAAGTTTCTTACCATAATTATAGGAATTCTGTTGCATGCTGATAAGGAAATCTTTAGTTATAAAACCCGGCTTGAAGGTTGAATTATAGTCAATTTTTTTTATTTGATTATATTAATTCAAGCATTAGAGAATTGTATCTGTGTTTAGGGTAATTCTTTTGTTTCCTTTGTTTGTGAATTTATTGTTTACCAAGCCCACAGGATAATTCCTATCCAGCCCGACGTCAGTTGCTATATTAGAGTATCAACATCTTCCTGTGAATAGACTTTATTAATTTTAATGGTTGGTGGTCGTGGTCGTGACCGTCGTGGGACAGGTTCCAATTGAGGAAGTCTCGCACCGTGATTATAACGTTCAGGATGTGATGATTGAGGATTTGCAAAGATAAGTTGCAGATTTAACCCAACATCTAGCTAGCGACGCAAAATATAGTCCGTCGTGGATAGGCTTCAGTTGAGGAAGTCATGTACCTTAATCGTGATGAGGAGTATTATGGTTCTGAATCAAGTTTTGACAATCCTTATCACTATAGGGAACAACTATGGGAACGACGTGGTCGTGATGATCGTCGTAGGGATTTGGGTTTCAAAGTGGAACTACAAAAAATTTTGGTACGTTGTAAGCAGAAGAATTCATTGATTGAATGAATGATCGATAGAACGCATTTTTGAATACAAAGAGGTTCCTGATAATGTTAAAGTAAAACTGGTTGCAATCAAATGAAGGGTCAAACATATGCTTGGTAGGAACAAATGAGGCGTTTACCGGAGAGGCAAGGGAGAACTAAATCACGAAGTGGGAGAAGAAGGGGAAAAAATGCAGTCACTTCCTTCCTTTTGATTACACTCAGTCCCTGTTCAAAGGTTGCATCTGTTGAGGCAAGGAATTAGATCTGTAGATGATTACACAGAGGAGTTTTATTAGTTGATAGCGTGAATTGATCTATTTGAAACAAAGGAACAATTGGTAGCAAGGTATTTAAGAGGATTAAGACAGCAACTGCAGGATGCACTTAGTCTCCATTCGATGTGGACAATGTTGAAGCCTACGAACGAGCATGTGATGCAGAACAACAACAGAATAACAATAGAACAGGAGACCGATGATGAGGAGCAATCCACCCAATAGACCGACGCAACCTTAACAACCTCGCCCTGCACTATAATAACAGCTATGCAATTTCAATTCCAATATTAGTTATTCAGATGTGGAGAGCCAAGCCATAGGGCAACAGATTGCAGAAAAATTGCTAATTAGAATGGCAAGAATCTCCTGATTGAGCGAGGAAGATGTGTTAGATAAACAGAGGAACTTGGTGAACCTATTTATGATGAGTATGAAAATGATGAGGATGCACTTTATGGTGATGGGTACAAGACTTTAGTCATTCATAAGAATATATTGGCCCCTAAGGGTGATTCAGGAGATGATTGGTTGAGAACCAATTATATATTCCATATATATAACTTTTACAATGGTAAATAAGGTATGTAAGATGATCATTGATAGTGGCAGCTGTGAAAATGTAGTATCTGAAGAGGTTGTCCAGAAATTGAAATTAAAAAATGGATCGGCATCCTAAGACCTATAAATTATCATGGTTGAATAAAGGTAATGAGTTAACGGCTGATAGAAAATATTTAATGTCTTTTTCAATCGGTAAGAAATACTTTTGTTAGTTCTTAGTAGGCACAAGTTATCTAGAAGGGGGGTTGAATAGATAATTTATAATCTTTACTTTTTAGCTTGATCTAAGATAATTATTAAGACTTTGCGGAATTAGTGTTTGTTTTAATCTCTTTTATCAAGCAATGAAGTTATGAGCAGTTAAGGCAGTTATGGTAGATATAGCAGTTATAGTATGAATGTAAATGACACAGTTGTTTTTAAGTGGTTTGGAGCACTCAAAGCTCCTAGTCCACTCTTCTACTCAACGAGTAAGATATCCACTAAGGATGTCTTATACAATCTTCTGAATCACACAGATTCCTTCTAGGACCAACAGTCTAGGAACTTTTCCAGTTCACTTTTGAACTCTTCAGGTCCAACAGACTTGGCTTTCTTACAGTTCACTGCGAACTCTTCAAGTCCAGCGGACTTGATATACTTCTTCAGTTGATTGATGATTGTTGTTGTTGCGTTCTGAAGGTTGCTACTCAGTTTGCTATGTAAGCTCTGGTTCGTAGTAGCTGAGTAGCTGAGCAAGCTTTTAATATCTCAGATCGTAGAGTTGAGCCTTAGAGAGTTCTTCACGTTGAATGTTTATGCTTACTTACTCTTTCATCTGTCTGATCTGTATATATGTGATGTTGAAAACTATCCGTTGGATCCATCCGTTGTGGTATTAAATGCATCTGAATTTTCTGTACTGTGATGGAGACATTTCTGTACATCTTCTGAATTCTGCATTCTGGACCACTGACACTGCAGGCTGCTTTTTCACCTACCACCTGAAAAGGTGTTTTGTCCCTTTTCATTCATAGTACTATCCTTAGCTTCTTCAATACGCTTCTTTGTTGAATCCTAAGGATATTTCATTTATTCTGGGACTGATGGGCACTGTAGTATTTAGGATCCATTCCTCGTAATGTTGAATTAACAACTCATGAGGCTTTAACGTTTTCTGACATGACAGATGTTGCTCTACGATTTGGATTGTTGTGCTCTATGATTCAGATCGTGTTGTTGACTCTACGATCCCAAGAGCGTACTACGATCGCTGACTCTGCATACTACGATCGTAGAGTTAGCTTGGTGAACGTTGAGTCCACTCTACGATCGCTGACTTGAGCTTGTTGTCCATCTGATCTTGTCCGACTGCGATCTCTGCATTTGTTCAGTGAACTCTACGATCGCAGAGTGTAGTCTACGATCCTTGTCTTTGACTTTGGTATCGCTAGACTCTGCGACTCTGAGCGTATAGTGCATTTCACACTTAGCTTTGGCAGATTGTCGTTAGGCTTATAGGCAGGCTGTCTCTACGATTCAGATCATAACTTCCTCAGTACACTACGATCCTGAGGAGGCTCTTCTCGATACACTACGATCCTTCTTCGTTTCCCCTGGAAGTCTACGAACTCTGAGATCTCACCATCTTGCATACTCCTGTTCTGCCTTGATAGCTCCCGAGTTGACTCTGACTCTCCTAGCAGACTACGACTTTTGGTGCAGTGCTTCGACGATCAGACAAGCCTATCTATTACATCATAAGATCAACCTAACAGCTTTGATCTTTTTATCTATTGTATTCTAGAACAGAATGATACACGTTGAAAGCTTAGATCAGCCTAACAATCTTGATCTTTCCATTACTAAGTCCTTGTACATAAATTCAATTTAAGGACCTTACAATAATCACAAGTATATTAAAACATCAAATCATGCTATGCATTTTCCCAACAATCTCCCCCTATTTGATGTTGACATAAGTAAGGAGATTTGTTGTTATGATTATTGATTATATGCAGTGCAGAAGAATAAACATGACTTAGTATTTCAGTGAGCAGCTGAAATTTCTAGAGAATAAGCATGAATTTATTGATGTATGAAGATAGATGTTATATTTGAAATAGATACATCAATAAGAAGTGAAAATTTAACTTATCTCTATTTTCTTGGCTTCTTACTCCTTGGAGGATTTGCCTTTTCTTCTGCTCTCCTTTTTCTGCTGGCTTCATCTCTTTTAGCCAAATCTTCGAGCTCACTGGGACTTAGTCTTGGATTGTGGTCGTGCCTGTTTATAAATGCCGGATCTCCAATTGGCATTCTTAGGCCTGTTGCGGTTACTCCTTGTGAGCTAAAAGCTGGCCCTTAACTTCTTAAAGGTTGAGCCACTAAGACTTCCTGCTGATCTGATCGTTGAGTCTGAGAGATATGTCTTACAGGCAGATTTCTAGTTGTTTGGAATCCGCGTCCCTTGTGCCCTTGGTCTGCACGATCTACTTCCCGATCTCCCTTGCTTCTTTTTTCCCCCTTTATGTCAGCATCAAGAGTGCGAATGTCATCTGACAGACGAGCAATTCCTTGGACAAGTTCATTCAGCTGACTTTTGGTCTGAGCAATGTCTTCTCTATTTTCTTCAATGAGAACTTCAGACCTTGCTTCTCTTTGTTGAAGAATGGATAGAATGTTGTCTGTTTGTTGGCCCCTGCTGACATAGAATTGTTGAAACTCTTTGACAGCAGTCTGGAGATTCTGAATGCTTTGCAACATCTGTTTGTTTTGAGATTCTTGAGTTTGCTGCAAGATGAAGACTGCATCCCTATGTCGTTTGGCTGCTTGGAAGTGAATGTCATCCCTGTCCTTTATGCTTTGAAGCATTTCTCTGATGATCTCTTTTAGTGTTTTGGACAATTCAGAGCTCAGAGATTGTGGAAGGGTGTTTGCAGCATTGATCATGGATGTCAGTCTTAGCTGAATCAGTTCAGAGTGATCGTCAAGACTTTCTTCTAGTTCCTTGATCACTTTCTTAGACATAGCTGATAGATCGGCCTTGGTAGACAATTCTGAGAGAATCTCATCCATCTGGGGAATTCTTGAGGAAGAGGGTGGTGTATTGTTGAATTGTTCTTTTAGGGAACACAGAGCAAGTTCAAGATTAAAGCAGTCATTACTGGACGAGGAAGGGATGTCTGATGGAGGGGCTTGTGTTTGGATGTTTGGGATAGGTGACTCTACGATTCTGATATTTGATTCTTCTAGAAGGCTAAAGCCTGGAATCGTAGAACAAGAGATTTGTTGGAGCTGAGCAAAGTTGGCTTGTTCTGGTTCTTTAGTCACAGAATTTTGGAATTCTGTAACTGGAAACTGATTTACTGGGTTGAGAACTACTTCCATCCATTTAGGAAATTCGTAGAAATAACTAAATGAAGATGATGGTTGATGATTAATCCTAAAGCTTGTGGGGATAGTTAGTACCTCAGATGTGACATTTGATGAGGAATAGTTTGTAATCAACTTTTTAGCAAAGATGACTTCCTTTGGAAATCCATGAGCCAGAACTGTGATTGCTGGATATTCCTTGAAGCTCTAGAACATGTGGTCCCATGATTTCAGAATCTGAGCTTGATGATATGCCATCATGGGTAGGTAAGAAAACATTTGATTGTACATGTAGCTTCTGTATCCATCTCTACCTACACCAGTTATTTCAAGCTCATCATCATCATCCTCTTTTTCTTCTTTGTTGTCTTCTGAAGAGTCCATTAACTCAATGACCTTTGACATTGGTTCATCTTTATCTTGAGCAAGAACTTTTTCTTTAGTCATTAGGATATTGTGAGGCTCCCCCTCAATATGATCATCTTCCTTTAGAAACTCCCCCTCAGCTGGAACTTCTTCTTGAGCAGTAGGCTTCTCCCCCTTAGCTGATGCATTCTTTTCTTCTGTTGCTTGGGGAAGTTCTACTTTTACAGCCATGCTCTTGGTTTCCTTCTTCAAAACTTTTTCATTTTCAAGAATATACTTCTTGACCAACCTTCTTTTTGCTTTGCCAGTGTTTTCTTTGGTTGTCCTACCACATTGACCTGCCACTGTTCTTAAAGCAACTTCTTCCATTTCTGCCACACTTGGCCTGGTTTCAGAGAACAGCAGGGTCTCTACGATTGAGGACACTGTTGGTCTTTTGGACTCATGACCAGCCTTATTCTTCTTTAAGAGTTGTGAAATGGTGGTTTGATCCTCTTCAGCCTCTTCTTGCTGTTGTATGTTCCTCAACCTCCTTAGAGTTTCTATGTCAGAGGACTCTACATGCATGTTAGTTGCAGATCCCTGAGGCTCTTCGACTTGTGTTCCCCTCAGTTTCCTCTTGCCCTTGCTTTTCCTGACAAGACCAGAGGGTTCTCCTTTATCTGCTTCTTCTTCTTCTTCAGCCTCATTGACAATAGCAATTCCTGCTTCCCCTTGCTCCCCAGTTCTCCCACTTGACTCTGTCATCATTCTTGTATATTCAGCCGGGTTTCTTTCCCAATTTTTAAACAACTGCTGTGTCATTCTTCGGTTTGGGTTGATGGCTTCTCCTTCATCATCCCCAATTTTATCACCCACAGCAGATTGCAGAATGATGCTAATAATTCTTCCATACAGCATCTTCTGAGGACTTTTCGACTTCTTCGAACCTACAATACACTTGCCAATCCATTCCAGTAGTATGGCTCCATAATTTAGTTGAATTCCAAGAGTTATTGCAGTCATGAGTTTGAGTTGAACTTCATTAACAGAGTCATGACCTGAACTCTTACAGCAGATACATTTCCCAACAATGTCAGCTAGAAATTCATACCTTTGAGGGAATTCCTTCTTTTTATAGCCTTTTACAGAGGAGTTCTTTTTGTGATGCATTTTCTTCAATCCCTCTTCAAATCTTATGCTGTCGAGAGGTGAGTGCCCTGTATCCTTGAAACCAAGGGCCAGATTGAAGTCTTCTTCCCTTAGCATCATTTCAACTCCTCTTACCCGTGTAGTGATGGTGTTGAGTTCGTACACTCCATTCTTGTAGAACTCTTTCACTAACTCGGGATAGATGAGGGTGTCGGTACTCAGCGCTTCTTCGAGACCTGCCTTCTTTAGTAGTGCTAATGTTTTGTGAAACTTTGGAGGAGCATCCTTGAACTCATCGAAGCAGAGTCTGTAGCCTGAGATTACATTTGAACCAGCCATGATTCTGTGGTTGAGAAGTGAAATGCGATTGAGCTTTTTCTTGAGTTAGGATTTTGCTTAGAGAGAGAAATTATCTTTTGAACTTCAGATTTCAAAAATACGGTTCCAATTAGTTCTTGTAGCTTCCCTCTCTCTTTTTGACTTAGTGGGACAGGTGTCGCTTTTTGCTTGGCTCTACGTCTTGTATTTGTTTGAATGTACTGATTTGCCCTTTGAGTCTTTAGTGCTGAAATGTCCTTAGAATGACTACGATCGTTGAGGTAGTCTTCTGGTCGTTGAGTCTGTCTACCATCCGTAATCTGTCCTTTTTACTGTATGGTCTACGATCGTCGAGTCTGTTTTACGATCGTCGAGTCCGTTTGACAGTTGTTGAGTCTGATCATCATTCGTAGAGTCTGTCCTTTCTACTCTAAGGTCGTGGACTTCCCTTGATTATGTCTATGATGTTGAGTTTAGCCTTTGTACCTGTTATGGTTAGTACAGTCTAGAGCATATATTTCATGGTTGAAGATTAAGCATCCCTAGTTCACTTAATAACTTATTGAATCTGGATTCATCTAGTGGTTTAGTAAAAACATCTGCAAGTTGATTTTTAGTAGGAATATATTGTAGTGATATAGTTCCATTTTGCACATGATCCCTAATGAAGTGATACCTTATTTCAATATGCTTGGTCCTAGAATGCATAACAGGATTATGAGTTATTGCTATGGCACTTGTGTTATCACAGTGTATGGGTATCGATTTGAAATCAAACCCATAGTCAGCTAGCTGGTTTCTCATCCATAGAATTTGAGCACAGCAGCTGCCAGCAACAATATATTCAGCTTCTGCAGTCGAAGTGGACACTGAGTACTTTTGCTTTTTGCTGAACCAGGACACAAACCTATTTCCTAGCAACTGACAGGTGCCACTGGTACTCTTTCTATCTATCTTACATCCTGCAAAATCAGCATCTGTGTATCCTGTTAGTTCAAATGAGGATTCCTTGGGATACCAAAGCCCCAAGTAAGGTGTGCCTTTGAGATACCTGAAGATCCTTTTTACAGCAGATAAATGAGACTCTTTTGGGTTAGCTTGAAATTTAGCACATATGCATGTTGTGAACATTATGTCTGGTCTACTAGCAGTTAGGTACAAAAGAGAACCTATCATACCTCTGTATTGAGTTATATCAATACCTTTACCATTCTCATCTTTGTCAAGCTTAGTTGCAGGAGCAATTGGAGTTTTCATGGGGGAAGCTGATTCCATGCCATATTTCTTTAACAAATCTTTGATGTATTTGGCTTGATTTATGAATATCCCTTCATTAGTTTGCTTCACTTGTAATCCAAGGAAGAAATTCAGTTCACCCATCATGCTCATTTCAAACTTGCTCTGCATTAGCTTAGAGAATCTCTTGCATAATTTTTCGTCAGTAGAACCAAAAATGATGTCATCAACATATATTTGAACTAGTAAGACTTTGTCTTTGTGCTTTCTAAGGAATAATGTGGTATCTACCCTGCCTCTAGTGAACCCATTTTCTATTAAGAAGTTAGTTAGAGTTTCATACCATGCTCTAGGTGCTTGTTTAAGACCATATAAGGCTTTATCTAATCTATAGACATAATTGGAAAGGGATGGATTGATAAAACCTGGAGGTTGTTCGACATAGACTTCTTCTTGAAGCTCTCCGTTTAGAAATGCACTCTTGACATCCATCTGGAAGACTTTGAACTTCATGTGGGCAGCAAAGGCAAGAAAGATTCTGATGGCTTCTAGTCTTGCAATGGGTGCAAAAGTCTCATCATAGTCGATACCTTCTTCTTGAGAATAGCCCTTTGCTACTAATCTTGCCTTGTTCCTGGTAATGACTCCATCTTCATCCATTTTGTTTCTGAAGACCCACTTAGTTCCTATCACTGGATGATCATTTGGTCTTGGCACTAATCTCCACACTTTGCTTCGTTCAAACTGGTTGAGTTCTTCTTGCATAGCTTCTATCCAACTGGAGTCTTCCATTGCATCCTCTATTTTCTTTGGCTCAATTTGTGACAGGAAGCTTAGATAGAAACATTCATTCTGAGTAGCAGATCTTGTTTTGATTCTAGCATTCGGATCTCCAATGATTAGATCCTGAGTGTGATCTCTTGCCTATCTGCTGCCAGTTGGAACATCTGTCCTGATACCTTCCTGTCTTAAGTCTTCAAGGTCTATTTCTTCTTCTTGTAGTGGAGATTCATTATCTTGGATGGTCCTCTCTATGATTTCATTATCATGCTCTACGACTTCTCTGTCTGGTACTTCACTCGTAGTGTTGGCCTCGACAACTTCAGTCGTAGTGTTCGCATCATTGGTCGTAGTGTCTTGAGGTACTGCTTTGTCTAAGTCAGTTTCATCAAAAATGACGTGTATTGAGACTTCGACATTCAGCGTCTTTTTGTTGAACACTCTGTATGCCTTGCTGTCCGTGGCATATCCAAGGAAAATTCCTTCATCTAATTTTGGTTGAAATTTTGTCAGGTATTGTTTTCCATTGTTGAGAATATAACATGCACATCCAAAGACATGGAAGTAGCTGACATTTGGCTTTCTTCCTTTCCATATTTCGTAGGGCGTCTTCTTGATCGTAGAGTGGATTAGTGATCTGTTCTGAGTGTAGCATGAAGTGTTGACTGCTTCTGCCCAAAAGTATTCAGGCAGACGGGCTGCTGCTAGCAAAGTTCTCCCAGCCTCTATCAGGGTTCTGTTCTTTCTTTCAGCGACTCCATTTTGTTGAGGAGTTCGTGGAGCTGAGAAGTTATGATTGATGCCATTGTCTGTGCAGAACTGATCCATTTCTGAAAAATCGAATTCTCTACCATGATCACTTCTTATAGCCTTGATTTTCTCTCCTTTCTCGTTCATCACCATTCTGAACATCTTGATTAATATGGAGCTTGTCTCATCCTTTGAAGTCAGGAAGAATACCCATGTGAATCGAGTGTAGTCGTCGACTATGACTAGAGAGTATCTTTTTCCTCCGAGACTGGTTGTTGGTATAGGTCCAAAAAGATCCATGTGAAGCAACTGCAGGGGCTTGTCAATGGAGTTATCAGTCTTGCCTTTGAATGAGCTTCTGGTTTGTTTTCCAAGTTGACAAGCATTACATAGCCTTTCCTTCACAAAGTTGAACTTAGGAAGGCCAGCCACGAGACCTTTTGATGCCAGTTTGGACATGCTTTTAAAGTTGAGATGGGATAATCTTCGATGCCATAGCCAGTTCACCTCTTCAGAGGCTTTAACTAGAAAACATATTATTTCGTCTGAGCTTAGTTGTCCAAGATTTACTGTGTAGACATTTCCTTCTCTTGTTCCGGTTAGCTTTACTGCAGATGTCTTCAGATCTCTGACTTGACATTGATTATTGATGAATGTTACTTGATGTCCCCTGTCCCAGAGTTGACTAATGCTTAGAAGGTTGTGCTGCAGACCTTCCACATAAGCCACTTTACTGAATGATATCACACCATTTCCGGCTGAGCCATAGCCTCTTGTCTTGCCAGTACCATTATCTCCAAAGATGACTGAGGGACCCTCCTTTTCTACATAGTTGGATAATAGATCTTTGTTCCCTGTCATATGTCTTGAGCAACCACTGTCCAGATACCATGTTGAGGACGTGGAGCTCTTTTCCTGTCAAAACATTTGAACCTTCATTTTGGTACCCATATTTGCATGGGTCCTACTTTGTTAGTGCCTTTGGGGACCCAAATTTGTCTAATCTTGGGTCTCACATGCATGGAATTATAATAACACTTTGTGGCCTTATGACCGTATTTATTGCAAATGAAGCATCTATTATAATGCATGCCTGTGTGTGTGTGGTGATTCATCTTCCACTTGGACTTGTATGGTTCCTTAGTCAACCTTCTGTTAAACTAACTCTCTTTCTTCCACGTGTCCTTAGGTTTCATAGATAGTAACGAGTGTGCCTTACCTCTACTGTACCTTCCCAGTTGATTCGTAGAGTTGATTTTGTTTGACTCTACAATTCTTCGAGGTTGGTAAGTAGAGGTTGGGTTACTCTTTTCCTTGATGAAACCCAGACCAGCGTGAGATCCTTTACTTCTCTGAGTATGACTAGAGACAGTGGAACAAGGTTCTTCCAACTGTGAGGATTTTACACAAGCAATACCTCTACCAAAACTTGAGACATTACTGGTGCTAGTTTCCATTATCTTTTCCAGACTTAGCTCTGAGATGGATCCCCCAAAGCCTAAGCCCGTTCTGTCGAATGCGCTTTTCTGACTAGAGAGCAGGCAATCCATGGCAGATGTGGATCTGTTCCATGCAGAGATAGTCTTCTCTAGATCCTCAATTTTAGAGGTTAGCATAGACTCTCTTTGAGCATGATGTGTGTGTGTCTGTTTCAAAGTTTCATTCTCAACTTCAAGCTTGGAGAGAAGATTAGTACTTAAAAGGGCTGTTTCAAGCTCTTCTTGAACTTTCTTCTTCTCCTCTTGAAGAAGAGAATGATCTTTAGACAAGACTCTGAACCACTTCATGTATTGATGTAGATCAGTGGTTATGCCATGCAAAGCAGTTCTTAAGTCACTTATATCTACATCAGGAGAATTAAAATCAAATACCTCATCGATACTTACATCATGTATATTTAGGCTTTGTTTGTCCTTTGCATGTTTGGCCATTAAGCACAGATTGGCCATATGTGGTTCTTCCTCATCTCCGGATTCTGCATTTGAGTCGTTATCTGAATCACTCCATGATCCTCCGGCAACCAGGCCTTTGTCTTTCTTCTGAGGCCCCTTGGTTCCTTTGTATTCTTTCTTTGCCTTGGATTTCTTCCTTAGCTCTTCTTTGATAGGCTTGTTGCAGTTGGCAATGAAATGACCAGGTTTCTTGCAGTTGTAGCATAGATCATTTATTTGTTCCTGGCTGACGTAGTTGCTGACTTTCCTTGGCTTACCGATTCTGCCTTGTCGCATGAATCTTCTTAGTCTCTTTACCAGCATAGCAAAGTCATCATCATCGTCTTCATCATCATCATAGTCAGTCTCAGTGATGGCTTTTGATGCACCTTCATTTGCTTTGAGAGCAACACCTTTGTCTTTTCTTCTTCCTTCTGAAAGGGTTTCAGCACGTTGAGTTAGCTCCAGCTCGTATGTCAGGAGATTGTCATACAGTTGTTGAACTGTCATCTCATTAAGATTCTTTGACTCTCTTATTGCAGTGGTCTTTGCATCCCACTTGCTCGGTAGAGCTCTCATGAACTTTATGGTCAGATCTTTGTTGGGATAGATCTTTCCATATGCTCGTAGAGAGTTGAGCAGAATGTTGAATCTTTCATAAGTGGCAGTTACATTTTCGCCTTGCACATGAGCAAACATTTCGTACTGCTGTGTTAGAAGAGACTGTTTGTTCTCTCTAACTTCTTTAGTTCCTTCGTGCATGATCAGCAGTGCTTCCCAAACCTCCTTAGCTGTTTTGCTGTTTACAACGTTTTCAAACAGGATGTTCTTCGCCTTTTTGTCAAGTTGGACAGCTCTCTTCTCTGTGTCTGTCCATTCTTCTTTTACTTTTATTTGTACTCTGTTTGGATCGTCAATGGTTGGTGCAAGCTTTGTTGGTATATAGGGCCCATTAAGAACAGTCTCAAATAGATCTTCATCTATTGAGTCCATGTAAGCTTGCATCCTGACTTTCCAGTTCGCAAATTTATCCTTGTTGCACATTGGTGGCTTGCTGCCTCCCCCGGTCCTGGATTCGCTTGGTACGAGTGCCATTGGATCTACTAAAGCGTGTAAGCTATAAAAATAGAACCTGCTCTGATACCAATTGTTAGTTCTTAGTAGGCACAAGTTATCTAGAAGGGGGGTTGAATAGATAATTTATAATCTTTTACTTTTTAGCTTGATCTAAGATAATTATTAAGACTTTGCGGAATTAGTGTTTGTTTTAATCTCTTTTATCAAGCAATGAAGTTATGAGCAGTTAAGGCAGTTATGGTAGATATAGCAGTTATAGTATGAATGTAAATGACACAGTTGTTTTTAAGTGGTTCGGAGCACTCAAAGCTCCTAGTCCACTCTTCTACTCAACGAGTAAGATATCCACTAAGGATGTCTTATACAATCTTCTGAATCACACAGATTCCTTCTAGACCAACAGTCTAGGAACTTTTCCAGTTCACTTTTGAACTCTTCAAGTCCAACAGACTTGGCTTTCTTACAGTTCACTGCGAACTCTTCAAGTCCAGCGGACTTGATATACTTCTTCAGTTGATTGATGATTGTTGTTGTTGCGTTCTGAAGGTTGCTACTCAGTTTGCTATGTAAGCTCTGGTTCGTAGTAGCTGAGTAGCTGAGCAAGCTTTTTAATATCTCAAATCGTAGAGTTGAGCCTTAGAGAGTTCTTCACGTTGAATGTTTATGCTTACTTACTCTTTCATCTGTCTGATCTGTATATATGTGATGTTGAAAACTATCCGTTGGATCCATCCGTTGTGGTATTAAATGCATCTGAATTTTCTGTACTGTGATTGAGACATTTCTGTACATCTTCTGAATTCTGCATTCTGGACCACTGACACTGCAGGCTGCTTTTTCACCTACCACCTGAAAAGGTGTTTTATCCCTTTTCATTCATAGTACTATCCTTAGCTTCTTCAATACGCTTCTTTGTTGAATCCTAAGGATATTTCATTTATTCTGGGACTGATGGGCACTGTAGTATTTAGGATCCATTCCTCGTAATGTTGAATTAACAACTCATGAGGCTTTAACGTTTTCTGACATGACAATGTTGCTCTACGATTTGGATTGTTGTGCTCTATGATTCAGATCGTGTTGTTGACTCTACGATCCCAAGAGCGTACTACGATCGCTGACTCTGCATACTACGATCGTAGAGTTAGCTTGGTGAATGTTGAGTCCACTCTACGATCGCTGACTTGAGCTTGTTGTCCATCTGATCTTGTCCGACTGCGATCTCTGCATTTGTTCAGTGAACTCTACGATCGCAGAGTGTAGTCTACGATCCTTGTCTTTGACTTTGGTATCGCTAGACTCTGCGACTCTGAGCGTATAGTGCATTTCACACTTAGCTTTGGCAGATTGTCGTTAGGCTTATAGGCAGGCTGTCTCTACGATTCAGATCATAACTTCCTCAGTACACTACGATCCTGAGGAGACTCTTCTCGATACACTACGATCCTTCTTCGTTTCCCCTGGAAGTCTACGAACTCTGAGATCTCACCATCTTGCATACTCCTGTTCTGCCTTGATAGCTCCCGAGTTGACTCTGACTCTCCTGGCAGACTACGACTTTTGGTGCAGTGCTTCGACGATCAGACAAGCCTATCTATTACATCATAAGATCAACCTAACAGCTTTGATCTTTTTATCTATTGCATTCTAGAACAGAATGATACACGTTGAAAGCTTAGATCAGCCTAACAATCTTGATCTTTCCATTACTAAGTCCTTGTACATAAATTCAATTTAAGGACCTTACAATAATCACAAGTATATTAAAACATCAAATCATGCTATGCATTTTCCCAACAACTTTGATAACGCTTGATGTGATGTGATGCCTATGGATACATGTCATGTGTTGTTGGGCCGACCTTAGCAATATGACCGAAGTGTCATTCTTGATGGTCGAAAGAATACGTACTCCCTTAGTATAAAAGGGAAAAAGGTTGTGTTAGAACCTCAGAGGTAAGAAATCGGTTCGACTCAAGTAGTCAGAAACCCGAACTTATTATCTATGTCTAGATTTTCCCTTGTGAGAGTAGCTCGACGGATAGGAACACTGAAGTGCCAACCGATGTGCAAGAATTGCTGTCAAAATTCCCCGATCAAATGCCCGAGGTGCTTCCCTCTGGTTTACCGTCGATGAGGTATATACAGTATCAAATTTATCTTACGTTAGGATCAAGTATGTTGAATAAGCCAGCTTATAGACTCAGCCCCAAGGAGTTCAAAGAGCTACAGAGGCATGGTGTGGAATTAATGGAGAAGGGCTATATTCGTGAGAGTATAATTTCGTGTGCAGTAACAACTCTGTTAGTATCAAAGAAAGATGGATCATAGAGAATGCGTATCGACAATAGAGCAATCAACAAGATCACAGTGAAGTACGGATTCCCAATTCATCGTCTAGATGATATGTTAGTTCAATTGTCCAGAGCAAAATTCTTCTCAAAGATTGACCTGAAGAGTACTGGATACCATCAGATAAGGATAAGGCTTGGAGATGAATGGAAGACGACGTCCCAAACTCAGTATGAGTTATATAAGTGGATGGTTACTCTATTCGGCCTTTCCAATGCTCCCAGCACATTTATGAGGTTTATGTATTAAGTTTTGCGGCCTTTTATAGTAAAACTTGTGGTTGTCTACTTTGACAAAATTCTCATTTATAGTCCGACATATGACACACATCATGAGCACCTCTGAGCTATTTTTGATGCGTTGAGGAAGGCGTGCCTGTTCATCAATCAAAAGAAGAGCTCTTTCTTCACGACGTCAGTAACCTTCCTTAGTTTTATTGTTTCCACCAAAGGTGTTCATTCTGATCAGTCAAAGGTAGACGCGATATTGGCATGGCCTACGTCAAAGACTTTGCATGATGTTAGTAGTTTTCATGGATTGGCTTTTTTATATCACCAATTCATCAGGAGCTTTAGTACATTAATTGATCATATCACAGAGTGTCTAAAAGGGAAACTATTTAATTGGTCGGAGGAGGCCAAAGCTAGTTTTCAACTTGTCAAACAGAAGATGAAGGAAACACCAGTTTTAGCACTCCCTGATTTTGAGAAGGTATTTGATGTAAACTGTGATGCATCTAGGGTTGGCATCGGTGGTGTTTTGAGTTAGGTGGGTCGGCCAGTCGCATTCTTCAGCGTAAAGTTATCTATGTCAAAGAAGAATTATTCTACCTATGATTTGGAATTCTATTCCATAGTTCAGTCACTTAAGCATCAACATTATTATCTGATACAACAGGAGTTCATTCTTTTCATTGACCATGAGGTTCTGAAGTATGTCAATGGTCAGCACAAGCTAAGTCGAAGGCATGCCAAATCGATGGCTTACTTGCTAGAGTTCACTTTTGCATTAAGGCACCAAGCAGGAAGTCTAAACTGTGTTGTCGATGCGTTAAGTCGACATACATTACTCTTTAGCACTATGAGTAATAAAGTCACGGGTTTTGAGACCTTTACCTTAATGTATGATGAAGATCCTTCCTTCGGAAAGATAGTTTAAGAAGTGGGAAAAAGACAACGCCATGAATTTGTTCTTCATCATGAATACTTATTTCAGGGACTTTAGTTATGTCTTCCGGATTGTTCACTTCGGCAGAAGATAGTAAGTGAACTCCACAATGAAGGTCACTTCAGAATAGATAAAACATTGACCTTGGTGTCGACATGACTACTATTGGCTGAAGTTATCAAGCGATGTGGCTTGTTACGTGCAACGATATTATGTATGTAAGAAGTCCATGGGAATTCTTACTAATGAAGGGTTGTATACTCCCTTACATGTTCTTGAAATTCAATGGGTGGATGCGAGTGTGGATTTTGTATTGGGTCTGCCTCGAAAATAGCGAGCAATGGATTTTATCTTGGTTATGGTTGATCGATTTTTCTAAAATGGTTCATTTTTTCGCTTGTAGGAAGACAATGGATGCTAATCGGATCGCCCACCTTTACTTTCGGGAGATTGTTCGTTTGCATAGTGTTACCTAGACTATTACTTCAGATTGTGATACTAAGTTCATAAGCAATTTTTGGAAAAGTTTTTGGGAGAAGCTCTGAACAAAATTAAATTTCAGTAGTGTCTACCATCCCCCGACAGATGGTCAGACCGAAGTGGTGAACCGAAGTTTCGGCAACCGTTCGAAGAATAAGACTACTGACATGAGTCCTTTTGAGTTTGTCTGTGGTCGGAATCCTTACGGGTTTTGGATTTAACTCATATTCTACGGATTGGCCAAGCGCACCCTAAGGCAGATGAAATAGTAGATCTTCGAAGTATCCATGATCAGGTGCACCGATCTATATATTATGGAGAACAATGCTAAGTATAAGAATCGGGCTGATAGTTGTTGTTGTCAGGTACTTTTTGACGTTGGTGATTTTATTTAGGCAGTGTTAACTCGTGACCGATTTCCCGTTGACGAATATAACAAGCTTAAGGATCGTAAGATTGGACCTTGTGAGGTTCTGCAATAAATCAATGATAATGCCTTTCGGTTGTGAATTCCCAGTCATTTACAAATTTTAGATGTTTTCAACGTGAAACACTTGCATCCTTGTTTTTCGGAGTCTGGTGATCATGTTATGAACTCGAGGACAAGTTCTTTCCAACCCAGGGTGACTGATGCAGGAGGTTCTCATCCCGACGATGCTGACTTTTCGAACAATACGTTGTTGGCATTAAAGTATCATGAGTTGGAGGATTGACACAAGAAAGGTGGTAAAGGTGGTTATTGACGTCATCAGGGTCGGACAGAGTTCAGAGACGATGGATGTCTTCAGCAGATCGAGATCGGATGTCTGGCTTCGGGTCATTTACTTCAGAGTCATGGCGAGCCTCTTCGGGTTCAGCTTTAAGACCTCGGAAGTTCGTTTAGATATTTTTTTCAGCATTTTTATTTTTGGATTTTAGATTTTAGATTTTTTTCGTTCTTTTATGGTAGTATTTTAATTATTAAAAGATTGTTATTCATTAGAAGTTGTTACCATAATTATAGGAGGGTTATTAGGAAGTTGTTACCAATTGGAAGTTTCTTACCATAGTTATAGGAATTCTATTGCATAATCTTTAGCTATAAAATTATGCTTGTAGGTTAATTATAGTTAGTTTTTTTATTTAATAATATTAATTCAAGTATTAGAGAATTTTCTGTGTTTAGGGTAATTCTTTTGTTTCCTTTGCCTGTAAATTTATTTGTTTACCAAGCTTGCAGATAATCGCTATTGTAATAATAATTTTGAAGTAAAAGTCTGGATTTTAGACATTCAAAACGAAGAAATTGAACTCTTTTCTTGAGATGAAAGGAAATTAATCATACTTACACGGAAAAAATTGTGAATTGTTGTCTTTTCATTTTCAACAAGTCGAGCTCCTACATAGAAGATGCTTGCATATACACAAAATTGCAAGGTGAAAGGGAACCCACAGCCTATCCCATTAATCAGCCCTCGCCTTAAACCTGATTTTAGGGGACCATCACATTTCTTTCTGTACATTTCCATCACTTTCTCTTCTGCACAAAATGAAGCAACCGTTCTTATACTTCCTACTGCATCATTAGCAACTTGGCTTGCTTCCTCATACATCATCTGCAAAACAACTAAACATAAATGTGAGAAAATACTATTGATGTAATGTGTTTGCGTTGAACCAAATGAATAAGGATTGAGAAGGCATACGGACTCAGTGAAGTTGGCATGACTTGGCCATTGGCCGAGTTGATATAGAAAGCAGTTGTATCTGTCTAATCAAAGTTGTATTTTTGTCTATTAGAACAAATATACATTTAGCGACAATTTTACATTTATTTTAACGACAATATGTGTTATCAATGGCCCAAAATGAGGCCATGGATAATACCAGAGCAATTACTTTATGCTATCAGAGCAATAAATACCACCTTATTTTATATTATGAATGTTGCAATGCAACTATTTGCTATACACATGCAATTAGTTCCTATATTGAACATGACCAACCTCACCGAGAGTCCAAATCCATTAATAAGTTGCATACAAACCTTTGTATCTGCACTAAACCCTTTCGTGAAGTTACTTTGAACTTTATCATTAAGTCCAATAAGAGGAACCATAGCCAGAATAATAAGAGCCAACTGCCAACATGCTGCAAAAGCAAAAGCCAAACCAGCAACAGCTGATGCACCATCTTGAACAAGCTGTGCAAGTGCATCTCCAACTAAAGAACGCAATACCACAGCATCTGAAGAAAGCCTTGCGCCAATTGCTCCACTTGAATTTTCAGGCTCATCAAACCAACCCACGTCCATGGAAACTATTTTCTCAAAGCACATTGACCTAATTCGTCTCGTTAACTTACAACCAGCCACAGCAAAAAAATATGACCTTGCTGGAGCTACTAAAAATGATACAAGCCCAAGGAGAACAAACATCAGTCCCCAATATCTTGAGTCAACCTTCAGTTCATGTCGTGGTTCGTAAAACGTTTTAACCATGCTCGCCATTAGTATGCCGAAAATTGGAAGTATGATACCATTAACTATAGCAGATATAGCTCCAACAGTTAGGACTGGTATCTCAGGCTTGTTGAGAAAGGCAAGGCTGTGGAGTGGAAAGTTTTTTGCACTATTTTCAGGAACACCGAGTGTTGTAGGTAGACCAATATGGATGCTATGCCCTAATGAAGATGATGATTCTTGACTTATAGATTGCTGGTATGAGATTCTTTGGCTTGATTGTCTACCACAAAGTTCTACAGAAAAATTGGATATTTCTTGGCTATTGACACAAAAAAGCTCTGAAGAATTATTTAGCTCTTGAAATCGGATAAGCTGAGAGTATGCGCCTCCCGGATCATTGAGTAGCCCTAAATGTGAGCCTGATTGAAATATTAAGCAAGTAGATGGTGTTAAACATGATGGCTCAAGTGTTAATTGTGTTAAGAATTTTTGTGAAAAATCTGTTAGTGTACAATTTGGAGGTTCAGAATTATTGGATGATACATGATGAATTAATATGGAGTAATTTTTTAATCCACAAGAACTTGCAAAAAGAAAATTTTAATGCAAGAAGTTTATGAAATTACTTATATTTTATGCTTTGAAAATCTCTAAAAAGAACTTTCTATGCTCGAGTGTTCTCTAAAAATTTTATGCTTAATTCCTACCCCTTGGACATTTTCCGGCATCATCCACAGTTGCTCAGCAGACAACCAAAAGCTCAATTAGTCTAAAGCAATTCAATATAGAAGAAAAAAGTATTTGTGCAAAACTACTTACATTATTTGTATGTTTTCATTATCTCTAAAAAACTATAAATTAAATATGATTTCAAATGATAATGAGTGCAGACATAACAAAATAATAAGTTGAGCAAGATGTGTCCAATGCCTATGACGTTACTTTCAATTATACTTGGCGCCTTATATCCCAACTTAGTTGAAGTAGACAGAAAATGAATCCCATGCATAAGGTTATGATGTTTACAAGGGAAAATTAGTATGAAAGGTTGATATATGACATACCTTTCTCAACTATCTTTCCTTGATGAATCACAGCAATTGTATCGGCATTTCTCACCGTGCTCAAACGATGTGCCACAACGACAGTTGTTCTATTGACCTTTATCCTGTCCAGTGCCTCCTGCACCATTCTCTCAGATTCTGTATCAAGTGCACTTGTTGCTTCATCCAAAAGTAAAATTCGCGGATCTTTTACAATTGCTCGGGCTATGGCAATTCTTTGCTTTTGACCACCAGAAAGTTGGATTCCTCGCTCACCAACCATAGTGTCAAGGCCCTATATTAAAATTTCAAAATCTGAGATACAATTCGAATTAGTTCAAGTGTTTGATACTATATATGCATAGTCGAAGTCTATATTATTAAATAAGAAGACTAGTCGAGGGACTAAATTGCTGACATGAGGTGAAGACTTTAGGGGTTACTTTATCATTTTTCCTCAAATAATCCTAAGATCTCTTGTCCCAACTACTGTCTCATCTTCTGCCTTATTCTATGTATTGCTGTCACATAATCATTATTTATTTACAAAATTAACTCTAAAAAATAAATAAGTTATCCCTGAAATTTATACATGAGATGAGATAGATGATGAGTAGATAATGAACAGTAGATTTGGACTTCGAAAGTCATATAATAACTAACATAATAGAATCTTCTATCCCCATTCCTTAATCTCATCTACTGTTACACTATCATGTATTAATTTTATATATTTATAAAGATTACGTGAAGAAAAGTAAATAGGATTGATAGGGAACAAAATAGTGGGGCAAGGAATGGGACATCAGATTTGAATTTAGGGGGATGTTCATAGCTAAGAATTTTTTTGTTGGAACCTGAGGCAATTCATCAATGAACTTGGCGGCATTTGCTAGCTCAACTGCTGCTGTTATTGCTTCTGTAGTTGTTCCATTCTTCCCGTAAGTAATATTATCCTTAATACTAGATGCAAACAACACAGGCTCTTGGCTAACCAAACCAATTTTCTCCCTGATCCACTTGAGTTGAAATTCTTTGAGATTAACACCATCAATAAGAACTTCACCGGCTTGCGGATCATAAAACCTCTCTATTAGACTTATCACAGTTGATTTCCCACTTCCACTTTGGCCAACCAAAGCTGCAGTTTCGCTGCTAGCAATGGAAAGAGAGAATCCGCTAAATATATTCTCATTTGGTCTGGTTGGATAATGAAAATAAACATCCTTCAACTCTATAAGCCCATGAATTTCGTTTAATATTTTTCCCTTGGTGTTTCCATCTATTTTTGGCTTCCTACTTATAGTCTCAAATATCTTGAAAGCCGCGGCTCGACCGGCGACAAATGTATTCATACAAGGAGAGGCCTGACCCAAAGCCCTGTAAACATATTGTAACAAACAGTTATATATAACATGCATCTTTTAAAAGACATTTTGGGCACATGCCACAAAAAGAGTCTCGTCCGTAAAAAATTGCTTCAAAATTTATGGAGTACTTAATTTAATAGTGATGGCATGACAATATAATTTACTCTTAAAATTAAACTGTTTATAATATTTGATAATTATTTATGCTGCCAGAGCAAATATATATATTTTGTGACAATTTACACATATTTTAGCAGCACTTTGAGCAATGACGGCATGACAATATAATTGTGATAAATAAATTTGACGACATTGAATCATTTTAAGTTGTTGTCAATAAAAATGAAACTATTTTTTTAATAGTAATAAAATTGGCAAGTGAGACTCTTTTTGTGGAACTTTGTACGTCAACTTGTCAAGTACCTCTAGAACAATTTAAATTGCAACTTACGTTGAACCAATTATCACAGCAAAGATTACATTAATCACTTTGCCGCCAGTATAACCGTTGTCCAATATAAGCTTTGCACCAAACCAGACGGCTAAACCATAACTGGAAAAGATAATAAACTGAATTGCTCCAAGACCTAATCCATAAGCCAACCCCTCGTGAACACCTGAGTTGTAGGCATTTATAAGAGACTCGTTGTAACTGGCAACGGCTTGGTTCTCCCCCGTAAATGATGCGACCTAGCATTGTAAATAAAAATTGACAGCCATATACAAAATTCAGAATTACAACAAGACTAAAATGTAAAACCGTATCCCGAATTTATCATTTTGTGGAGATATGATCCTTGACTTTATAATATAGCAAACATCTACCCCATGATACAATTCCTAGTGCAAAATTATACATTTTGTGGAGATATGATCCTTGAATTTATCATTTTGTGGAGATATAATCCTTCAATTTATCATTTTACGTCAATTTTGCACTGCTTATTATATCTTAGAAGATATGATTTTGCACTAATATTTATATTTTGCGAGAAGAATCTGCTGATTTGAAAAAAGAACAAAAACATTACAGTGACACAAAGACAGCGCAGTATTTTCAGTTTAGTCTTAAAGTGATGTATAATTAATGATATCTTTAGGACTACGAACACGACTTGATAAACTAAATTTAAAACATTATAATAATTATCCCAGATATAATGACATACCGTTCGGATTGAACTAATTGTTTGTTCAACAATGGCTGCAGCTTTTGCATAAGAATTTTGTCCCCGGGAAGCCATCTTAGACATGAATAGGGTCATAATTCCACCAGATATCACGAGGAGGGGAATACAGGTTAATAACAGTAGTGTAAGAAGCCATCCTTTGATTAAAGCCATTAAAAAGCCTCCCAAAAATGTGGATACTAGCTGTGCAAATTTCCCAACCTGCAAAAAATAAATAAATAATAAAAAGATGCTTAGTTTAAACTAGTGATCTTATTATAATTTGGAATGGAGTGGAGGTAGTATATTTTTTATTTTTTTCATAGTTGGTGTAATAATTTTCAAGAAATGTCTGCACATGTAGTTATAATATTTTAGAATTTGGAAGATCAGTGTCGTATGATGAGTCTCCACTCTATTACAATTTTTTACGCAATCTCAATACACTTTTAGAGACAAAAATAATATTTTTTAGAGTTAATAGCATTTGGATCCTCCAAGTTTCACCAGTGTTATACTTGAGCCATTGAAGTATAAATTCTCTCAATATAAATCCTTAATTATATTTAAGTAAGCACCACGAACCCTATATGTGATTCCGGTTTTATTTTAGCCGATAATACTATTTTTATACAGTTTGACTACAATTTATAAAGTTTGACGTATGGAAGTATAATACCTTTCTTTTTTCAAAGAATTTATAATATAAAACTATACCCTTCTTCTTCCATAATTAAAAACCCAAAAAATAATTTATGCCAAGCTCTGTTCCAAAATACCACATATTAGTTAACTTAATTTTTCACATATCAGTTCTAAAATTAGGGATAGTAATTTAACCGAAATATATCCATCCGAAACCGGTCCAATCGCTTCGAATCGATCATTTTTTATCCGAACCTTTGACCTTGCCGATGCGATTTTGGTGCAAAAATTATGAAATCGGGATCTGTGATATGCATGTTTGGTATTTGCCTCTGAATCGGCATCGGTCAGGACCATAAACCCAGCAGATCCCTCAGTGGGCATCATCCGACCGACCAAACGTCAATTTCGGAGAAACATCCCCCGATCGAGTAAGAGAACTAGCAACACTAGTCGCAAAACTCCCAATGAAGGAATGGGACCATAATCTTCTGAGCAAACAAGCCTAGCCATTCACCCATAAATGTAAGTTTTCAAATTCCTCATTCTACTCAAAACACCATAACACTCGATCATATCCACTGACTCATTTTGCTAATGTAGTATATATCACTCATTAGGCCAACGTCCATTGAAATAAAAGACCTAGAAGAATTCACCTCAGGCAAAGCTCATAAAAAACCCTTAATGCCGACAACCTCTGAAGCCAACCCAACGGATCCAACCCCCGAATAGTCGTCAACCTCATTACCCGATCCAACCACGAGCACAACTCAATCAATAACAATCCTGATACCCTTTTTCACCGAAATAAGCCCTCGATCTAGACCTGCCCTTATCTTAAAGGACCACACTACTGTTGGAAATAATACTCTCACACACACTAGAGAAAATAGAGAAGATGTTATCACAAAGGAAGTTTTATATTTCTTGCTTGCTTCAAATGAGTTGAGTACATAGGTATTTATAGGAATCTCCTAACATGTATAAACCCAAATACATGAATGAGCACTTAATGAAAACCAATTCTCTAGACACCTTTTCAACTAGCTTCATGAACCTTCAAATACATGAACCAACAAGTACATGAATATTAATTAAATAAAAATACTTAATTACTTTTGGGACAAGTTTATTTTTTCAACACCCCCTCTTAAACTTGTCACACCAAGTGAACTTCGCAATTTGCAAAATAATTCGACTTTGAGTGGCTTCGTGAAAATATCAGTAATTTGGTCTTGAGTCTTCACAAATACAAGTTCAACTTCTTTCTTTGCAACACATTCTCTTATAAAATGATACCTCGTATCAATGTGTTTGCTTCGGTCATGAAACACCGGATTCTTTGCCAATGCAATGGCCGACTTGTTGTCGATATAAATCTCCGTTGACTTCTCTTGTTGCAAATTAAGATCTCTTAAAAGATTTCGAAGCCAAATGGCTTGACAAACACAAGATGTAGCAGCAACATATTCCGCTTCACAAGTAGAGAGGGTCACAATAGGTTGCTTCTTTGAGGACCATGTAAATGCCGAATTCCCCATAAAGAAAACAAATCCAGTTGTACTCTTTCTATCATCAACATCACCGGCCCAATCGCTATCACAATATCTCTCAAGCTTGAAATTATTTGAAATTGAATAAAATAAGCCAAAATCAAGAGTACCTTTGATGTAACGGAGAATTCGTTTAGCAACCTTCAAATGAGTCACGGTGGGATTTTCCATGTAACGACTAACAAGGCCAACTCCATATACAATATCCGGCCTTGTGGATGTTAAGTATCGCAAACTTCCAACAAGACTCTTAAAAAATGTTGAATCCACCGTCTCTCCTTCTTCATGCTTTGACAATTTAATTCCACATTCAATGGGTGTGTTCATCGGCTTACATTCAAGCATTTTAAATTTCTTAAGAAGATCTTTAGCATATCCTTCTTGAGAAATAAAAATCCCTTCTTTGCTTTGCTTTACTTCATGGCCAAGGTAGTAAGCCATACCCATATCCGTCATCTCGAATTCATGCTCCATAGCCCTCTTAAATTCTTCAAACATGCTTGGATTACTTCCCGTAAAAATCAAATCATCAACATACAAGCATACAAATAAAATATCGCCATTCTTTCAAACCTTTGAATAAACGGCATGTTCATACGGGCATCTTTTGAAATTATTGTCTTGGAAATATTTATCAATTCGGCTATTCCAAGCTCTTGGCGCCTGCTTCAATCCGTATAATGCCTTCTTCAATCCTAAAACTTTATCTTCTTCTCCTTTGACAATATAGCCAAGTGATTGTTCCACGTACACCTCTTCTTCAAGAAATCCATTTAAAAATGCGGACTTCACATCCATTTGGTAAATTGACCAATCATTTTGAGCCGCCAATGATACAAGCAATTTTATAGTTTCCAAGAGAGCAACGGGGGCAAATACTTCATCATAGTCGATACCAGGTCTTTGATTGTAGCCTTTGGCTACTAATCTTGCTTTGTATTTCTCCACTTGACCCTTTGCATTCTTCTTTGTCTTATACACCCATTTCACCCCAATTGACTTTTGACCTTTTGGAAGTGTAGTAAGCTCCCATGTCTCATTCTTCACAATGGATTTGATTTCTTCATTCATGGCACTCCTCCATTTCTTGTCTTTGGATGCTTGTTCAAACCCCATAGGTTCACAATCCGCAAAAAGACAAAATAAATTCAAATTATCAATATTTACCTCCTCGGTACTATCAAGAATTTCTTGTACACTTCTCATCTTTTGAGGTCGCTCACTTGAACTTGATTGAGATGAAGATGGACTAGATTGTCCATTGGATGATGGTGGAGATGGAGGTGGAGGTGGAAAAATAGGATTCCCCGAGTCTTCTTCTCTTTCTTGCGCTTCCTGGTCAATGAAAGGAAAGAAATTATAATTTTCCTCTACAATGTTCCAATCCCACGAGCTTTCTTCATCAAATTTCACATCTCTACTTATCACAATTTTTCCGTTGCTTGGATTGTACAATTTGTAACCTTTGGATCTTGCATCATAGCCGATGAAAATATGTTTCTCACTTTTATCATCTAGCTTCGACCTCTTCTCATCTGGTACATGCATATAAGCAATACTCCCAAAAACACGCAAATGAGAAACACTTGGCTTTCTCCCATTCCATGCTTCTTGTGGTGTCATGTCTTCAACACTTCTAGTCGGGCAACGGTTTGACAAATAGATGGCACAATCAATAGCTTCAGCCCAAAATTCTCTTGGCATTTGCTTGCTCTTCAACATACTTCGAGCCATGTTAAGGATGCTTCTATTTTTTCTCTCCGCTACCCCATTTTGTTGTGGCGATCTTGGAACCGTTAAAGGATGACGAATTCCATTTTCTTCACAAAATAATTTAAATTCATTTAACGTGAACTCGCCCCCTCTATCGGATCTAATGGCCTTGATATTATACCCGCTATGCTTCTCCACAAGAGCCTTGAATTTTTTAAAAGCTCCAAACACCTCCGATTTTTCTTTGAGAAAATAAACCCATGTCTTCCTACTAAAATCATCGATAAAGAGGAGAAAATAATTATTCTTACCAAATGATGACGGATGAATAGGACCACACACATCCGAGTGCACAAGTTCCAACGGCATGGTTGCTCTAGTAGTTGTTTTTTTTGGAAAACTTTCCCGAGATTGTTTGCCAAAAAGACATCCTTCACAAAGTTGATCGGGGTGGTGAATTGAAGGCAACCCATTCACTATCCTCTTCTTCGACAAAGCTTCCAAACCACCAAAATTCAAGTGCCCAAGTCTTAAGTGCCAAAGCCAAGACGAATCTTTGAAACAAGCTTTTAAACATTTTGCCACATCATTTTTAATATTCAATAAGAACATTCGATTTCTTGTCATAGGCACCCTCACTAGTAAATTTCCGGATTGATCTCTTATTGAAAGGTTAGAATCTTTCATCAAAATATCATAACCTTTCTCTAAGAGTTGCCCCAAGCTCAAAAGATTGTTCTTCATATTTGGCACATAATAAACATTTGAAATAAATTGGTGCCTTCCATCCTTTAAGCGAATCAAAATTTTACCTTTTCCTTTAACCGGAATTTTTGACGAGTCTCCAAAAGTAACATTGCCGCATACAGATTCATCAAGCTCAACGAACATATTTTTCCTTCCACACATATGATTGCTTGCACCCGTGTCAAGATATCATGTATTGTCATCTTCACTCATCTCTCCTTTGCATGTCAAAAGTAAAGTGGGCTCCACTTCTTCAACATTTTTCTCCACGTAATTTCCTTCAACATCTTTTGAATCATTCTTACATTCCGAAGCATAGTGCCCATAATCATGACAATTGTAACATTGAACTCGAGATTTATCATACCTCCTTTGATACGGTCGTGTATAATTTCCTCTTCCACGTCCCCTTGTGTGGTGAGACTCTTGACTCCTTTCTTCTTTGTGAGGAGAGTAGTGACTTCCTCTTCCACCTCTTCCACGGCCTCGTGCTTGGCCACGACCTCGACCTCGTTGACTATTTCCATGTTTTTCTTCTCTCTCCTTGAAAGAAAGCTTCGCTTGGAGCACTTGCTCAATAGACCCCTTCTTTTGCTTTTCAAGCCTCTCTTCATGGATTTGTAATGAACCCATAAGTTCGTCAACGGTCATGGTTTCCAAGTCTTTTGACTCCTCAATGGCTACAACAATATACTCATACTTGGGATTTAAAGAACGAAGGATTTTTTCATTTACTCGAACATCACTAATTTTCTCACCATTACTTTTCATTTGATTGACAAGTGCCAAAATTCTAGAAAAATAATCCGAAATTGATTCGGACTCCTTCATACGCAAACCTTCGAAGTCACTTCTCAAGGTTTGAAGACGAACCTTCTTTACTTTGGCAACTCCCTTGAACGAATTTTGGAGAATTTCCCACGCTTGCTTGGCGGTGGTGGCAAGAGCAACTTTTTGCAACATTGCATCATCCAAACATTGATGAATAATAGTGACCGCTTTTTGATCTTTCTTTCTTGTGGAACTCAAAACTTCCTTTTGTGCTTGTGATAACGAATCTTCATTTTGGGGCTCTTCATAGCCTTTGGTCACAATGTCCCATAGATCTTGTGAACCAAAAATCGCCTTCATGCGAATACACCAACTCTCATAGTTATCCTTCTTCAATTGAGGAACTTGGAATTGGACCGATCCATTTGCCATTTTCTAGTGGGTGTTACTAGCAACCTAGCTCTGATACCACTTTGTTGGAAATAATACTCTCACACACACTAGAGAAAATAGAGAAGATGTTATCATAAAGGAAGTTTTATATTTCTTGCTTGCTTCAAATGAGTTGAGTACATAGGTATTTATAGGAATCTCCTAACATGTATAAACCCAAATACATGAATGAGCACTTAATGAAAACCAATTCTCTAGACACCTTTTCAACTAGCTTCATGAACCTTCAAATACATGAACCAACAAGTACATGAATATTAATTAAATAAAAATACTTAATTACTTTTGGGACAAGTTTATTTTTTCAACAACTACTTCGGTCAAAATGAAGATGAACCAGACCACCCTCTAAGCCAACCAAGACTGGACCCTTCAAATCCCCCCCCAACATCCTCCTAGATCCTCCTCTATCGGAACACAAATAATCCCCCTATCCCTAACGCCACCACAAATACCGATCTGATCGACATACACGAAATCACAAACGAAGAATCCTCCGAAGAACCCCCTTTAACCAAAAAGCCTCAAACCGAATTACCCCCACCACATTCATCACCACCCAAAACCTCAATATCCACCGGCCCCTCCACAAACCAAATGCAGGAGGCCCGAAGCCGAATGACCCTATGGCCCACCGAACTCGAAGAATATCCGCACGAGCTGTTCAAGAATTTCATCCTACCTGCTGACGAACCCCGATTCAAGGATATCAGTATCCAAGAATTAATCTTCGCAAGCATGGTGCATCAGGGTAGGATTAGAAACGTTTCACCCCATATTAACTTCCCTCATACAATGATAATTGATCTATCCAATTCTCATGTCCTCATGCCACTGCATTTTTTGACCATATCATTCATCGATTCAACCAAGTCAATGCCCGGGAAAAAGAACTCGAAGCAGAAATTCAGCAACTTAAGTTCGAACTGGACGAGGCTGAGCTGCTAAAAGATGACCTTTAACATGCCAAACTCCAGGTTGATGCTACCGTGGCCAGATTCAGAAAGGAACAAAGCTACCACTCTGACGCAAAATTCTACTGCCAAAAACTAGAGGACGAGTTAAAAAACTAGAGGACGAGTTAAAGGCTGAAAAACTGAAGGTAGCCGAAGGAGAAAAGCGCTACAATTTTAGCATGTAATTATTTGGGTCTAGTCAAGGTGTAGCCCAACTTATTTAATAGATCAGATTTGGTGTTGGCCCATATACGTTTATTTGGACAGCTCTCTCAAATAGTGAGAGAGTTCTTATTAAAGTAAGATCGTGTTTCCTTAATTGATGAGATAAGGAGATCTAACTTGAGAAGGAAGCAATCAATCATTAATTGTAGTTATAAGGTGATTCTGAAAAGGACTCCTATTCCTAGTTGGATTTGGGTGGACATGACTTCTATAAATACAACAACAAGCAAGGTTTGGAGAAGACAAGAACATATGACAAAAATAAACAATTTGTACTCTCCATATTATTTTAGTCAATTTCTCACCTCTCTTCGTAGTTTTTTCCCAATTGAGTTTCCACATAAATTCTTGTGTCCATATTTTATATCTCTTACAATGATGTGTGTATGTTTATCTGTGTGTATTTCGTGAGTTTGATTTCACAACAATACAATCAACGACTCCATCAACTGTTAGCACTGTTTTGGCCTGTTGTTTTGGTGATTTCGTCAGACGTATAAAATCTGGCGTTAACATTGGCGCCGTCTGTGGAAACGCTTGTTCTAATATTGAATTAAAATCACCAATTTATCAAGAAGAGGAGATCCTACACAAAAGATAAGTGATTCTTTTTTATTTACGAAATCAACATGATTATTGTTACTATTTTACTTATGATATAAATTTGGTATTGAAAGTTCTCGACTTTGTAGACTTTTTATTTACAACGTGATGTTAAGCTTATAAATTATAAAATTTATATAGTTTATGGTTATAAAAGCCCATTGTTTGCATCATGTGTCACTTATATGATTAATTTCTTTTAATCAAATTAATAAATCATACCCATGTGATTACTATCACTTGGTAGTACAACAACAATGTATATGTCTTGCATATTTAAATTACTATATATCAAGGTTTCAAAGAAAATTTGTGATCTGAAAACTAACATGGACATCGTAGGTTAAATACATGCCACTAATTATGTGATTCGCTAAGTGTGACGGTATCATATATATAAGCTAATTAAGGGTCCGGATCCTGTCCGGACTCTCGGACAGGTTTAAAATCCGGACTTCTTTTTTTTTTTTTTGCTTTTTTTTTTGAAACAACTAAAAAAAAAAAAAATTTATGGAATTGGAATTTTTACATTATACAGTGTTTTGGGCGTGATTTGGATGCCTATAACAAAACATGTCTATACAGTCTGGGCAGACTGTACATACATTGGTTGGTGTAGATATTAAAAACACACCCAAAACACTGTATTATAGAAAAATTTCAGTTCCATAAATTTTTTTTTTTTAGTTGTTCTACAAAAAAAAAAAAAAAATCAGGTCCGGATTTTCTCCCGTCCGGGAGTCCGGACCTGATCCTTATCCAGCTAATTAATACTGCATATAAGATAAAATTATTCAATGAGATTGCTTGATATGAAACTTTACACGTGTTTTAATGCATGACAACAATTTTCAGTATTGGACTTGATGATGAATCCCTTTCATCCTGTAAAATGTAAATGCCCATTTGAGTTTTTGTGATTCAGTGCATGCTTTTCGGTGCAAGATAAAGAATTAATTTTTCATAAGCCTAATCATATATAGTCAACGGAAGCTGCAAAAGGGCAGCCTTTTCACCTTCGGCATGCACCACCACTTCAATGACATCTGTCAGAACGTTTAACAATTTCGATCACCAAAAACCAAATTTTATCATCGGATGACATTATTCGATTTCTCGGCTAACTCGTCAACATAACACATGGACTTCAGGTGGCGAATGAAAAAATATTATTGGGCATTCCCACTTCGGATAATGCCAGTTCACTTTAGACTATATCACATCGGCTTCAGTATGTCCTCGGCTATCTACATTTGGAGATATAAAGTCGGATCAAAGTCTCCCAAGGGGTTGGGAAGGCTATTATGGGGATAAAATGTCGGTTTGGGGGTATAAGGGCGGATAAACGTCATTTGAGAAGGCTTTGTTCTCCCGAAAAAATAAATATTCTTCAGATAGACATCTTACGGATAAACATCCTACGAATAAACATCCTTTGGGAAGATTTAGTTCCTCCCGAAGGGATAAACATCCTCCGAGAAGGGTTTGTTCTCCCGAAAGACAAACGACAGTATAGATATGGTATGTTCAGTAGTTTTACCAACATGACAGTCAGAGGGTATGATGGACTTTTTGTATTCTCTCTTATTTTAAGTTCCTTATAAATAAGAGACTGAAGGGCAATGTTACGTTGGAATGTAATTATTTGGGTCTTGCCAATGTATGTATAGCCCTACTTATTTAATGGATTAGATTGGTGTTGGCTCATATACGTTTATTTGGACAACTTGCTCAAATAGTGTGAGAGTTCTTATTAAAGTAAGAATGTATTTCCTTATTTGGTGGGATAATGAAATCTAACTTGGAAAGCAATCAATCAATCATTAATTGCAGCTATAAGGTGATTCTGAAAAAGTACTCCTACTCCTAGTTGGATTCGGGTGGACATGACTTCTATAAATACAGCAACAAGCAAGGGTTGGAGAAGACAAGGACATATGACACAAATAAATAATTTGTACTCTCCATATTATTTTAATGGATTTCTCATCTCTCTCCATGGTTTTTTTTCAATTGGGTTTCCACGTAAATTGATGTGTCCATATTTTATATATCTTACAATGGTGTGTGTGTTTATCTGTGTGTATTTTGTGAGTTTGATTTCACAATAATACAATCAACCACTCCATCAACTGTTAACGTTGTTTTAATTTAACCTGCTGTTTTGATAATTTCATCAAGTATACAAAATTTGACGTTAAAACTACTAGATGTATATGGGCGAGGATTTGAAGGAGGAGAAATAACGCAGTAGTAATAGTTTAGGAGAGTAGGAATTACGCAGTAGTACTATACGCATATTTGAATAGTAAGACTAGAAGGTCATGTTTATTTATAAAAAATATATTTTGAATTTGATTATTTATCTTAATTTAATAATATTTTAAATTATTTTATCCAATAATAGAGGGAGTAATAGTTTTTTAAATAATCATATGAACTAGTTTTTTTGTCATTCCCTCAACTAATTTTAATAGAATACCTTGTCACCTAGAGCATCTTGAATAAGCATAATGTCACCAAACATACTCCCCAGTACTTCTCCTGCTTTGATTTCCATATCAAAATAAGCAACATCCTGTTTCAAAATGGACTTTAAATATAGGCTTCTTATTCGTTCTGCTTGCCTTTCTCCTGTAACCATCCAGCAAGACACCTCTAAAAAAACAAAAACAAATAAATATTATTTCAAATTGTTGTGGGAAAAAATACAGACATTTTCATTTGAAATTAATTCAATAAAGGTTTATTTCAACTAATTCTTTATATATATATATATATATATATATATATATATACATAGTTTTGTCTTTTATTACATATACTATGAGACGCTAAGATGCATTTATTGAAGAATTCTACACCCAATTACACACGCGTATTGCATGTGTAAATTATATACAGTAAAATAAAAAAAATTGATGACTAAATAGAAAGATATATAAAATTTAAATTAAAAAGGGCAAAACCATAATATAATTAAAACTGTAGGGAAAAAAAACAGATGCACTTACGGAGGAATGCTGCTATACCCGCTCCCAAAGCCAAATAAGCAATTTTGAGTGATACCTAACAAAATGTCACCAGGCAACTAGTGATTAATTTAAACATATTCGAACTTTTGCCAAGTTTCGAAGTCCTTAATTCCTTCGCGGCACGGCTAAAATAAAAACTGACCTAACAAACTTCGAAAAGTTCCAAATTTAGACCACAAATAATGCCAAAACATTTTTGGTTCTGCATAGCAAGATGTGTTGTTGAAAGTGGGGGGTGCTCATCAGTAAAATATCGAATCGGTACCACGAAAAATGAACGGGTACGGATATACATATTTATTTTATATTTTAATATTTATTATTTTATATGTTTATTTTATTTAATTAATACATTTTATTTTATAAGATTTATCTTATTTATCTTGGTGAATAAGTAAAAGATATAATTGTTCTAATTTTTAAAAATAGAAAATGATTTTTGAGAGATTATCATGTAGAGGTTGAAGTCAAAAAAAAAAGAATAAAAAGAAACAAAAGATACCAAGTTAAATGAATTTAAATTAAAGCACAAATTTATTATTTTGGAGAGAGGTACCACTTTTTATTCTTTTTCATCCCTTCACATCCGGCTGTGACTAGGAGGAGATTGAGAGTTTTTTATTAGCTTTTTGTTCCTTCTATTTTTCGTTACAACAAGTGGAAAGAACAAACTAATTGGGTGATATCTTTACTTTACTTTAATATAAAATTGATTATGAAATTTCTTTATTTCCATTTAGTTTTCTCTCTCTGCTAATGCGTTATTAATATTCATTCTAGCATAATTACAGTAGCATGCTTATAGTACATAGTTTAAAACTCGTGTGTCGGTATATTATATAATAATAATAATAATCATAGTTTAATTTTTATTCATGCAATTATTATTAGTAGTATTAATTTTTAATTTCATGGCTAGCTAAAGTTTTTATAACTAGGATGATGATAAAACTAGGTATTACATATTAATATTTTCTTTTCATTCCGAAATTAGTGTTTAATTATTTTCGCCTTCATATTTGTCTTCGCACAAATTGCATATGATTCTTATATTAATTGCGAGATTTTGATAAGTTATAGTTAATGTTTGAATTTTTTTTAACTTATGTTTGTCCATATTAATTATATGAATCATTATTTTTAAAGAGAGAGAGAAAATAATTTGGAAATTAATTTAGAAAATAAGAAATTGTTAATTATGTCAATAATTAATGGATTCAGATTCCTAAGCACCTTTTCTCATTACTAGTTTTCATTATAAATTTTTAGTTTGCATAATTTAGTTGTTAATCATTTCCACTATATTTATTTCTAATTTGCCTGAAATATTAATTAAGAATATATTAAAGAATTGATCTAGTTTCTGTAGTTCGATATGCACTTGTTAAATCTACAATAGACGATGTGCATTTACATTACATAATTTTATCACATCAAGTTTTTGGTGTCGTTGTCGGGGACTAGAATTAAGTTTTTTATTCTTCAATTTTTATTTCTTCGAATTAGTTTTTTTTTAATTCTAATATTTTTTAAAAAAATTCAGGATTATCGAAGCGAATCGAGGGAGAGAAGATAAAGATTTTGTTTCTACGCTTCTCTTAGTACTTTGTATCTCCATTTATTTATAAAAGAAAAAAAATAGTAGTTTAGTTTAGTTTTTAGTTTTTAATTGTTGCATTCATACATGTACTATGAGACCCTGAATTTTATGAAATGAAAGTATTCAATTTTCTTATAATTATTCTATTGAGTAAATGGTTAAACTGATAAAAGGTTAAAGTTAAAGGTGATGTGTGAAAATTTTTCAAAGTAACAAAGTTGCCATAAAATACCCGATAGTAAAAGTACAGTAATACGCGTGGTTGCATAGTAGCACACGGTATTGATTATTGATGCTTACGTAAGAAGTCACTCAGTTATACTCAATTATTGCTACAGTAATTGCTGTATCATATCTCTCATATTATTGATTCAATTATTGTCACAGTATCATCTGCATAATATGTTATATTATTAAATCAATAATTGAGATGAAAAATTTATTCATATTATTATTTGCAATATTGACAATGTCTAGAAGTTCTGTCAAGGAGATGTTTGGTCACCTAATTGTACGCCAATAAGGAGAAATCCTTATCGGAAAGCTCTCTCTTTCCTGGGATCGACCTAGTTGTTAAATATTGTGAATTATAATATTAATGATGAATAAGTTCATCTTGATTAAAAATGAAATTGATAGTTCCATTGTGTTGGAATTATTAGTGTTAGTGGAAATCGATATTTATTTCGATAATAATTGATGTTTGGAGGTTATATTGACCAATCGGGTAATTCACCAAATAAATGAGCAATTAATTGCTATTAATTCACATGCTTATAACTATGTGTTCACATGTGAGTACTATTGATTCACATTATTGTACTATTAGGGGTGGTGGTGCAAGATTGATAATACTTGCATGACTAAGTTAAAAATTGAGGTATAGATGGAGGTACTATAATGTAATTCGTATTTTCACATGATTAGAACTATTGAGTCACATGATTTACTATTGATTCACATGATTTACTATTAGGGGAGGTGATGCAAGTTTGATAATACTTGCAGGACTAAATTAAAATTGAAGAAAAAGAGGAAGGTATTATACTATAATATTTCGAGCCCCAAAACGTGCAATTATCGAAACTATATTTTCCTATAAATAAAAGCTCATTCTTCCTTCATTTCTCACCAATTCACTAAAGCTATAGAGCAAATATTATAGAGAAAAATTATAGAGAGAAAGAAGAAGAGAAGTCTGCTACCTCACTATTCCAGTATCCAGTTTTCTTCTGAGGTAAGGGATATTATTATTATAGTAAGGGGTATTATTTCTTTCGTATTCATGAAGAGAGCTATTGTTATTCCATTCTTTATTATTATGTTGGAATAACCTGTCTATGTGAAGTACTGCATACATGGCAAAATTCTTCTGTTATTCCATTCTTTATTATTCTGTTAGAATATCTTGTCTATGCGGATTACGCATGACCTGGTTCCATTCTTTATTATTCTGTTGGAATATCCTGTCTGTGCGGATTACACATGACCTGGTTCCATTCTTTATTATTCTGTTGGAATATCCTGTCTGTACGGATTACGCATGGTCTGGTTCCATTATCTATTATTCTGTTGGAATAACCTGTCTGTGTGGTCTATCGCATGCCTGGTGAATTCTTCTGTTATTCCATTCTTTATTATTCTGTTGGAATAACTTGTCGATGTGAATTACCACATGCATGGTGAATGATCCTTCGTATTCATTCTTTATTAAATTGTGGAAATGATCTGTCTACGTGGATTACCACATGGTGGGTGAAAATCCATTTGCAGTTTCGTATATTCTATTATACTCGTATGAGATATCATTTCTTTTATACTCGTCATGGAATATCATTTTCTTTGGTATTTTTTTACGAGTTACTATTCACAAGTTACTATTCACCCAGTTACTATTCACTCTAATATTATTCACGCGGGTATTCGGGGCACTTTTCGTGTCGGAGTACTATTCACGAGTTAATATTCACCCAAATTACTATTCACCCAAATATTATTCACTCGGGTATTTGGGGTACTTTTTATGTCGGGGTACTATTCACGAGGTACTATTCCCGAAGTACTATTCACAAGATACTATTCACGGGGTAATATTTACCCGAAAAATATATTACTTTTTTGTCCTAGTTATTTTTGGTACATGAATATTATTCTTGAATTTTACTCCACAAAGCAGTATCATGTTGACAATTTATATATTTTCAAACTCTAGATAAATTTAAAGTCTTTAATATTTATCCTTGATTTCGTTTGATTTGATTTCGTTGGATTAATGCTTATATCATTGTCATCATCCTTATGCTTATATTGTGATGAAAGTCATCTTTGGCTTACGTAAAAAGATTGACTGTTGATTATTGGTTTTACAGTTGTATATATTTGGCTTACGTGCAAAGACGAACTATTGATTGATAGTTTTGGCATGTAGTGCAAAGATGGACAGGTGTATGACATGATCATGACCACTGGTGATAATAACGAATTTCCTTGGCCCGTAGTGCATGGATAATTCAATTATATGATTGGTAGGATCATGACCATTAGTTAACAGTTGAATGTCTTTGGCCGTAGTGCACTGACAAACAATTGATTGGTATGGTCATGATGACCATTGGTTTTATAGTTGAATATCTTTGGCCCGTTGTGCAAAGGTAGACAACTGATTGGTATGATTATTGTTATTACATTTGAATATCTTTAGCCTTTGGGGTAAGGATATTGAGTAAACGTTCTATTAAGCCTTTATAGCAAGGAGAAACTGTTGATTTACATGATTATAAATATGAATTGTGGATTTAACTATAATCTTTGGTGGCTTAGGTGAAAACAGGTGATGAGAGTTCTTTTTGTCTTTGATGTTCTACTTGACTCTTCTAATATATTGCTTATTCCGCTGCAGTTGTTGATCTAAAACTTGATGTCTATTGTATTCTATCAGTTGTTATAATGTTGAAGGCTAAGGATAATTTATTCTGCATTATCTTAGTCATAATATTTCTTACTGGGCTAGTTAAGCTCACCCTTTCTTTCAATGTTCTCTTCAGAAAATGAGAATATAGTTGGGACGAGTCGGGGAACGGATTGACGGTCCAGATGGTTGTTTTAGTAGTTCTCACTATTCTACGGAATAGTGTGACAATAAATATAATGAGGACTCCATTGAGTGTGGATATTGTCTAAATGACAATATTCTTATTAAAACTCTTAGATTATGTTTTGTCGTATTTTACACGACTGTTGTATAATTAAGTTGTATTTGAATTTTGTACCATGTATCTGGCGACTCAAGATGGGTGATGTATACCTGTTTTGAGGGAGTCACATTCACTCACGTAAAGCACATCTTGTTTGTGTTTTTATTTTATTTTATTTTTCAAATATAAACTATGGTGATTGTTGGAGGATTGAGGTACGCCAAATTTCTCATTCTTTTAAGACATTTTATTTGTTTACCGTTTTTTTATATTTTTTTGCGCATTTTCATTTTTAATCTAACATTAAGGGAAAAACCCTACAACAAGATAAGTTGGAGATTTTATCACCCTTCCTTGGCCCATAAACAACCCCTTGCATTTTGCATAACCTTAACTTTATAAAATCAAGTAGACGTTGTCCCCAGGACTCTTGAGCTCAATTAGGACAAGCGACTCCAAGAGGAGACTAATTTTAAATTAATCAAACTACTGGTGTCTAGATAAGTGGTTCAAAAGCCAAACGACTTAAGAACGTGTGGTTATTCAATTAGTCACCGTACACATGGAGAGACTCTCACTGTTCTTGCACTTACTTGACTAGTGGTGTGATTAATTTCGAATTTGGTCGACCTTAAGGTATAACTTGGAACAATTAGGTGTTATCTAGATTTTATTTAGATTGACCTTAAAAGTAATTTTTTCCCCTTATTTATTATTATTTTCTCTTATTTGTTTTTGTGTGCTTATCTGTTTATTTACTGAGTAGTGTATGCAAAAAATGTGGATTAGGGACAAAACATCCCAATTAGTGAGAATACCTAATTTTTTGGAGTTCACTTTAAAAGATCCCACTTTTAGAAAAATAGAAGTCACACAAACCATTTCTTTAAGGGATTGATGTTATCCTTCCCGTTCTACCCAACTTTCATGCATCAGTTTACCATCGGTAACAGGTAATAATTTTGAACTTAAACTGTATTTTATAAATATTTTACTTAGGGTCACTGGTATAGAAGATCCATATTTATTCATTCAGGAATTTGAGGAAGTTTGTGCTTTAATGAAAATTCAATAATTGTCTGATGACTCAATTATGCTAAGATTTATCACATTTGTTTTAAAAGATAATGATAAAAAGTGGTTATATAGCCTGCCAAATAATTCTATATCAACTTGGGAGGGATTTGTTATGTTTTTCAAAAAATATTTTCCACATCATAAAACTGCTAAAATTAGGACCGTAATTCATCCATTTTCCCAACTTGAAAAAGAGTCCTTTCGAAAATATTTTGATAGAGTTAAAAATTTGTTATATATACTAGTGCCCACAACATGGAATTTAGAAATGAAGATTGTGTCAAATTGCCTATGAAGGTTTAGACTATCCTACTAAAATAATGTAAGAGTTAATGTGACAAGGGAATTTTTTGAAAAATGATGAGGAAAAGGCTTGGGAGTTTTTAGAAGACTTAGTAGAAAAAATAATGCAATGGGAAAGCACCCGAGAGACCATTAAACCTAGCTCATCTAGAAGTGTTCATACAATTGACAATTTAGTTACACCGAAGCTAAGTTAGTTGTTGTACTTAAAAGACTCGAAACTTTAGAAACTAGGGGACCATAAAATGTGAACGGGAAAAAGCACCTTTTCCCCACTGTGATTGTAGTGTTTTAAGTAATTAGCCATTGTGCTTTTAAAATATTCAATTAGTCCACTATACTTTTTAAAAATTAAAAATTATACCATTCCGTCCAATTTTCGTCACAGACGTTAAGAAATCAGTCAAGTTTTCCTACGTGGCTTTTTGAAAAAACACAACAAAACACGTCATTTCTTACTTGGCTTAAAAAAAGACACCTAAATATTGACTCATCTTTCCCACTTTTTTCTTTCTTCTCTCTCACCTTTCCTCTTCCCGACCACCATTTCATCTCTCCTATTTCTCACTTTTTTTCTTTTCTATCTCCTTTTTCAGTTCACCATTTTCTCTCTCCTCTCCCATTTTTTCTTTCTTTTTCTCTCCTTTCAGTTCACCTTAGTGGCAATTGCTAAGCAAAACTGATCTAAGGTTCTCTCCAAGGATTGTTACTTGTCTAAATCTGAGTCTCACAAGAGTGATTACAGATCTAATCGATGACAAATCTCACCGAAAGACATGGTGTTGACGTTGAAGTTGATAATCGACAGCGGATCCAACTTATTTCCTTTTCCCAATTGCAGATCTCTTTCTCTCTACTTCTTCAACAAAAGCCACTGTTCTGGTATAGGATGAGTAGTGAATCATTCATTTCTCTCTTCTGATGTTCATTTATTTTATTAATTTTGTATGGGTGTGTGTATAGCTAGATTTATGTGAATATTAAGATTCATGAACATGTAAATAAGATGATTCATGTATATATTTGTACAACAATGGCAGGCAACGGTGATGGAAGAACCGAGGAAAGTCGGAAGAACGTATATTCTATCCTGAGTAAGCGGAGTGCTGGTTTTTCTTTTTGTTTAAGTAATTTATCAATTTATTTAATTCATGTAATGATTTAGTTTTGTAATTTACTAATTTGTTTGATTGGTATAATTGTTAAATAAAGTATATATTCAGTTAAAAATATTTTACTTTTAAAATACTTTTCATTTTACAATGTATTTTAAATTCATTTTCCTTATCTATTTTCCTTATTTTAATATTATTTGTATTATTTGGAATTAATTTTAAAAATAAAAATAATTATTAAAAGAAATGAAAAGATAAAAGAAAAAGAATAAAAAAATAAAAATAATGCAAATATATATATATCAAAATTATATAGAAAATGAATTAAAAAAATTTGAAATATTATTTGGATAAGAGATAAAAGGAAAAAAAATTAGGTAAAGAAAAAGAAAGAAAATAAAACATAAAAATATTTTTATTTTTAAAAATTTTATAAGTATTTTAAAACATAAAAGTATTTTTATTTTTAAAATAAAACATACATATTATAAATATTATAATATTAATTTTTATTAATATTATACATATTATAAATATTTAGGTAAAGAAAAAGAAAGAAAATAAAACATAAAAATATTTTTATTTTTAAAAATTTTATAAGTATTTTAAAACATAAAAGTATTTTTATTTTTATTTTTAAAATAAAACATACATATTATAAATATTATAATATTAATTTTTATTAATATTATAAATATTTAGGTAAAAAAAAAAAGAAAATTAAACATACAAATATTTTAAAAACCATAGTGGGCCAATTGCATTTTTTTAAAGTGTAGTGACTCAATAGTATTAAGAATTTGGATGACTGGCTTGCCACATAGGAAATAACTTATTTTATTATTTTTTTTCAAAAGCCACGTAGGAAAATCAGCCCATTTTTTTAACGTCCGTCTGCAAAATTGGACGGAATGGGTTTATTGAACATTTTTAAAAAGTACAGTGGGCTAATTGAATATTTTAAAAGCACAGTGGCTAATTACTTAAAACACTACAACCACAGTGGTGAAAAAGTGTTTTTTGCCAAATGTGAACCAAGTCTAAATACCAACACCTTTGTGTCTAAGGTGTAATTCACAAAGTCATGTGATAGAGAAATGTCCTAGAGTCATGGCCTAGCTTGAAGAATATGAACACGCCAATGCAATGTTTTAAAGACCTATGAATGACCCATTTACACCAATTTATAACCCAGGTTGGAGAAATCATCCTGATTTTGCATGGAGCCAAGGACCCTACCCAAACAACTCTTCAAATCAGGTCAATCAGTCTCTAAATCAATCTTTTAAACCTTACCAAAAGAAAAATCATGTTCCGTATCAAAATTAAAATTCAGCAACTCAATATCCACCAGGTTTTTCTAATGAAAGTGAGAAGAGACTTAGCACTTTAGAGAAGAGCATAGAAACTTTAATGAAATATCATAATAATTTCATGCAAAACACTAACCAAGCCTTATCTTTAGAGACCCAAATGAGTCAACTAGCCACTACAGTTAGTGAAAGAGAGAAGGGTAAGTTTCCTAGTCAACCAAAAACTAATCCAAAATTTCCAATCCCTAATCAAAAACCTTACCATGGTAATTCACTTGAAAAAAACCAAGTCAATCATGTAAATTTTGTAATTTCTTTAGGGTCTGAAAATTATTTTAACAATCATACTGGCATTGATGATAAAAAAGAGAAAATTTAAATGTTGAATCTAATAATCCATCTTCAAAGTCAGCCCAACCTGAAAAGTACACAAATTCTAATATAGTACATAATTTAAGTGATTCCTTTTATTAGAACTCATGTGTCAGTATATTATATAATAATAATAATAATAATAATAATTTAATTCTTATTCATGGAATTATTATTAGTATTAAGTTTTAATTCATAGGATGATGATGAAACTAGGTATTACATATTAATATTTTCTTTTCATTCCGAAATTAGTGCCTAATTATTTTTTCATTCATATTTGCCTTCACACAAATTGCATATGATTCTTTATATTAATTGCAAGGTTTTGACAAGTTATAGTCAATATGTGAATTTTTATAACTTATGATTGCCCATATTAATTATATGAATCATTATTTTTAAAGAGAATGGAAAATAATTTTGGAATTAACTTGAAAAACAAGAAATTGTTTATTATGTCAATAATTACTGGATTCGGATTCCTTAGTAGCTTTTCTCATTACTAGTTTTCATTATAAATTTTTAGTTTGCATAATATAGTTGTTAATCATCTCCACTATATTTTTATTTTTAATTTGCCTGAAATATTAATTAAGGATATATTAAAGAATTGATCTAGTCCCTGTGGTTCGATTTGCACTTGTTAAAATCTTCAATACACTTTGTGCACTTGCAATATATAATTTTATCACATCAAGTTTTTGGTGATGTTGTCGGGGACTAGAATTAATTTTTTATTCTTTAATTTTTATTTCTCCGAATTAGTTTTTTTAGTTCTAATTCAAATAGTTTTAGGACATTTTATTTGTTTACCGTTTTTTATTTTATTTGTGCATTTTATTTAATCTAAAATTAAGGGCAAAACCATATAATAAAATCACCTTGCATTTTGCGAAACCTTAACTTAATAAAATCAAGTTGACGTTGTCTCTAGGACTCTTGAGTTCAATGAGGACAAACGACTCCAAGAGGAGACTAAATTTTAAATTAATTAAACTACTGGTGTCTAGGTAAGTTTTAATGCATGACTCAGAAAATTTTATATAATATTCAGTTATTATAATGTCAAATTTTAAGTATTATTTTTTTTATACTTAACTATTGTAGCATTATAATTATTTACTACATAATAATTTATAAAGTATATCAAGACTTAGTATGGTAAAGAGGTAGATTGAATTTACCTTATTATAATGATATTTAATATCAAGAATGAAAAGGAAAATCAACATGGCTTAATTGAGAAAGATTATTGACATGAAAACTACCTATGTAATCAATGAAAATAATTATATTATAATATGATTAAATTTATTCAATAATGTTATCTACTAACAAATAAAGATATATAGAACTATCATTTTTCTTTTATGATGGATGTGCTAATTACTTTAGCTAGCTTAAATGAAAGTGGTGGATGAAATTCATGTATATGGGTATGTAATGAGAATCCATATTAAGTTGAGTGTTTGTGCCATATTAATGTTACTAAGTATACTTGCAAGCTTTTTCTATTAACTTAAGAGTTATGGATTTGTACTAACATAAATAAGTGCAATGAGCCCAAACTTTAAAACACATGTCTGCCTTTTTCTTAGCCCAATCCGGCTGTCCATTAGGAGTAAAAAGAGTTGAAACTCATACAACTATGTAGTTAGTTAGTTAAGTTTCAAGAGAGCAATTAGTAGCAATATTTAGTAGGTAATTAGAGGCTAAGTGTTAGGGTGGCTGTTAGGGGCCACTGCAGGAGCCGTTTAGGGAGCTATGATCTGTGTCAAAGTACTGAAATAGAGCCATAGTAGAGGCCAAATAGGGGGCAATGACAGAGCTGCAGGGAGGAAGCTCAGTCAATAAGACTAGCTCTCCACCCCCCCCCCCCCCCCCCCAAAAAAAAACAGTTAACCTTCCATTATAATTTAATTGTGAAGGAACTGCATAGTGGTATTGAGAGGGAGAGAGTGAGCTACGGTTGGAAAACAAGAGGAGTAGAGCAGAAGACCACTTGTCCTTTTTCCTTTCCATTGTAGTCTAGGAAGTTAGCAATCAAGCAAGGTAAATTGCAATCCCATCTTGCTTAATGTAAACTGTCCATTTTATTTTTAATTTCCGAACTAAATGGGAGCTGTGATGGCTGTGATGTTTTGTTTGATATATTATAGTTGTGTTGAATTTGTTGTTGTGGTTAGTTTGTATACCATTAATAATCAAAAGCCAAAAGGTTAGTAAAATAGCTAGAAAAAATAGCTATGAGATGGAAACAAATAGCTTACATGCCAACTGTTTGATGAAATGTACCAGTAAAGGCTGCTATAGTCTAAAAACAATCTAGCTATGAATTAGAGTCCAAAATCATGATTACTTGCTTATATAGTAAGATGAATGCTTTAAGTATGTTTTTATAGCATATTTACATATGGTTTACAAACCATGCTAGATTTGTTATGAGCAAAACAAAGTCATTTTTGACTGATATTGAAAGCTTGTTTTAGAACTGTTATGTCATGCTTTTAGAGTGGATTTTATGCTATAATAAGGTGTCTTGCATACCAAACCCTGAAGGCTAATAGTTGAGAAGTTAAAATTTTATTTCCAAGCCAAGAAAGGACTCAAAACAGGGCAGTCTGGGCCTGTTTGAAACAACCCAGATCAGTCCTTGTTTTGAGAGCTTGAATGCTAGCTAAAATAGCTTGTTAAAGACTGTCAAGGTGTGATCTATTTTGAGCCATCCGGGTATAGCCTAAATATGTTAAATGCCATGAAAACAGTTTGTCTAAGCTTATATGTTGCATAATCATGCTATCTTGATAACTAGGTTGTCAAACCATGATTCTTGTAGAGTTTTAAAGCCTATATAGGGCTGTTTTTGGATAAAAAATATGAATCCTTGCATCCTTGAGTTTTAAACCATGAATACAATGTATATAGTAAATATATGTTGTGAGAATGCATATAACTTGAGCTTTTGTATACTTGGAACTGTTATGGTAGAGTAGAGCAAACTCATGCTTAATATGCCTAAGTATAGGACTATTTTGGTATTGATGAATGAGCTGAGTTTGCAATCATGATAGAGTATGTGGTAATGAGTTTTCATGGTGATTTAAGGATATAGGATTCTTAAAGGCCCTATGTGTTCTATTGTGGACTGTTTGAGATTTGGTAGCTAAAACTGTGCCTATAAAGGACTGGTATGGTCTATTTTATCTACTCACTAGTAATTGCCCGTGCCTGAAGGCACGGTGTAACAAAAAAATAGATTAAAATTCGAAAAATACTTTATTACCTAAAGACTCTTTGCAACTTAAAATAACTTACAATCAGACAAAATAATTATCATAATTTACCACACTACCACAATAATTAATTTTATTTTAAAAATAGATATCCAGAAAAATTTAAACTTGTCTACAAAACTTACAATTATCAATAACAATTATCATAATTCACTACACCACCACAATAATTATTATTATTGTTATTATTATTATTGTTGTTGTTGTTATTATTATTATTATTATTATTATTATTGTTATTATTATTATTATTACTATTATTATTATAATTATAATTATTAATATTAATATTAATATTAATTTTATTATAATTATTATTACTTTATTACTATTATAATATTATTATTATTATTACTATTATAATAATAATAATTAGTATTATAATTATTATTAGTACTATTATTATTATTATAATTATAATAATATTTATTTTTAGTACTATTATTATTTGTTTGTGTGTGTGAAGAAGAGAGGAGAGAGAAAGATTTTGTGTGTGAACATGAGAGAGAGTATGGTGTATGAGTGAATTTGATTTGGGCAGGAAGAAATATGAGCATTTAGATTAAGTTGAAAAAATTAAGTTAGAATCAATCTGAACTGTCCTTGTGCTTTGTCAAATGAAAGATTCAAAATGGATTCTGTTTTATAATATAGATGTTATAAATCAATAAAATGTACTTACATTGTCTACATATATCATTTAAATTTCCCCCCCTTAAGTTAGCTAAGGTTTATGAGGTGTTGTTCAAGTTCATGCTTAAAAACCAATGAAAATAAACTTTAAATAGCATTAAACACCAAAATAAAGAACCACCATACCTAGACAATGTAGGCAAGTTTCAATAGTCATAATATATGACATAATTAAAGCTACACAAGCTAAAGAAACCAAGCCTAAACTGTTTTGAGCATTAGACTTGTTAAAAATCTCATTTTAAACCCAAAAGTAGACTGTTTTGAGGAAATCTTGATACATATGGTAATGAATGCTTATAATGGTTCCCAAACTTTGCCAAGACTAAAGCTAGTAAGCAAACCAAATTAAGACATATTTTCAAGCCTAAAGTGAGTTTTGATATGTCAAAATTGGCTACATAACTATATAAAGTGAGATGATGCTTAAAGTATCATTAACTAACTAAAATACACATGCCTAGACTATCCAAGTGGTCAAAACTGGAAATTTTTGAAAAAAGTTCAAAAACAGTTTTTATAAGTGAGAAAACTGTCCAGTTTGAGCCTTATTTTTGAGAAGCTTAATTAGCATGAACAAGAAACCTAAATCTTGATTAAAATACCTTGAATTATGGTCTAGAAGTAGGTCCAAGTGTTTAAGTCAAGAGCTTAACCAAGAAATTCATAAAAATCACCAAACTACGTAGAAAAATCATCAAAACTGCAGTTCTATAAATTTTTCCTAGTGTAAAATTGAGATTTTTGCTATTTTACTTAAAACTCAGTTTTGACATCTTAGGCAAGTGAGCTAGAGGTATTCTAGGCTATTCCAAGTGTTAGAATGCTAATGTATACAAGAACTTGAGAAATTATAGTATGTAAAAGCTTAAAAAGCTAGGTTTAGAGGGTCAAAACCAAATCTATGCTTAGAAAATTCAAGGGAATTCTAAAACTAGTCTGAACTAGTAATAATTCAAGTGTTGGAATGAAACCAAGAGGCCAGAAATGAAAATGACAAGAATTGACCAAAGTTAGTAAACAAAAAAATGTGGTGAACCACCTAGTTTGAGCACAAGTTACAAGAAGCATAATAGGCTTACATGAAAATCTAAACCAACACAAAAAATAATTTGGTATATATGCTAGAAGTATGTCCAGAGTTCTTGTCCAAAATCCTAATACAAAAATTCCTAAAAATCATCAAAGTTGCCTCGAAATTCATAAAAAGTGCAGTTTTCTTAAGAAAATGTTAAGAACAACCCATTTGAGGCTTATTTTTGAATTGCCTAACTTTTTTAGTTTTTATGACCTAAACCAAGGATAAAATACTTTGGTATGGGGTCTATAAAAGTGCACAAATGATAGTTTCAAAAGACTATTATAGAAAATTCTAAAATCCTCAAAGGTGCCTCAAAAATCATAATTTTGAGTTTTTAAAATATATTTTTAAAAGTGAAATTTAAGACTTGTAAATGTCCTAGCATGACTAAATAAGTTAATAAAATTGAGTTATGATTTAAGCCCTAAGACATGTCATGTTTGGATGAAATCAAGTATACTTTGGGATATGTTTGAACTATAGATGGGTTGTGTACTTGTGCGAGCTAATTTTAAGAAAAATGTTATAAATGTATATACTAAAATGTGCAAATGTGTAGTAATGAGCTATGTGCCTTTGTGTAACTAAATATAGTTACAAATATAAGCTATCTATAGAACTGTTAAATGTTAGTAAGTAAATTATCTGAAAGTTATTGAATATAACTTCAATAACCATACCTAAGCTATAATATTGACTTTGTGCTAAAAGATAACTAAGTAAGCTAATACTGGGTATATGTAGGCTACTCTGTGGCAAAGCACTCTCTTAAAAGTTTAATCAACACGAGAGGCAAGTACATCAACCTTTCTTACTCAAATAAGTTTATATTGCAAGTACTTAGTTCAAAAGCTTATCTTTTCAAGTTATTGAAATTATTGAACTACAATACTTCATATTCAATTATTCTTATGATATTGAAATTATGTCAATGCCATTATTTTGGCTAGACAACATTGAAATATATTGATATTATTCATTCAGGAAAAACTCATTTAATGTTCTCCAAACCATTTTGTTGTGGTGCGGACTCTTATATAATGTTGTGAATGAACAATCCTTTTATAAGGGCATATGATACCGGGCATATGATTCCGAAGGACATTTAATGTTTTATTAGACTGTTATGTTGTGCACAATATAGGGTACTTGGGTTGATCACCTAAAGTACAAGTCTAAGGTATATTCAGTTTTTAGAATTTGTTTATATCCATGGATTGCAGTTTTCAATTCTAGTACAGAGTTCACCGATCATTTGACCTCACAGCATGCTAAAACTTGATTCTCTAAACTCAAAGCTTATAAAGAACTATTTTAATATCCCATGATTTTATTTCCTTTATTATAAATATTCTTGATCCATTATATTCAACTGTTTATTTCCTTGCTGAGCAAGCTTTTGCTCACCCTTGCGTTGAATATAATATTTTCAAATAAAAGCGAGAATGTCGGTACCTTATGGTAGGATAAGGGAAAAGGCAAAGTTGCAGAATAAGTTATTATTAAGAGTCTGTGCTTATATGAACTTAAGGAGTAATTGTAATAATTACCTTATTATTAGTGTCTTGTATTAATATTTGGTATTGTAATATGTAATCTAAGTTAAGATTTGGTCTATAGAACTTGGGATTTAAGTTAAGATTAACATGTAATCTAAGAAATGTTTAAATTAGTAATATGTTGGGATGAATGGATATGTTAGTATCGTCAGCACCAAACTTGGGGTAAAGGTAACCTGGATTTGGGAGTGTCACATAAGTGGTCCAAAAGCCTAACGCCTCAAGAACGTGTAGTTATTCAATTAGTCGTCATACCCACGAAGAGACTCCCACCGTTCTTACACTTACTTGACTAGTGGTGTGATTAATTAATTTCGAATTTGGTGGACATTAAGGTGTAACTTGGAACTATTAGGTGTTGTCTAGATTTTAATTGGGTTGAGCTTAGAAGTAATTTTTCCCCTTTATTTATTATTATTTTATCTTATTTGTTTTTGTGTGCTTATTTGTTTATTTACTAAGTAGTGTATACAAAAAGTGTGGTTTAGGGACAAAACATCCCAATTAGTAAGAATACCTGATTTTTTGTAGTTCACTATAAAAGATCTCACTTTCAAAAAAATGGAGGTCACACAAACCATTTCTTTAAGGGATCAATGTTATTCTTCTCGCTCTGCCCAACTTTCATGCATCAGTCTACCACCGGTAACTGGTAATAATTTTGAACTTAAACCGCATTTTATAAATATTTTACCTAGGGTCACTAGTATAGAAGATCCATATTTATTCATTCAGGAATTTGAGGAAGTTTGTGCTTTAATGAAAATTCAACAATTGTCTGATGACTAAATTATGCTAATATTTATCACATTTGCTTTTAAAAAATAAAGCTAAAAAGTGGTTATATAGCATGTCAAATCATTCCATATCAACCTGGGAGGAATTTGTTGTTACGTTTCTAAAAAAATATTTTTCACATCATAAAACTGCTAAAATTAGGATCGTAATTCATCAATTTTGCCAACTTAAAAAAGCGTCATTTTGAAAAATGTTTTGATAGATTTAAAAAGGTGTTATCCCAGTGCGGACACCATGGAATTGAGAAATAGAGATTGTGTCAAATTGTCTATGAAGGTTTAGACTATCACACTATAAAACAATGTTAGAGTTAATGTGTCAAGGGGATTTTCTGAAAAATGATGAGGAAAAGGCTTAAAAGTTTTTAGAAGACTTGGTAGAAAAAATAATGAAATGGGAAAGCACCCAAGAGACCATTAAACCTAGCTCATCTAGGAGTGTTCATACAATTGACAATTTAATTGCCACCGAAGCTAAGTTGGTTAGTTTACTTAAAAGAATCAAAACTTTAGAACCTAGGGGACTATCACATTTGAACCAAGTCTCAACACCAACACCTTTGTGTCTAAGGTGTAATTCACCAAGTCATGTGATAGAGTAATGTCCTAAAGTCATGGCCCAACCTGAAGAATATGAACAAGTCAATGCAATGTTTCAAAGACTTAGGAATGACCCATTTCTATCCATTTATAACCCAGGTTCGAGAAATCATCTTACTTTTGCATGGAGCCAAAGACCCTACCCAAACAACTCTTCAAATTCGGCCAATCAAACTCTAAATAAATCTTTTAAACCTTACCAAAAGTTGAATCATGGTCCATACCAAAATTCAAATTCAGCAACTCAATGAAAGTGAGAAGAGACTTAGCACTTTAGAGAAGAGCATAGAAACTTTAATGAAATCTCATAATAATTTCATGCAAAACACTAACCAGGCCTTATCTCGTTTAGAGATCCAAATGAGTCAATTAACCATTACAGTTAGTGAAAGAAAGAAGGTTATGTTTCCTAATCAACCCGAAACCAATCCAAAATTTTCAGTTCATGATAAAAAAATCCTAATCATTCTAATTCACTTGAAAACAACCAAGTCAATCATTGAATTCTATAATTTCTTTAGGGTCTAAAAATTATTTTAACAATCATGATGACATTGATGAAGAAGAAGAGAAAATTTAAATATTGAATCTAACAATCCATCTTCAAAGTCAGTCAACCTGAAAAGCCCACAAGCTCTGAGTCAGTAGGCCCATCCACTAAGTATGTGTCAAAAAATGATCAAACCACATCTTCCGAGTCAAATGAAAAATTCTTTAAACCAAAATCCCCATTCCCTCAAAGACTTATTTCAAACAAGCAGTCAGCCTAATAAGAAATTTTTTTAGAAGTGTTCAAATAAGTGAAAATTAATATTCCCCTTCTAGATGTCATTCAACAAGTTCCCTCATATACTAAATGTCTAAAAGATTTATGCACACACAATAGATTAACTACTCATGTTCCTAATAAAGGATTTCTAACAGCTCATGTTAGTTCTATCTTTGCTTGTCAAGTCCTTGTGAAATAAAGGACCCCGGTTGCCCTACTATTCCAAGAATCATAGGTGACACCTTAATTCAAAATTTTTTACTTGATTTAAGAGCTAGTGTGAACCTTTTACCATTTTTTGTGTGCCAAACCTTGAGCTTAGGGGATTTAAAAAAGATAAGTGTCACACTCAAACTAGCTAATTGTTCCGTTAAATTGCTAAATTAAGGGAATAGTTGATGATTTACTCATTATGGTTGGCATTTTTGAGTTGGTATAGAACAAGGGACATCGTGCCTGGTCAGTTGACTCACCCTACAGATGGAGATGAATGGAAAAAGTATGATGAAAAATTTTCACAGTTTGCGAAGGAAGTTAAGAATGTGAGGCTCGACATGGTTACGGATGGCTTCTGCCCATTTCATGATTTTAGTCAGTCCTACTCTGTTTGGCCGGTGATCATTGTAGCTTACAATCTTCCATCGTCTATGTGTATGAGGGATCTATATTTATTTTTGACTTTACTCATACAAGGGATAAAAGTCCTACAATAGACATAAACGTGTACCTCAGGTCGTTAGTTGATGAACGTAAGATGATATGGGAGACAAAGGTTTAGACGTATGATAAATCGGTCAAGCAAAATTTTTTGATGAAGAAAGTCTTGGTGTGGACTATCACTTACTTTCCAGCACTTAGGATGATCAATAGTTGGTTGACTCACAGAAAGCTGTCATGTCCAGTCTGTATGGGGGATGTGCAAGGCATGGGTGGAAAACTAATTTCTTTGGAACTGCTCGTAGATTATTTCCTGTTAATCATAGTTACAAAAAGATATCTGCACAGTTTAACAGAAAGACAAAGAATAAGGGAGTTGTTAGTCGACTGTTAGGTAGCGAGGTCTTTGGGTTGGTTGAACGATCTGATATTTCCACCGCCAAGGAAGGGGCACAGTAATTTGAGAGCATTAGGGTATGAGAAGACTTATAACTGGGCACACTCACCCATAGGGTTTGAGTTTTCGTACGTACTGGGTTACGCTTTCAATCCGTTATTGCATAGATATCATACATATAACAAAAGATGTATTCAAAAACTTGTTTTACAGCGTGTTAGATGCGATTGGTAAAACAAAAGACAATGACAATGCACGAAATGATTTGGAGGCACTCAACATAAGGCGAGAACTGTGGCTCTGACCTAATAATTCAAAACCTAAAGCTTCATTTTGTCTTACCAAGCAACAGGTTGAAGACATTTGCAAATGGGTAAGTGCGTTAAAGCTCTTAGTGGGATATAATTCTAACATATCTCATTCCAATAAGGTTGAGCAGTTACAAATTAATGGGTTCAAAAGTCACGATTGTCATGTATTCGTGCAGAAGTTGACGCCAAATGCATTTCGTGAGATGTTACCCATAAATTTTTAAATGCCTGACCGAACTTTCAAATTTCTTTCGGGATCTATGTTCAACGGTTATAAGATAAAGTGATGTGGAGCAGATGGAGACAAATATATTGCTGACAATATGTAAGCTCGAAATGATCTTACCTCTAGGGTTCTTTGACTTGATGGAGCATTTGCCTATTCATCAAACATATGAACTTAAGCTTGGAGGATTGGTGCAATATTGGTGGATATATCTTTTTGAGAGGTAATATCATCTACATATTCATTTCGATGATATTTATGCCTTATATTCTTATTTAATTACGTTCAATCGTCGTTTTTCAGGTATATTAGCCGATTAAAGTAAAAAGTAAAAAACAAATTTAGTGTAGAGGGTTCTATTGTTAAACGTTATGCGGAGGAATAACTTGTCAACTTTTGCTCCTTATACTTTGACGATATTATGTCAACAAAGCATAACCATTTAAGTCAAAATGAGGTCGTTGCACTCCAGTCTCATGGTGATGAGTTAGTTGTATTCACCTATCCGACTAAACCATTTGTCCATGAGACGATAACCTACTTAAGCGACAAAGATTTGAAGTTTGTATCAACGTAAGTGCTTCTAAATATGCCCAAAAGTATCGTCATACATACAATATGTATTATTTTTTGTAAAAATTTAATATTTAAAAGCGTAACCAACAATTAAACTGTGTTATTAATATTTCAGAAAATTCAAAGACAAAGCGTATGCTTCTCACCCGGGGCTAAATGCAGAACAGTTGGAAGCATTCACTACTAAAAGTTTTCAACAATGGTTTAAAAAATGGGTTGAAGAAGATAACACTTCTAAGCGTTTTAGAGATATCATCTGAGGTCTTTACAAACTTATTAGTTCATTTTCTGGCTACATCGTTAATGGGTACAAATTCAAGATCGATGAAATGAATGAACTAACATCAGTCAATTCTGGCGTTGTCGTGTTGGGAAACTTTTACCAAGATTCTGAGTCCAATTACTATGGACGATTAGAGGAAGTGGTTGTGCTCAATTATCCCGGGGGTATAAAAAGTTTGTTACATTTAAGTGTCACTGGTTTGATATTGAAAAGGGTGTTAAGTTTATCGTAATAAAATCATCATAGTGGATATAAAGTCAAAGTTACAGTTTGATGAAACATTCGTGTTAGCCAGTCAAGCAACTTAAGTGTACTACACGCCTAATGTCGTAAATTATAGAAGCCTTTGGTATACAGTTTTCACAACGAAGATTCAGGTGTTTGATGGTACTAATCTGTCTAAAACGGATGACCCATTATAAGAAAATGTTAGCAATCCCAGACAGGTAGTGCGAAATGATGACGATATATTGGTAGATGATGTCATTGACATACCCGGTGATGAGGAAGTCAAGGTTGAAGTGGTCGTCAATGACTATGTCGTAGTAAAAGATGAAAAGAACGAACATGACAATGAAGAAGAAGAGACAAAATCTTAGGATGACAATGATTTTGATTTTGAAGGGCTTGATGACGTACTAAGTCTAAACTTAATGTTGTTTTGTAAATAATTTACGATTAATAACGGTTATTTAATTAAATTAACTACATATTAATTAAGTTATTTTTGTTATTTTAGTAGACTATTTATGGCTTGACATAGTGGTGGTGGTTGTCGCGGTGGTAGCCGTGCAAGATCCGTTGACACTAGTCAGGACAAGTTTTCATCGTCAAGTAAGTTTTCGCAATCATTTCTCATTATGTCGTTTTCTATTTCTCATTATGTCGTTTCATATTGGTCTATTGACACAATGTTTTAATTATACTTATAGATACTTCTCGCCAACGTCACCGATGGACTAACCTCAGTTTATTTGGTCAATCGCCGACAGTTCCACATACAGTTTACGTAGTTGTTGACTCTTCGCAGTAAGTGTCATATAACATAATTTTAAATTATATTATTTTTTTGATGACACAATTAAAATAACATAATATTTTTTAATTTGTATTATGTGGCTAAGTCGACGTTACACGCCATATGTCTGACACACCTCCCCACTGGTTGCATGTGATTTAGCGAGTACACACAGCATAATGCCTCCTTCACGGAGACTGTGTTATGCGAGTTTCACGTAAGTTAATTTAAATAAATTAAACTATATACGTAAATAATAGTTACACATTCAGTTCATTATTTCTGATAAGTTATCAATCTTTTTATAGATTTATTGTAGATATAATGAGGGCATCTCTCAACCAACCGACGATAGTATTGTTATTATTGCACATGTTGCAAAGAACTACACCGATTGGCTATAAAAGTTGAGACATCGGGCGGCCCAGGCTGTTGTAGCCCAGCCCGGGACTACGATTCGAGACCATCAGCCCGATATTGTCTTAGATGCTGCATGGGATGCCATGTTTACCCATTGGGATGCTGATGACTTTAAGAAAAAGTCAGAACAGAGGAAGAAAAATTATGGGCAACTCCAAGTAGTACATACTACTTGGACATAGTCTTTTTCGAAGTTGAAGTCGGTATGAACTTAAACTTTAGTTGTTTAGTTTAATATTTTTATAAGCATACTTAATAAATGTCTGTATGTATTTATTAGGCCATGCTGGCGAGTTTGGATCGACCTCCCACGTACCATGATCGAGTTTTGGGATGGAGCCCACATGCCAAAGTTCTCAACTATGTCTCCCGTAGCATTAGCTATAAGGGTAAGACTAATTTGTATTTTTAGTAATTATTCATATTAAGTAGTTAATAAAATGATTTAATTAACTCACATATACAAACTGAATTACATGACCGATATCATAAGCTTCAGGACTAGCGTATAGCTGAGTTGCAGGATGATAGGGGGAATTCTGAGCCTTTAGATTCCACCATCCCTTCGAATGATTTAACTTATCTCGTGATGAGGATATGAGGTTTTGGGTCGCATCTCGAGATCCCCCTAGTAGCAACACCAGCAAGTATCGAGTGTTGAGTCTGCCGAGGGTACCAACGTATATACTACACGGAGGTATTTATATTTATTATGTTTCCCATTATAGCATAATTTATAAAATAATATAAAATATTAGAAATGTTATATTTATTTTTGCAGGCTTTAGCCAACGCCAACGTCCGAGAGCACTTGTTGGACCGTTACATACGGGAGTTGTCTTGGATAAAAAGTTGTTCCAGATCATGGCAGCGGTGTTGGAAATGATTGGTACGGATCTGATATTCCGATGTCAGGACTTGCCTAGCCGTGCTCGCCTTCACCAACTTGCTCAAGACATTACAATAGGGGCCACCGTCGAGAGTACGGGTATCCCTCCGGAGCAGTTCGCCGTGATACGCAACGAGGTGGTCCGGATACCCTTTTCCTGAAAGCTTTTGGGTCGATGCTGAGTCATCCCTTGACTACTCAGGTGTTTTATTCATTTATGTTTTATATTTTTCATGCTATTTAATTTTCATTTAGTTGCCTCTTAAATTCTCAATTACGGACTAATAAGTTATATTTTTAATTCTATTAATAGGGTGGCGATGTCAAGTAGGCTGGCGATGTCAAGTAGGCTGACGATGCATGCAGATCGCGAGTGAAGGGATGATGACGATGATTTTCATACACTACAGCAGTAACGTCAACCCCCGCTTGATGATTCTCCTTATAGTGGTGGTATTACTAGCTTAGGTTTATATTTTGTATAACATTTACTAGGATTTTTTGTAAATTATTGTTGTTTAGCTATATTATTTGTAAATCATTATAGTTTAGCTTGATTCATCGTAAATCATTGTTCTTTAACTTGATTCTTTATTTATTACTCAATGTATTTTTGTTTAGTTTTGTAAATAATTGAAGTTACTTTGATTCTTTATACTTTATATCTTATCGTAAATTAGTTTATATACATTCTTGTTGAGAATGATATATATGTTGTTGGTATAGTACTAATTATATATACACGTTAAAACATGTATATATGTTGTAATTAAAGTAGTTACGATGTATGTACTAATATATAGATTATTGTATGTGTTGTTGGGATATAGCATGTTAAAGGTACAAAAATGAGGTTTAAAAAATCTGAAAATTGCAAAAACAAAAAATATTAAAAAAACATTATATCCGACAGAATAGTTTATGCCCGACGAAATTTCCGTCAGAAATAACGATTTAAAATTTATTATAAAATATTTATTTCTGACGGATGTTCCGTCAAAAATATGAATCCGTCTACGACCACAAGCTTGACATATGTGCCCACCATTATCGACGAACTAATTCCAACAGAAATAGACTATCTTTGACGGAACGTTGGTCGGTCATAATTTTGTCGACAATACTTATTCCCGACTGAATTTTCGACAGACTTATCATCGACCAACTTTATTATTACCGAATTTTTGATAGAATTTTCTGTCAGAATTAAGTCTTTTTTCTTGTAGTGATATGAACTATTTGTGTTGTTTGTGCGTGGGTGAGAACTTACCTCCGAAACTGAACAATTATTAATGTTATATTCAATAATGTTAGCAACTAAACCAAATATATATTCTAGATTATTTAAGAATATCTTAATTAATATTAGTACATGAATTGGTGATATCTAAGTACATGAATGTATTTGAATTGTCTTGGAACATGTAATGGTTAGGTTCATGTACATGAATGTGGTCATGTAGTAATTATTATTTTGGATATAGAAGTGTCATATGAGTCCTATAAATAGTCTTGTACTTGGATCATTTTAATCAAGTTAAATTAAAGTATTCTTAAGTGTTCTTCAAAGTTATATTTCACTTCTTCTATAATTTATCATCTTCCATAAATTTCCAACAAGTGGTATCAGAGCTAAGGTTAATTCGAAGGTTAAACTAAAGTGGCTAAGGTAAAATCGAAGAACCAAGAAAGGTGACTTAGTGCTATCAAAGTGTTTCGTTGGGCGAGTACAAAGTGTTCGCGTTATAGCTCCGAATTGCAATCTAGCAAATGTGCTAGTTGAGAAATTTTTTGAAGAAGTTTGTGAGTTGAAGCACGTCACAAAGGTTGTCATATTGATAGCATTTTTGGTGAGGTAAATTATAAAAAAAATAATGTTTCCAAGATTTGGTGCCAAATTAGTGTTCACAAATTATAATGTTTGGAGTATAAGGATTCGAGTATTTCTTGGAGAATGCAATTTATGGCAAGATGTCATTGCAAATCCAGAAAAGTGTATTTCAGAAAAAGTTCGAGAAATGAAAGAAAAAAGAACAAAGCAGATTTTGCAAGGAGTAATGCATGAAGAAGTCTGGATGCGTGTTGCGAGTTTTGATTCTCTATCTCAGTTATGGAATGAGCTTGAATTGATTTGCAAGAATTATAAAGGTTCATCGTTACCTAAAGAGTCTTGGTTTTTGGTTTTGGAAGAGGATAAGAAACTTGTAGAAGAAATTGATGAAGTTGAAGAAGAAAAGAAAAATGAAGACTTTGAAGACATATGTCGGGAAGCAAAAGAAATAGATCAAGTCGAAAATAAAGAATTTGAAGACACAATAATTAAAGCATCTTTTGAGAAAAAAGAACATGTGAGTGAAGTGATGGAAGAAGAGAATGAGACAAATTTGAATAATGAGCTGGAGGATAAGGATGTTGAAGAAAAGAGTGCACACTCAGAAGTTACTAGTCAATTGGACGTCACATCATCTAATCCTGCTGCTGTCAGAACTTTTACAAGGAAGAAGGTTGCCAAAAAGGTTCAAGTCACATAAACTGCTAAAGAAACATCATATACAAAGTCTAAGTTGGAAGCAGAGTGCAAACCAAAGGTCGAAAATGCAAAGACCAAGAAAAAAGAAACTCAAGTTGTGGAATGTATTGAATGGGTTAATATGGAGAAGTATTTTGATCAAAATGAGTTCAGAAATAATGAAATGGAGAAGAAATACAAACATGTAAAATGTGAGAAGCTAGTAAGCAAGATCAAGAAGAACAAATGGAAACTTCAAGCATTTGTGTCATATACATCAATGGAGATGACAAAAGAGTTTCTTGTGTTTGAAGGAATCGGAAGATCAAAATGTTTTACGACATTATGAAGAATAAATTTGGTTTATGGGAGGCCTTGTTAGCAACTAAACCAAATATATTCTAGATTATTCGAGAAATATCTTAATTAATATTAGTACATGAATTGGTGATATATAAGTACATGAATGTATTTGAATTGTCTTGGAACATGTAATGGTTAGGTTCATGTACATGAATGTGGTCATGTAGTAATTATTATTTTGGATCTAGAAGTGTCCTATGAGTCCTATAAATAGTCTTGTACTTGGATCATTTTTATCAAGTTAAATTAAAGTATTCTTAAGTGTTCTTCAAAGTTATATTTCACTTCTTCTATAATTTATCATCTTCCATAAATTTTCAACAAATAATACTTAGTACTCCTTCCTTCTCAAAAGTATAAGCAAAGTATAATTTGCACACATATTAAGAAAAATAAAAGTAGAGAAAAAAAAAACTTTCAAATTTATACTTAGTGGCCCCACAAATTTATATAAATTGATGAGTACTTTTATTTTTTTTATACTAATGAACCTCCCTAAATTACATAGTTACTATTTACTTTATGAACTTATTCTCATCTTTTTAGGACAAAAAAATGTATATATTCCGTCATTTGTTAGTGAGGGAGAGAGTATATTCCGTCAGAATTAAGTCTTTTTTCTTGTAGTGATATGAACTATTTGTGTTGTTTGTGCGTGGGTGCGAACTTACCTCCGAAACTGAACAATTATTAATGTTATATTCAATAGTACTCCTTCCTTCCCAAAAGTATAAGCAAAGTATAATTTGCACACATATTAAGAAAAATAAAAGTACGTATAGGAAAGAGAGAAAAAAAACTTTCAAATTTATACTTAGTGGCCCCACAAATTTATATAAATTGATGAGTACTTTTATTTTTATTTTTATACTAATGAACCTCCCTAAATGACATAGTTACTATTTACCTTATGAACTTAATCTCATCTATTTAGAACAAAAAAAATGTATATATTCCGTCATTTGTTAGTGAGGGAGGGAGTATATATGAACGGTTTGTGTGCGCGCACTTACCTCAGAAACTGATCGTGCCATATCTTTATTATTTTGAGCTTTTCCGAAAGAATCAACCACTTCCCCGAAGAATATAGACATAAGGGGCATGCACAATCCATGACCAATGGCACCAATAGTGCCAAAGCTCATCAAAATGATATCTGTTGAATCTGCAAATAAGAACAGCTTGTGAAATGGGACTGTATTTGTTCTTTCTTCTTCCTTTGATTTGACCGTACAGTTTGTACTACCCTTTTTCATTGCCCTGTGAGAGTTATAGTCGGATGTAAATATATATCAATTCAAGAGAAAAAAATAGAGAAGAAGAATATATAAAAGGATCCATCTGTCAAACTATTGGATTTATAACTAAAAGGATTTGAATGAGCATACACCTTCCCATTTCCATTGAAGTCATCGTTTATCTAAAGTACATTGAAGTCATCGTTTATATGTGTGTGTGTTAAAATACCAACATTATTGGTATAATATATACAATTTAATTTTCTTATTGGACTGAAAAGACTATCAACCTATCACTATTAATTACATTGAAAAACACAATTAATATTTACACAAGTGTGACTGATATATTTCGCCTGCATTGATGTAAAATGAAATGAATATGCTTTCGGTAAAGTTCACACATCACATATCAATGGTAAGTGATATAGTTTTTTGTTGAATTCCTTACAGTAAATGTTGCATTTTTAACTCTAGTGCTTTATTTGTGGGCCACTACAAATGCAACATTACTATAACAAATTCAACAAAAAATTATAAAACTTATCATTGGTATGTAATGTGTCAATTTCACTATAACTGATTCAAAAAAAATTTTGTCTTGGGAAATAAATTGTAATAATTTGGTTTGTAGAACTAACTTCAGTGGAAAATTTGGAGGAGAAGGATAGGGGGAGAGAAGAAAAAGAGATGAGGATAAAGATTCCAATCAACATAGTTGTTGTCCATAGTATTGTGTTCAGCCTCTGTTATCACCTTGGGTGCTATAATGCTAGTCTCTTTCTGATGTCCATTTTGGTGTACCCAACTAGCCTCATGGTTCATGTTCCTCTGCTCAGTATGTGGACTCGCTGCATGTCCAACTCTAAAAGTTGTGAGCTCATAAATTTCTTACCGATCCTTTGTTGACCATTGCATGTAACATAAAATGAAGTCTTAACCTAACTGGTGGATGTTTTTTTTTAAATTGATAAATCCACAATAGAAAATGATATTTTTCATATGAAAACTGTCGCTATAAATCCTATAGCGACGGACGGTTTTCACCGTCGCTATATATCTATAGCGACACTTTTCACGTAAAAATATTAAAAAGTATTTTGGAAATATCAATTTCCTCTTCTTCTTTTTTTTATTTAGTATTTTTGAGTTATCTCTAGTTAAGACCAAACATAATTTTTAATTAATTGTTTGTGGATATTTTCACATTAATAAAAGAAATTACTATTGGATTTATAAATAAAAAGATTTGAATGAGCATATACCTTCCCATTTCCATTGAAGTCATCGTAAAGTACATTTCTTTACTACTAAGGATATTTGCTTATGTGTGTGTGTGTGTTAAAATACAAACATTATTGGTATAATATATACAATTTAATTTTCTTACTGGACTGAAAAGGCTATAATTAATTATTAATTACAATCAAAAATGGAATTAATATTTACATAAATGTGACTGATATTTCTAATTTGACTCGTACAAATATCAAATTGGACCCGCATTGCTGTAAATGAAATGGATCTGTTTTTGGTGAAGTTGACACATCACATATCAATGGTAAGTTGTAAGAGCTCAATTTTGTATGAATAAAGATTTAATTTTTTTTTAATATTATTTTGAATAATAAGGTGTTAATTTGATATAATGCTATAGTTATATGTGATATATGCAAATTTTGCAAAGTAAGCAAGTTGTCATAAAATATTCATTTGGTCGGAAAATATTCGTACGACGGCGCAATCATTGGTGGACCACATAATAGAATAACTGTCAGATATAGAAAGCGATAGAAATAACATTTTTATAAAAAATAACGGCAAAACTTTTACCGTTAACCGTTAAAATACCCGGTGATAAAGGTACAGTAATACGTGTTGTTGCACAGTAGCACACGGTATTGCACAATCTGATTATTTATTCTTACATAAGAAGTCACTTAGTATATTCAATATATAATTGCCACAGTAGTTTCTGCATAGTATCTCATACCATTGATTCAATAATTGTTACAGTAACATCTTCACAAAATTTTATATTATTTGAATAATATTATTAGTGAGCATTATTGGCAATGTCTATAAAGTTCTGTCGAGGAAAGGGGTTAGGTTATTTAATTGCGCGACAACAAGAAGAAATCTTTATCGGAAAGTCCCCTCTTTCCTGAGAATGATCTGGTTGTCATTATTAGCTTATAATATTGATTATGAATAATTATTATGTGGTGGATATTGGTTCAATTTTGATATAAATGAAGGAATTTAGCATGAAACATTTGTTGAAAATTTGACATATTTTTCTGTGGAATTACAATTATCTTCTCCGATAAAATATTCCTTCAAATATATTATTATAATATTACATTATAATAGTATAATGTGATAATATAATAGTATAATTTTTATAATTTAAATAGTAATATTATTATAATACTAATATATAATTTTTAGCATGTGAATAAAAGTGGAGTGAAGATTATCATTTTGATTTTGAATTCTTTTTTCAAAAACCTTCCGTGCACTTCTCTCCTGCACATTATTTTTCTTTTTCCAAAGTGGTGGCTTGAAATAATGCTGCCAAGTTATGTTTTCCAAAATGTGAACCCTCACCTAGAAGAAAATATGAGAAAGTTAGGTAAGTTAAGCGGAGAAAAAAAAAAGGCAGATTTGTTTTTTTTTCATCCGTCCTGCACTATAAAAGGAGAGGTAACCCTCCATCCTAAACACATCAAATATTACAAGCGTTTCTACTGTAATATTATGAACATTTCTTTTGAATATAAAAATACTTTGAATATAATTTATAATACAAATTTTCTTAGAATAATATCCGTTATACCAAGTAAATATTGCAATTTTAACTCTAGTGTCTTAGTTGTGGGTCACTATAAATGTAACATCTACAAATTAACAAAAAGTTATAAAACTTATCATTAATTGGTTTGTAATGTGTCAACTTCACTATAACAGATTCAAAAAAAAATTGTCTTGGAATATAAATTGTACTTATTTGGTTTGATTGACTCCTCTCTCCTCTATCCTCTATCCTCTAAAAGGCCAAGGTAAAAATTTGCTTTTCGGATTTTTTTTTAAAAGTCAAAACAAATATTTAAAATCTTTTAAATACGAAAATCTCATTTACAACAAACTAAGGGAGTAAGAGGAATAAAATGAAGCTAGTAGAACTAACTTCAGTTGAAAACTAGGAGGAGGAGAAGGATAGGGGCTGTAACACCCCCTTCCCGAAAAGGAAAGGGAGGTCACGTGCAAAACACAGCAAACCTCAAAATTAGTAAACAGAGCACTAAAGACTTCAAATATGTAATAATGATAACCATCAATAAGGCATTAAATACGATTCTCAACATAGAGTCAAAATAATCAAAACCTAAAATTCGAATCCACCTAGATGGTCAAGGGCAACTCTCTCATCACACTAGCCCTGAATCACCCCTGCAAACCTGCCGGAAGAAAAACACAGCATGAGCCAATTGCCCAGTACGGATACAGACATACAAAAGATATACAACTGATATACGAAAATAACTGAGACAAAATATTGAACAAAGCCTCAAGTGCAAATACGAACGAAAGTATAATATCCAAAGATCCGAATGGAATATATCTGAATCAATGTAATGAGTATATCTGAATCAATGTAATTGACGAAACAGATAAAAGAATAAAGAAATAACGAAATGAAGTGACTAACTTCATGACTTGAACTGAACAGAAACCACAAAACTAATCAAATAAAATAAAAGGCTGAAACAAATGGCTGGAGTTGTTTTATACCGAATGAGCTTAGAAGTATACCTTGCCACATAGGCAAGTCAAAATAATGCCACACAGGCAAGTCAAATGATGCCACACAGGCAAATCAAAACAATGCCACACAGGCACATCAAAATAATGCCACACAAGCAATCACACATTGGACCGCGAATCCAAATGTATGCAAATCGGATAGGTGTGTTTGGCACAACATCACCAATCCGCAGAACAGAAAACTAGGGTTAACCCATACGCCTCCCACAACAAAACACCAAATGGCCCACTTACTCCGGAGCCCAAAATGGAGACGTCGTGGACTAATCACACCGTCACGGAAAGTGTCATGTCTCTCGTGCCAAGACGACATGCCTGTGGTACCCCCACAGGTGGTTATAGCTCAGGTATACCCTACGGTATATTCTAATAAAAATATCATGTCACAACACATGCGACATAATACCAATAAAAGGGGTTCTATATGTACATGTTGAACCAAATCAAATTATGGTCACAAGGTCTCTAAAGAAGGTAACAACATGTACCGCTCTACAATTATCAAAAATAAATATTAAACATGATATCCTAATTCAAAGAGTACAATTACGAGTCCAATGTGTCAACTCCAAAATGAAACAATTATATAAATTTCACAAGAAACAATTATGTGAAATAATAACAGAATTTGACACGAGAAACAAAACGAATAAATCAAATGTAACAAAAGTATCGCTGAAAGAGTACGGAATCCGTACCTGATACTTCCAAACCATTTATAGCATACTCCACAAAATCTTATCCTCAATTGTCAACGATATCAAATACGAAACGTTATTCACCACCTAAACATATTCACCTCAAATTAAAAATAATCCAACTCATAAACTCCAAAATAATTTGTTATTCATTCAAGGTACATTTAATCATCACCTTAAATCAATTATTAATATTCCAAAATTTATATTCTAAAAATGACTCGTTAAATTCCTTCTGTTCGAACTAATAATAAAATAAAATTTTATTACAAATCTAACCATTACTAACATAATATTAACTAATTTTATTAAATAATATTTTTTTATAATATTAACAAATATACGAATTCGATTTGAATTAATATACAAAACTTTCGGTACAATTTCTAAATATAACATAATAATTAGTTATTTATTAAGCTAGTATACTAATCTTATCACCCCACTGCCATTCGAAATTAGATTGCAAAGAAACAAAATATCTAAGCTTACATATTATATTCTAATAAACAAAAACAATATATCTACATATATATATATATATATATATATATATTTAAAGATAGTAGTAATAGGCCACCTGACATGTTCATTATATATATACCAACTTCCTATAGTCACCTTAATCAATTTCGGTAATCACTTTGCAAAAGTACTATGCATATAAAATATATTTTTAAACTTTCTTATGAATTAGTGAACTTCCAACAAAATAGATCTAATAGCTTAAAAAAATAATAATAACTTACTAATTGGATATTGCAAAATTTAAAGGTTGATGAATTTTCTTCTCTTTTTTTTTGTGCCGCCATTGCTCTCCCTTCTTTTCTCTCTCTTCGTAGTAGAGGTTGCGCCTTTTTTTTCAATCAGTTATGAGAGGTATGTGAGATAGATTAGGGTTTAAATATTTATTAACCTATCTTATTAACTCTCCTAATTTTAATAGGATTTTAATATTATCCAAATACAAATTAGACCCAATTAGTATAAAAGCCCAAATTAATGTAATCACCTACTTATTATAAGCCACACAAATTAAATACAATTTGATCCAAACATAATAAAAGCCCAATTAAAAATATGAATTTAAATTTTTTTATTTTTATTTATTTATTTTTTTTTACCGGGTATTACATCACCTACCCCTTAAAAGGATTCCGTCCCCGGAATCAAAAGAATGAACGTACCTAATTATCAAAAAAATACAGATACTTCGCTCGAATAGACTCCTCCATCTTCCATGTAGCTTCCCGCTCCGAATGATTTTACCACAAGACTTTAACAAAAAGGAATTATCTTTCTCCATTTTAATTTAAAAAAATAAAAAAAATATGTGTTATTACATTTTTTACCCCTTAAAAATAATTCCGTCCTCGGAATTCAAATAAGCTACAAAAAATAATAATTTAGTTACGACGTAGCGCCGCCATTTGTAACGATCAAACTTGGTAAGTCCATGGGTCCACACAATTATCCATGTACTTGTAAAAGATTCGTCGGCTACCGTGTCAAGCCTTGGTAATGTTCTTCGCGTTAAATCACATGATCCACTGTTGGTGCGGGCCCCCCATTAATATCTTTGAGTTTCATTCTTCCAAGCGTACGTACTCTTCGGAACATAATTCGAAATCACAAACATTTTTTTTCTTCATCTAAATACGATTCGAATACCCAAAATATTTAGAATTATCTTTAATTCGTAAAACGTTTATATTCCACCCATGACAAAGATCTAACAAATTATTTTGGTCTTATTTTACATAAATTCATACAAAACTCTAAAGACATCAGATAAATATAACAACTACGCAAACTATATTACCAACTCTCTCCAAGTCCTCAAGAACTTCAAAATATCTCATCCTCAATTTGAACTATTTATCAAATAATATTACACCAAAGAATATACTACTAATATCTCTTTATCATCAGCTCTCCTAAGTCCTTAAGAGTTTCAAAACAGCATAACCTCAAATCAAATTAGTTCTCAAATATTATTACACCAGAAATATACTACTACAAAGATCTCTCCATCATCATACCAAACTCCAAATCATATATCCTACTATCTGAATAAGCAAACTATAGCTTTCAAAATCTCTTAAAGATTCATCACTTATTATATATCTAATCATTCAATGAATCAATCATTCTCTTAATGACAATCTTAACCCAACAGATTCCAAGATCTTCTCATGCTATTACTCCAAAATTTCATATAAGATAATTTCAATATTCTACTAGGAAATAGCCACAAAATTGATCATTAACTCCAAATGATTAATCTAATTACCTCAATATCAACACTCAAAATACAGAAGTCCTCCATACTTAATAATTTTTACCTTATCATAGTATCCCATCAATACACATACCTCAAATTATCCAAGAGCTTAACATATCCAAAATCATCATCAAAATCAATCCTCAATTCTAAGATCATAATAAATTGTCGCCAAAAACAATTCAAAAAAAAAATAATTTGCCAAAATCAAAAACTCGCTTATACAAATACTCACATCATAATCATATAATCATTTCTTAACTGCACAAAATATCCAATCACGATCACCATCACATATTTATTCTCCTTAATGATATCCAATCACAATCCTTAACTAATATCATTACTCAATCACTTTAACATATTATTCTACTTTCCTCAAATCAACTACAAATCGAAAAGAAATCGAAAGTGGATCAAAATAGAGACCAACCAACCAAAGAACAAAATCAAATCAAACTCCTACGTCTACCCAATGGTCTACCCACAACTCACAGGTCAAACCTAAATAGGTTTTCTACAAGAAAGAACCTAAGCTCTGATACCATCTCTGTAACACCCCCTTCCCGAAAAGGAAAGGGAGGTCACGTGCAAAACACAGCAAACCTCAAAATTAGTAAACAGAGCACTAAAGACTTCAAATATGTAATAATGATAACCATCAATAAGGCATTAAATACGATTCTCAACATAGAGTCAAAATAATCAAAACCTAAAATTCGAATCCACCTAGATGGTCAAGGGCAACTCTCTCATCACACTAGCCCTGAATCACCCCTGCAAACCTGCCGGAAGAAAAATACAGCATGAGCCAATTGCCCAGTACGGATACAGACATACAAAAGACATACAACTGATATACGAAAATAACTGAGGCAAAATATTGAACAAAGCCTCAAGTGCAAATACGAACGAAAGTATAATATCCAAAGATCCGAATGGAATATATCTGAATCAATGTAATGAGTATATCTGAATCAATGTAATTGACGAAACAGATAAAAGAATAAAGAAATAACGAAATGAAGTGACTAACTTCATGACTTGAACTGAACAGAAACCACAAAACTAATCAAATAAAATAAAAGGCTGAAACAAATGGCTGGAGTTGTTTTATACCGAATGAGCTCAGAAGTATACCTTGCCACATAGGCAAGTCAAAATAATGCCACACAGGCAAGTCAAATGATGCCACACAGGCAAATCAAAACAATGCCACACAGGCACATCAAAATAATGCCACACAAGCAATCACACATTGGACCGCGAATCCAAATGTATGCAAATCGGATAGGTGTGTTTGGCACAACATCACCAATCCGCAGAACAGAAAACTAGGGTTAACCCATACGCCTCCCACAACAAAACACCAAATGGCCCACTTACTCCGGAGCCCAAAATGGAGACGTCGTGGACTAATCACACCGTCACGGAAAGTGTCATGTCTCTCGTGCCAAGACGACATGCCTGTGGTACCCCCACAGGTGGTTATAGCTCAGGTATACCCTACGGTATATTCTAATAAAAATACCATGTCACAACACATGCGACATAATACCAATAAAAGGGGTTCTATATGTACATGTTGAACCAAATCAAATTATGGTCACAAGGTCTCTAAAGAAGGTAACAACATGTACCGCTCTACAATTATCAAAAATAAATATTAAACATGATATCCTAATTCAAAGAGTACAATTACGAGTCCAATGTGTCAACTCCAAAATGAAACAATTATATAAATTTCACAAGAAACAATTATGTGAAATAATAACAGAATTTGACACGAGAAACAAAACGAATAAATCAAATGTAACAAAAGTATCGCTGAAAGAGTACGGAATCCGTACCTGATACTTCCAAACCATTTATAGCATACTCCACAAAATCTTATCCTCAATTGTCAACGATATCAAATACGAAACGTTATTCACCACCTAAACATATTCACCTCAAATTAAAAATAATCCAACTCATAAACTCCAAAATAATTTGTTATTCATTCAAGGTACATTTAATCATCACCTTAAATCAATTATTAATATTCCAAAATTTATATTCTAAAAATGACTCGTTAAATTCCTTCTGTTCGAACTAATAATAAAATAAAATTTTATTACAAATCTAACCATTACTAACATAATATTAACTAATTTTATTAAATAATATTTTTTTATAATATTAACAAATATACGAATTCGATTTGAATTAATATACAAAACTTTCGGTACAATTTCTAAATATAACATAATAATTAGTTATTTATTAAGCTAGTATACTAATCTTATCACCCCACTGCCATTCGAAATTAGATTGCTAAGAAACAAAATATCTAAGCTTACATATTATATTCTAATAAACAAAAACAATATATCTACATATATATATATATATATATATATATATATATATATATATATATAAAGATAGTAGTAATAGGCCACCTGACATGTTCATTATATATATACCAACTTCCTATAGTCACCTTAATCAATTTCGGTAATCACTTTGCAAAAATACTATGCATATAAAATATATTTTTAAACTTTCTTATGAATTAGTGAACTTCCAACAAAATAGATCTAATAGCTTAAAAAAATAATAATAACTTACTAATTGGATATTGCAAAATTTAAAGGTTGATGAATTTTCTTCTCTTTTTTTTTGTGCCGCCATTGCTCTCCCTTCTTTTCTCTCTCTTCGTAGTAGAGGTTGCGCCTTTTTTTTCAATCAGTTATGAGAGGTATGTGAGATAGATTAGGGTTTAAATATTTATTAACCTATCTTATTAACTCTCCTAATTTTAATAGGATTTTAATATTATCCAAATACAAATTAGACCCAATTAGTATAAAAGCCCAAATTAATGTAATCACCTACTTATTATAAGCCACACAAATTAAATACAATTTGATCCAAACATAATAAAAGCCCAATTAAAAATATGAATTTAAATTTTTTTATTTTTATTTATTTTTTTTTTTTTACCGGGTATTACAGGGGCAGAGAAGAAATTTCGTATAGTTGTGAGCTCATAAATTTCGTATCGGTCCTTGACCATTACGATGATACTTGTATGCCTTAACTATATTTATTACTGAAGACAGTAATAAATAGTAAGTGCATTTTCAGTTTAAAAAATAATTAGAAAATCTCATATATAAGTATATAACATATCATGTGATTTAATTATATTAATATTAATCGTGAATTTTATTATTAAACTAATGTCCTAACTAATCAAATTTAATAAAACTTAAAAATTTATCAAATTATACGGTTAATGCTATTTAACATTATTTTTCAAAATTATCCTCATTTAACTTTTTTTTTAAAAACCATTGAAAATAACATGATATATATTGAAAAACGTAACAATATTAATATATGTCATGATATTTTCAATAATTTTTCTTTTTAATTTTGCAAATGACAGTGTGCACGTCTACCATTTATACCAAATTTTATTGTTGTCAACCAGATTTTATTTTGTTTACTTATTTAATGTTAATCCATCAAATTTTCAATGTATCATTAATATATCTTTGAAAATAGCATGACATACATTACCATTAGATATTCTATTTAGGAACAATTACATTTTCTAATACATTTTAAAAAATAATTACAACAATAATGCACTCATAAAATATTTACACAATTAATGCATTTAAAGTTTTATTTACATAATTAGTGCAATTAAGATTCTTTAATTTAGGGAATTAGTATGCAATTAGGATTCTATTTCTTATCTTCCAATTAATAAATTCAACACACCCAAGTCCCATATTCCTTGTGCTACTGTTGCCGACGGTGATGGTGGCTAGCTCTGGTGGTTGGAGCGGAGGAGGAGGAGGCGGTGGAGACACACAGCAAACGAGTTGATTTCCGACCACGGCCATGTCGTCGATAGAGTAGAGAGAATAATGGTGGTTTTTGTTTGTTTTTGTTCCAATGGAGAAATACAAAGCGCTGATAAGGAATGCTTTATTAAATCTTTTCAGAAAAATGGTGTTCTTTTTATCTTGGCCATCAGGTATTATATATTTAGTTGGTAAAGAATAAGCCAACACATTATAACTTTAGTCAACAGAAAAAAGAAGAAAAAGAAATGATGCCTGTGACAGAAGAGAAAGAGAGCAGAAAAAGAAGCCCTAATAGAGGAGAATTGAAGAAGAAAGAACTCATGTGGCCTCAGGCAACTATCCTACATATTCGGCCGCCACCCCCCCCCCCCGCCACCCGCCACCCGCCACCCGCCACCCCGCCACTTCTTTTTCTTCCTCTATTGAGTCTTCCTCATCTGCTTTGTCTTTCTTTGTATTTCTCTCATGTGGCTAAGTTATTCATTCTTCTTTATTCTTCCCCCCTTTTTTTCTCTCTATTTCATATTTCAATATATCTTCTTCCTCCCCAGCAATTTTGTGGCAGAGGCGCAGTTTATTTTTTTATGAATATTTGGTTACCCATAAAAATTAAAATTATTACCTTTGTAGGAAAGTTTGGCTACCAACTGCACCATATTCGTAATAATTTTCAATAGAGAGTTGGTGTTTCACCCTTGGAAGTAGATGCTCATCAGTTTTGATATATAACTTATTGTGACCTATTTTGTTGAAGGTTTGGATCCTTATGCCTCAATTTATTAGATTTTTTTTATATATGTATAGTTGATGGTAGTTAAACCTTCATACCAAAGTAACTAAACTGTCATATCAAAGTAACCAATCAACCTCCACTTAAATTTTTTCTTAGTACAATTGGTAACCAAACCTTCAGATCAGGGGCGGATCCAGACGGATTGTTCAATGGGGTCAAACTCGGGAAAAAAATTCTTACAAATAACTTACAAAACTAAACAATCTTCAAATATTATTTATAATGACATTTTTTGAGGTTTCATTGCTTAAAATTGTTGCATGATATAGCCTTATTTTTAATAGTTACAAAAATATCACGCTCAATGTATGTTACTAAACAGTCATTCATCCATTCATCTCCTATTTGGTTACGGAGTTCATTCTTCACGATATTTATAGCTGAAAATATCCTTTCAACAGTTGCAGTAGCAACGGGCAAAATTAGAGCCAATTTCAGCAACAAATAGACTTGAGGATACACATCATCCTTTCTTCTCTGAACCAACATTTGAGTCAATTCGCCAATTCCTTCTATACTCGAAAAATTGGAATCGTTTCTCTATATCCACAATATAGAAGAATAAAAAAGTTGGCTTAATGACTTAGTGGGATTTGTGAATTAGGGATTGTTGCCTAGTGTCTGCTCACTTAGTATATATATAACATAATACAGTGGGGTCATGTTTCTTAGTATACACGTTCACTTTAGACCCTCTTAATTTTTTTTCCTAATATGACCATCTTAATTTTTTTTCCTCCTAATATGACCCCTGACCCCCTGAAAATTCAGTGGGGTCAGGTGCCCCCTGCCCTAAGGCAGGTCCGCCCCTGTTTCAGATCAAGGTAAGCAAACCTTCGTACCAAGGTAACAAAAACTTCATACCAAAGTAACCAATTCACATCCACACCTGCAGTTTTTTCATAGTGCAGTTGGTAGCCAAACCTTCAGACCAAGGTAACCAATTCAATTTTATTAAGTTACGAATTTCGTTTGAATGTGATGCAGTTGGTAGCCAACCATTTATACAAAGGTAACCATTTTAGTATTTATGAGTAACAAAATAGTCATAAAAAAAATTTCAGAACAGTAAAAGTTACATCTATTTATTTTTAAATTTTTTGTAGGGTGAATCTTCTTCTTATTCTCATTGGCGTTTTGGACAACGGATATTCACGGTGGTGTAGCGGCGGAGTAGCAGAGCCCAAACTTTGAACTGAACTGGAGACTTCCGAACTACAAATACATAATTGTTTTTCCCTTCATATACTTTGAGAATGGGAAGACAATTTATGGGATCGTTCAAGAACTCAAGAACACACATCAGAATTTGTTGTTTGAAGTTATCCAGACAATAACTGGATCACCCATTAACCAGAAATCATTCCGTCTTTGGAAAGGTGTTGCAGTTATTTAACTAACAATTTTTTGGATATCCAGTACATATACATATATTTTATTTATTTATTTATTTATTTGTTAACTATTATTTCAAAGTGTATGTGAGGGAGATGAAGATTTGAATTTGAATATTTGAATTTGAATATTTGAATTTGAATTTATTTTTGTTGTTAGATTCCAAATATTTGAAATTGAATTATTAATTATGGCAGTTATTTGTCCTTGATTTTTGGTTTTCTTATTAATGTGAATTGTACTATTTTTGTAATATGAGTCCTAATTACACTCCTTTTGTAATTATTTTATTGATGTACTAATGATGTAATTACTTTCTAATCGTTGTATATTTCTGTAAAGAACCCCTCTATTTATTATAACATGTAACTTTGACTGTTTTCCCCCATGATCACTTAGCTCAGTGGTATAACTCATTTTATTAAGAGAATTGATATTTTCACAAATAAATTTGACAGTTCCACAAGATCCTCTCTTACATGAGGTGGACCCCACTTACTATTAATGTGAGAAAAAATTTATGGAACTATCAAATTTACTTGTGAAAATATCAATTCTCATTAATATAGAAGTTGATGTTTTGATTCTTGTTGGCAGCAAAAATCGCTACACCAAAAATGACATCTAGTGACGGACAATTCCATCACAAGACATAATATATCACTCACAAGAAATCTATTGCGAAGAAATATTTCCTTCACACGATTGCTCGCATACGACCTCGCAATTGGTTATCCTTCGCTAAATACACTACTACAAAACATTAAATAGACAACGCGGAAAAAACGTTGTGGTCGCATTTAGCAAAGCGTCGTGGTTAAGGATGTCATCTATTTGACACCCTTACACAACGTTTTTAAAACGTTGTAGTTAAGCACATTATACAACGTTTTTAAGAAAAAAATGTTGTATTTTTGTTTTCCATAAATTAGCAGATGCTTAAAAACATTGTAGAATGTATGATTCCACAACGTTTTCTGAATAAAAATGTTGTAGTTTAATATATCAAACAACGTTTTTAAAATGTTGTAGATAAAAAAAAAAAGTTGTGTTTCACCTATATTACCAGTGCTCCTGCAATCTGCTAATGACATGATATATAGCTAAAAAAGGTCTAAATTCTCATTTAAATTTAAAGCCAAAATGTATCAATCATTCAAAATACATCCCAATAATACCATGCGTTCGTTTACATCCCAATAAAATCAAAACTATCCATACATTGTGTGTCTTTAAGACTGATGACTCCCAAGGGACATCAATAGACTAATACAATGTAAACCAAATTTAAAAAGCTAGTCAAACCCATAAAGACAAACCTAACCAAATTTAAAAACCTAGCAGACCAACAGCAGCAGCAACAACAACAACAACATTAGCGCCCAACCCAATTAGGCTTTCCCAGCTAGCAGCAGCAAGCATGACAACAGTTAAATAGCAGTAGCAGCAGTTAAACAGCAGCATCTGCATTACCTATGCTCCAGCAGCCAAACCCACTATGTAGTCCAATAGCAGAGGCACTTAAAGCTAGAAATCAGACCATGGCAGCAACAGAAACTCAGTTTCATGGCCAGCAGTTGCAACAACAACATCCATTTGCCACAACATCCCAAACCATATGCAGACTAAAGCAAATTTATAGTAGTAGGTGAAATAAAAGGCCAGAACCAAGCATATATATGTTGTAGTAGAAACTGCAGTACCCTCTCCTATATGTCCCATAAACCAAGAGAATAATCAATGTAGATGGACAATAATTCCAATACCTGAAGGCAAACTGAACAACAGACTTTATCACCAGAAGCATCCACATTGTTATCCCTCGTGATTCTGATCTTGGGAATTTTCTCAACTGAATCTCCTGCCAAGCCCTTTGCTCCGCTAGTGTCGAAAATGTTTTGGACCTCCTCGAAGCTTGTTTCAATAGATCCCATCTGATTAAATTAAGCAGAAGATATACACAATTGAGACTAAATACTGGCACTGCTATGTGAAGGTTTACACAACCTGAAATTATTCAATGAATAGCAAAAGTACCTGACTCTGCACCGCACTTAGCATAGCCGGACCAATTCTCTCACGAACAAGTCTACCGCTTAATAGGCTTACAATAACATCAATCTGTAAAAGTTTTGAAGCTTCCATAAATTTTTTAGTCAATCTAAAAGTTTTTTGAATTTGTATTTGTAGTTTGAAAGGCATATTTGCTAAACTAACAGTTATAGGATTCACCCACGGCTAATCTATCTCTTCTTTCCCTTCATTAATCTAAACTACTAGAGCAAAAATAACAATGTTGCTCCTCAATTTAACTCCAGCACTAAGATCTATTACTTATACATGGATACCAAAAAACTAAACCAAAACCAAAACCAAAACCAAAACCCTCTCTTCATATGCAATTCTTCAAATCCACTACTTGTTCAAAAGTCTTGAAGGCATAAACAATGTTGTGGGCAAATGTAGAGGACACAACTTGTATGTCATCCCGAAAAATAAGTCCACATAGGAGATGGCAGTACAAAGACTGGTGGAAATCAAGACCAAATGTCACTTCATCCGGGCTACAACTCAAGGCATGCATTATACCTTCATTGTTTTCTTGAATTGTGAACTACGAAACACATTTGTAGTAGTCGTTCCTGCTGGCAGTCCCCCTTTTGTTTTGAACTGCTTGCTGCTATAGATAAACTGCAAGGCCTTTCAATTTCGAATAGGAAATTCTCTGCAGAAATGAAATACTTCACATCAACTGATAGATAACTAAAACAGGAGCAGTTATTACCTTATTTGCTAAACATGAAACAAGTCTATCTGCATCTTTGACGACACCATCCATTGCACTGCCTTCGGGGTCATTTGTTGCATGTGCCAACTCATGGCACACAACTTTCATTCATTCAACAGACTGCACCAGAACAAAGTTTTCTAACTCAGTAAATGACAGTGTCAAATCGTGAATCATACCCTCTTTCCTTTTGTCCATCTCTCGAGCCTGAAAATCATGAACAGTAAGATAATGACAAACAAAGATAAGGCACAAAGAGCACAAATATATACCAACCTTCTACTTAAATCGATCATCTATCATGCTTCTTTGCGCCTCGGTCAGCTTTCCCACATATTTCCATATGTCATCGCCTGGGAAAAGAGAAGAATAATAAGCATAGCCCAATAGAGATAACAGACAAGTTATAATGAAAAACGATACACACTTATCAAGAAATCAATAGAGATAACAGACAAGTTATAATGAAGTTCACAATTTACCTCAGCTCCATGGTTATCAAGTAAATATCCAACAAGTTCAACACATTCTATCCGAGTTCGATTATTCCTAGAACGTAAACTTAACCCAGATCAGGCTCGTGTGATACCTGCACTTAACCCAGATCACGTCAAAGCTTGGGTTTGCAGTATAGTAAAAGGATGACAAACCCCCAGATCACGTATAGAAAAACGATACACACTTATCAAGAATTCAATAGAGATAACTGACAAGTTATAATGAAGTTCACAGTTTACCTCAGCTCCATGGTTATCAAGTAAATATCCAACAAGATCAACACATTCTATCTGAGTTCGATTATTCCTAGAATGTAAACTTAACCCAGACCAGGCTCGTGTGATACCTGCAAAACATATTATGACAGGATAAAATATAGGACATAATATGACAGTTTCAAGAAAAATAAACAAATTTCTGAAAATAGAGACTACAATAGTGTTGACAGACCGATCAGACCTGAAATTTGATCGGCATGATGGTCTTGCCTGTATTAGACTCTTCATCACACTGCCCATTGAAATAACAGAACATAAGCATCACTACTACAAAAAGTTGCATGATAATCCCATGAAAAGTATTTGCTCACTTAAACATACATGTATACTGCTAGTTGAATGGTGTATCTTATTAAAATTCCAAGCTAACCATAAAGTACCTTTTAGGACCTGGAGATGTGTAGCTTTCTCCTTGCAGAAGTTATCATAGAGAGCTTGGAACTTGGCAGTCTCACTCTTCAGTAAGTTCTCACACCATGGGATTCTTTCTCACCTTTCCTTTTCGACCTTTGCCCTCAAGTTATGCTTATAAACAAACATAAATTAAATTCAGCATTTGACGTTATGCTTATTAGCAAATCCATATAGTTTAGAGATATTGAGATATTGAGTTTAGATATCCATATAGATGTCATAGGAAAGAGAGATATCCATATAGTTTAGCAAATCTTTCTTTCATTATCTCAACCTCTGAAAATTCCTCAAAATGGAGAAAATTATCAAAATAATTTACAATAAACACAACATAATGTTGTAAGAGACATTATACAAACATGTATAGTATTTGCAATGATAAAATGCCAAGGAGAATAATCTGTTTGATTCCTCAAACTTAGAAAGTTACTTAACCTTGCCGAAATCATTAATATATCTCAACCAGCATTATTTCACAGTAAGCCCAACAAAATGAACATTAGAAATGAAGCTAGCAGCTGAGAATATAAAATGATATGCATCATATGAATTAATATAAACACATTATATCGAGATTATTGGTAAAAATGATGCAGAGAATGACATATTTACTTCATTAAATTGATTAGGTAATTTAATAAAATAATTTATAACACAGTTGTCTTTATTTAGCATCAAATTCATGAAAAGTCAGTAAAATGAGCAAGAGAAATGATGCAGAGCACGGTCTATTACTTCATCAAACTTGAGTAGCAATTACCCAAATCAACTTGAATAGACTTGTGTCGATTTAGCATCAAATGTACGATTAAAACCATGAAAATGAAGAAATTAAAGCCAGAAGAGTACTTACCAGACAAATCAGTCTCCAATTTCTGAGGCTTCTCCTCCCAAACCTCCGCATCTTTACCTCCAATCACAGGGAACATCAATGGCAGCGGAAACGGCGGCAGAAAACAAGAATTAGCGGTTAAACCAAGGCGAGCGAGCGGAGACAAGGCCATAGAACTGACGCACCTTCAGCATCGAACCGGCGACAAGAGAAACTACTTCTTGAAGCTGTCATTGCCGTTCAAAGCAGCTTCTGGCCTCCCTCTCTTCCGAGCAGCTCCGAACTCCATTGCAAAGAGAAACGAGAGTGACTAGGGTTTGGAGGAAGTAAACGGACTGGAGAGAGAGAGAGAGAGCGATAGGAGGAGAGAGAAAGGGGTTGGGGAGATAGAAATAAGGAGAGGACGAAAGAGTATATATTTTTATTTTAAGTTTTCAATTCCGCGAGATTTTTTTAAGCTCCGTGATTTTCAAATAGATAACGTTTTTTTTACAAAAAATGTTATCTAGTTAAAACTAAAAAATGCCCTTTTAAATAGATAACATTTTTGTTAAAAAATATTGTGAAAAAAATATCACAATATTTTTTATAAAAACGTTGTGATTTAAGCGTTGCCTATTTACTACTTTGACCATCAAAGGACATGCCCTATGAAGTCAACAGTAAATCAAATGCAAAGAAGCAGAATCAGATGGCTATAGTAAATGTGCTACATATAAAGCGCATAAAGCTTAAAAGGGATATCAACAGACTAATACAATGTAAACCAAATTTAAAAAGCTATGCAAACCCATAATGACAGACTTAACCAAATTTAAAAACCTAGCAGCAGACCAACAGCATTATCGCCCAACCCAATTAGGCTTTCCCAGCTAACAGCAGCAGCAAGCATGACAAAAGTTAAATAGCAGCAACCCAATTAGCCATTTATAGCATAACCCATATATAGCAGCAGCAACAGAAAGAACCATCATCATAGCAGCAGCAGAAAGTAGCAACAGTTAAACAGCAACATCTACATTAGCTAGGCTCTAGCAGCCAAACCCACTATGCAGTCCAGTAGTAGAGGCACTCAAAGCTAGAAATCAGACCATTGCAACAACAGGAACTCATTTTTATGGCCAGCAGCTGCAGCAACAACATCAATTCGCCACAGCAGCCCAAACCATATGCAGACTAAAGCAAATTCGCAGTAGTAGGTGAAATAAAAGGCCATCACCAAGCATATGCAGTAGTAGAAACTGCAGTAGTATGCACTTTGAAGCAGCAAGAGATCCACAGCAGCATGATAGACTGCACTAGTAACCAAATGCATTTACAGGGACCCAAAATACCCAGAAACCCAGCAGCATATGCATTCACAGCAGCCCTCCCAAATAGCATGACAGAACCACCCACAACAAAGGTAGTAGGGCAATAAGATACCAACATCTTAGACCTGATATATCACCAACAACAACATAAGAGAGAAGGGATGCCCAACAGATAGAATACAACAGATAACCATCATCACAATAGAGCATATTAACGGAATACAACAGATAACTATCATCAGTAGAAACATTGCCTATAGACTTTATACCCAATTGATAGAATACAATATTATCAACCATAATTTCCAATACATTACGATCAATAGACGGTTTCAGTGAGGAATAAGCTATACTCGGAGGCATTATAAGAGGGCGTAGGGAAGATTTATCTGTCTCGTTAAAGAATAAAGTCCAATGGTCATTAATAATGTATTTATAGGATATAGACAACAACCGTAATTAGGTGGCTGTACTAGAGCAATATCTAACTCTGGTTGAACTACATGTCCAATGCCAAAAATTAATTATGTTTTCGTACGCAATTGATATCATAAGTTGGGGAGAAAAAAAAGTAAATTAAAAGGAGAAAATGTTCTGCTATATGTATTTCACTACTAAAAAAAACACCATAGGCATTTGTACTAGAAAAAAACCTACCCAGCCTTCAATATGCAGATTCCACTCCACACATTTCAACCAAAGGTATTTGTATTAAGGGTTTTATAGTAAAGATCAAATAATTTTGACATAATTAGAAGAGCAAAAATATTGCTAAAGTCGGAAACATTGTCCTCGCAGAAGAAGATAATTCAAAAACACATAAACCATCCACATCATACTGCACAAATGTCAACGTAGTGCAATCAGAACATTGTCTACCATTTGTACTTTGATTTTACTTTGTGTTAACGCCTGATTTTGTACACCTGACGAAATCACCAAAACAGATTGTTGTGAAATCAAACTCACGAAATACACTCAAACAGAGTAATCCACTATAATAATATTGGGAGTACAAGTTATGTATTTGTGTTGTATCTCTTGTGCCCTTTCTCCTTCAATCCCTTGCTTATTGTTGTATTTATAGATAGGAGTAGGAGTCCTTTTCAGAATCACCTTATAACTGCAATTAATGGCTAATAGATTCCTTCCCAAATTAAACATCCTTATCCCACCAAATAAGGGAATACAATCTTACTTTAATAAGGACTCTCTCACTACCCAAATAATCACACTCCAACACTTTGGTTTGAAGAACATTTTAGGAAACTTTTGTAGGATAAACATGTAACAAACTGAACAACACTATCTTTCAAAAAGTAAAAGGAAAATCCCATAGCTTGTCTTTATTATTGGCAAAATGAGATGGAATTGACAATTGTTTTGCACGTTTTAGCCCTAAATAGAGTGTGTTGCCTCTGAAAACTGACATTATGGTGGATATTGGTAAGTAAAAAAAAACAAAATGGTCAAAAAAAACCATGTTCGTTTACCTTACCACCATCCTCCAAAACGAACACTTTTTCATGCTCAAAACGGGACATTATTCCAGCATCAGTATTTAAGTAAGAATCTGATTGTACAGAAAAAGAACATACAAAGCAAAATGCGCTTAACATGAAATAATGAGACAAGGATAATTCACTCAGTACTATACATTAGGACTACGAAGGAAAATAAGAGATACATACTAGTCAAAGAGCAAAACAACATTTGTGCAATCAAAATAGTGAAAAAGTAAGAGGGAAACTTTTTCAGATGAATTTTAACAAACACACATTAATATTCCACAAGATTTTCTGGCCATGTTAAGCCTATCACAAAGCAAACTTATTCAATATCGATTACATCAGAAATTCCCTTTAGCTCCTAAATAAGAAGACAAGAAATAAATCAATAAAATAAGAAAGAAAAACAATCAAGGATAAGAACGCAAACATATACAAAATCCCCAAGGCAAACGACATCAAATTTCATGATAAATACAGGCATGAGTCACAGTTATAAACAACAAAAAATCACCACCCCCAAACCCCCCCCCCCCCCCAAAAAAAAAAAAAAAAGAAGAAGAAGGTTGAAGAAAAATAAATTCATCAAAGTCGAAAATAGAAGAAATCCTTGAGATGGTGAAACAGTTGAACTCATGGGCAACGAGAGATACTAGCCACCAAAGCTGTAAGATCCCAAATTATTAATAAATGAAATTTAATTTCCTCTATTTATTATTTTGAAATAGTAAGGGTTGATTTGATTAATGTGGTTAGTTATGGGTAAAATGCGTAAATATTTTAAATAAGCAAGTGGTTATAAAATATTCATTGTTGTCGGGGAATATTCGTTTGGTCGTGGAATATTCTTACTGTCGGGGAATATTCGTACGACGGTGCAGCCTTGTGTGAGCCCATAACAGAAAGCGATTGGATGAAGAAAACGACAAGTATAAGTTGTTTATAAATAACGGCGCAGTTGTTACCGTTAATACTGTTGGAATACCCGGTGGTTAAAACACAGTAATACGCGTTGTTGCACAGTAGCACACGATATTGCACCAATTATTGATTCTTACGTAAGAAGACACTACTCAATAATTGTTACAGTAATTACTGTTCAGTATTTTATTTTATTGATTAAATAATTGCTGCGTTGATTTTTTTATATTACTGTTGTTTCAATAATTGTTATTACACAGTATTTTCCATTATCAGAGCAATAATTCATATTATCTGAATAATATTATTAGATAACATTATTAGCAATGTCTAGAAAGTTCTGTCTAAGGAGAGGTTTGGTCACCTAATTGCGGGTCAGTAAGGAGAAATCCTTATTGGAAAACCCCTCTTTCCTAGGAACGGCCTGGTTGCCAGTACTGTGATTCTGTAATATTATTTATGAGTAATTAATTATTGATTTATATGATGAGGAAAATATTGATTTTATGTGGTTATAGATGGATAAAATTTCTAAAGTGACAATTTGGAACTTTTTCATGTCGGGATTACTATTCACGGGTTACTATTCACGAGTTACTATTCACGAGTTACTATTCACGAGTACTATTCACGAAGCGTGATGATGTTTTTTTGTGAAATTTCTATCTTTTGAGGTCGGAGTTACTATTCACGTATACGGCACTATTCACGTATACGACACTATTCACGAATACGACACTATTCAGAGAAAAATTAAATTTTCTTTTCTGTGTCCAAGATTGTCTGTTATGATTCCTATCTTTGATTGGATCTATGTTTTGATCTTCATTCTTGAATTTTACTACAATCTGGTTATTTATGAAGTATTTTTGAATTTGGATTATTTAAAGTACGAATCCTTAATACGTGTTCTTTTGTTTCACTGGATTCATTTTCTTTAAAATATTTTTCATCATCCTCAGTCCTAAATGATGATATTACTGAATATCTTTGGCCTGTATTGCAAAGATGAATGATTTCTTAATGAATATCTTTGGCTCGTAGTGCAAAGATGAACAGGTGTTGAGATGAACATGACCGACTGATTAATATCTTTGGCCCGTAATGCAAAGATGAACAGGTGTTTAGATGAACATGACCAACTGATGAATATCTTTGGCCTGTAATGCAAAAATGAATATTTGATTCCAGATATATATTGATTGATGTTACAGGGATAAAATATCGACGATGAACTTTTAAATTCGTATATAGAAGATAGTAGTTTGCATTCTCTACTTAACTCTTCTAATGAATTATTATTTTCTCTGCGAAGATTGATTTAAAACTGGTTGTCTATTGTATTCTATTAGATTTTTCCCTGTTGAGGACTAACGATAATTTGTTCTATATTATCTTAGTCATAATGTTCTTTACTGGGCTAGTTGAGCTCACCATTTTCCTTGTTGTTCCATTTTTCTTCTCAAGAGGCGAGAATGTATCGAGTACTAGTCGGGGTGTGGAATGATGGTTCTAGAAGTGGTTCTAGTAGTCATCACTATTCTATAAAATAGTGTATCAATAATTATAATGAGGACTTATTTGAGTGTGGATATTGTCTAGATGATAATATTTGTATTTAAACTCACAGTTTTTATGTTGTATTAATAAAGTTGTAGTTGTTTCTGTACCATGTATTTTGACGACTCAGAATGGGTGTTGTATACATATTTTGGGGGCGTCACAAAAGCTAGGCAATAAAGAACTCTAGAAAACCAATAGATTAAAAAATGAAACTGTCAGTCCAAGTTAAAAAAAAAAAGAAAAGAGATCGGTCCTATTAGAAGTCTATAATAGTATTTAATTCGGGAAGTGTAGGATAAGCCTAAGTCAGTTTCTATAAATAGTTGAACTTTTTATTCCATTTGTAAGCTTGATCATTTAAATGAAAACTGATTCAAGAGCTCTCAAGTTGAGACTAGGTCAGTTTCCCTCTCTTTTTCTGCCCAATCTTTTCTTCCTCAGTTCTGGCTCTAGTTCTGTAAATTCTCGATGACAAACCCTAGGCTGACATCCTAAGAAGACTCTAGAAATATAAGAGATTGTAATAGAAACAGAAAGCAATAATGTAAAGAACTTGATTATATTAAAGGCCAGAAACTTAAACAATTTTTTTGGCTAAATAAACTCAAATAATTTGATAATAACACATACAAAAGTAGAGTTTGGAGCTAAAAAATAAGTCTCATTAACTTGTTGATTTCACAGTCTTAAAAGTAAGTTTTCTGGTCGATGTTATCAGTCTGATTTTGCACCTTGAATATATGTTTATATTATTCAAATGAGCATGTTCACTCTCACACAGTAAAATCATGGATCAACCTTACTTATAATGTTTTGTTTAAACAAAAGCTAAACAGAACTAAACCCAAACCGTAAATTCGATTTTATATAATTTAGGGTGTGACTAATTTTATATAATGTAGAGTGTGACTAATTGATGTTGAACATAAAATAATAAAATTATTTAATGAGTTGTTCGTATTTATTTAATATCGATAAAATTTGTTATCATATATAACACTACTTATATAAAATAAATAAATAATACATAAGTTTTAACCTTTTAAGTTTAGTATAATAATATTAAGAAAATGAAAAAATATATATGTATATGACACTACAAAAAAAAGAGTCATTGGCGACGGGATCAATACCGACGGCACAATTCCCGTCGACAATAAAGTCATTCTCGACGGCCTAGCCGTCGCCAATGCTAGCCGTCGCTAATGACACCTTTTTTGGCGCCAGACATTCCCGGTGGAGGGAAAACCTCATTGGCGACGGTGTTTATTTTCAAGTCGACGGTGGTGCCGTCGATAATGAGGTAATAGCGACGGGGTCAATATCGACGGGGGATGCCGTCGAGAATGACAATTAAAACCTCTTCGACAGCAACGACTCCTTTTATGAAATTTTCTTCTCTATTTTTCTTTCCCTCTCAATATCAGCCATTTTCGCTCCTTAATTTCCCCACGAATCTCAAATTGCGTTTATTGATTCTCTAAAGTTGACCCATTTCACCCATTTCGGTTTATTCATTCAGCTCTTTTGTTTTCTACTTCTCTTTCCCTCTCGCGATTCTGACTTCTCTTCTTGCCGTCGCCGTCTTCCTTCTTGTCGTCGCCCTTCGACTGGTTCTTGTCGTCGCCACCATCCTCTCTTCGCGTCATTGCAGTCCCTCTGTGTCTCTCTCGAGTGCAAGGTATGTTCCAAATCCAATTTTCCCCCAAATGTAGCCTAATAATCTATGTTTCTACAATTTCACTCTATTTTTCCCCAAATATCAGTTGTTGTGTATTACAAATTTATAGTTTGCAAGTTTTTATGAAAATTTTAATGTGACATGAGATACCTAATTGCAGTGTATTACTTCATTCTTTCCGTTTGATGCTGAACTGGGATTTTCATGGCTTAGTGACATATATCCAACTTGTGTTGATAAATTATTGTGTTGAAGAATTTAGTTATTTCTTGAATCAAAGTTCAGGTATGCTCTGATTTTACATTAATTAAGAAATTTTCAGAGGGTATTTGCGCTGACTTGCTTGGTATAATGGGTAGTAATTAATTTGTTTTTAGGTATGTTCAATCTCTGTCCTGTGAATATTTTAGTTATATGGCCATATCTATCTTTGTGAAGAGTTAGAGAGAGAAAAAAAATATTTAATTTGGCTGTGGTGTTTATTGAAAAATAGAGTTAGCTATATATTTGGTGGACAGTCAATTGTAAAAGATATATATTTTTTGAATGGAAAATTTATATTGTATTGGGTTACTTGGGTAATCTAATATGTTTTCATAACTGAAGAAATATCTCGTTTTGTGTATTATTTTCTGGCGTGTTCTTGGATTGTGATTCCCTGGTTCCGTAGTCTTATTTGTTAGTTAGCACTTAGCTAAAATTTGATACTAGTAGTTTGTGAATATATAGGCATAAAATTTTCCAGTTAATTTATACAAATGAGATTCCCCTGAAGGACAAATGGTTGTGTGAAATGAAACACTTGATTAAGTGGCATTCTCTCCGTACTAGTTTAGAGAAATGTGTGACAACCCCAAAATAGGTCCATTCCATCCAACCCATTCTGAGTCGCCAAATACATGGTAGAGAAAACAACTACAACTTTATTACAACAATTGTCATGCAAAATACAACAACACATATACTGTGAGTTTGGATACAAATATATATACCAACTGTGACTCTCATCCTAACCTTGGATAGCACGTCACAATGACACCTTACATAAAGGTATAGTCAAAAACTGTTTTAGAAATTAGAATCTTTGGGAAGTGCTCAAGGAAACCTTCGTACATGGGAGGCCATGCTTCTAGGTTATGATAGATATCATATGGCCATAGAATTATCCTTGGTTGACCCAATAGACCCCAAAGAAAAACGAGAAGATTACTATCATATTCTTCCCAATGGTGAGTCTTCTCTTGACTCATCATTATCTCCACTGTCTCAAATTGAGAATTATACTTCAAACAAACACCAAGATTATATAGGTAGTGCTCGTAAATATACTAAGCAAGTGGATGAGCACAACCCTGTCTTATGATGACACGAGGTTGTATGTCATTAGACATCTTGTATGATAGTGGCAAAACATCCTTCCAACGTTGGGTTCGCCTCTCCCTATATGATTCACCAAATATAACTACTAAAAGATGTATACAACACAGTTGTCTATACTGTTTAGGGAGAACTCCACAGCTAGAGACCACCGTTCTATTCCCTTGTTACCCCCGCTTGACCCAGCTACACTTTTATTACCTGAAAGGAATTGTGAAGCAAAAGGGTGAGCACAACTAGCTCAGTAAAGAATATCATGACTAAAAATAATTAAATTATCAATAGCCTTCATCAATAACAAATTCAGAAATTTAGAACATATGGTAGATAATAAAAATTTCAACCATAGTTGCAGCGGAACGAGCAATCCATTAGAAGAGTCAAATAGACAATACAGTCTATTATCTTCTCCATGTTAAAAGTCCACCAACAATGTTTTATCCTTGTAACATCAATCAACAGTTCCTTTCCACAATTATATGAATAACTCATAATCATAATTGTAATTCTAAATTCCTCTTCGCATCCAAGACGAAGATAATTTTCATCACGTGTCTTTACCTGAAACATCAAAGATCATGGTTATACCAAATCACAGTTCCTGTTCATAATCATACTAATAAATTCATCTTTGCACTACGGGCCAAAGATATTCGTCAACAGTTCATCTTTGCACTACAGGCCAAAGATATTCAACAACAGGTCATCTTTGCACTACGGGCCAAAGATATTCAACAACAGATCATCTTTTCACTACAGGCTAAAGATATTTATATCTCAAATAAATATATAATCATTTCAAAATCTATATAAACCATAATTATAACCATGTTGATCAATTCACCTTTGTACTTAAGCTAAAAATATTCAATTGTAAATTCAATGGTCATGATCATACCAGCCACAATTCATCTTTGCACTACTGGCCAAAGAGAACCCATAGTCATGATCATACTAATAATCTACCCATCTTTACACTCAAGTCAAAGAGAAATTTCTTCACCAAGATTATAAAAATGTTATATATGATAATAAAAACAATAACATCAAAACATGGATTTAATTTCAAGAGTAAGATTCATAAATCAACGATAATTTAGTCAGAAAAAGAAATCAATTTTATTGTGAATAGTACTCGTGAATAGTAACTCGTGAATAGTAACTCGTGAATAGTAACTCGTGAATAGTAACTCGTGAATAGTAACTCATGAATAGTACTCCGTATTTGTACATAGTACCGTATACGTAAATAATATCATATACGTAAATAGTGCCATATACATGAATAGTGCCGTATACGTGAATAGTGACGTATACGTGAATAGTAATCCCGACTCAAAAAGGTAGAAATTCCACAATAAGATTCATATCAATATGTCAGTATAATGATATTGAAAGAATAACATCATTATGAAGAATATAACATCCCTTACAATCCCTTAAAATCCCTTACCTCAAAAGAGCAGTACTTCTGACTGGAATATCGGATGAAAAATCGAATGAAACTTCTATTAAATAGTAACTCTCAAAGTATCTAAATACTCTCAAAATATGCTTGATAATATAGAGAGAAAGAAAACTTGTTTCTGGTGTGATTTTCAATTCTAACTTAGCCCTCTATTTATAGGAAAATTTTAGCAGACTTGACCTGCAACCTGATGGCTTTACCTGCTATTATTTCCACCCACCACATTTGAAATAAAATTCAGCACATTTCTTCACCAACCACAAGTGGGGCCCACTCAATTCTAGAATTTTCCACCAAAATGCTAAATTCGGATACTTCAACAATTTCTGAACCATTAACCTCTTAAAATTCATAACAAATCATACGTTCATTTTAAACGGTTCAAAATTTGTGGACATATACTCAACTTATATATATATATAACATATCCAAAAATTACAACGATCCAACGGTCGGATTAAAAATTATAACTCACGCAATATATCTCAAAAATATTGGTTTAATTTTTAATACCTTCATTCCGACAAAAATAGTGATAAAATACCTCAACATTAATTCTTTCATTTATAACCACATAAATAAATCCATCATTTATATCCACATCAAATAAATATTTCCTTATCATATAAATCAATAATTAATTATTCACAAATAATATTACAGAATCACAATAATGACAACCAGACAGTTCCCAGGAAAGAGAGGGCTTTCCGATAAGGATTTCTCCTTACTGGCGCGCAATTAGGTGACCAAACCTCTCCTTGACAGAACTTTCTAGACATTGCCAATAATGCTATCTAATAATATTATTCGAATAATATGAATTATTTATCTGATAATGGAAAATACTGTGCAGTGACAATTATTGAACAACAATAATATAAAATTTCAACTTAGCAATTATTGAATCAATAAAATAAAATATTAAACAGTAATTACTGTAACAATTATTGAGTAGTGCCTTCTTACGTAAGAATCAATAATTCAAAAATATTGTGTAATACCGTGTGCTACTGTGCAACAACGCATATTACTTTATTTTACCAACTGGGTATTCCAACAGTGTTAACGGTAACGATTACGCCGTTATTTATAAAAACTTAATTTTGTCGTTTTCTTCATCCGACAGTTATTCTGTTATGGGGCCCACAAATGGCTGCGCCGTCGTACGAATATTTCCCTACAAAAAGAATATTCGACGATCAAACGAATATTCCCCGACAACAATAAATATTTTATAACCACTTGTGTATTTTGAAAAAAATTTCATATATCACCCTTAACTTTAACTTTTATCAATTTAACCATTTACTGAATAGTAATTATAAGAAAAATTGAATACTTTTATTTTATAAAATTCAGGGTCTTACAAAATGTATAACACTTTATAATTGTTAATTTTACATGTATAAAGAGCATTTGAACATTAATCAAAGTTTGATACTAGCATTTGAAGATTGCTCATGTAATGGTTGTATGTAAATGTTGTGTAATGTTCATTTATTGGGTTATTGAAGATTGCTCAACTTGGTAAATATAGTGATTATAATATCATCTGGGAGTCTAAGAAAGTGATCTTCTTTGTGTTTCTTTGATTTCTTATTCATCCTTGAAGAACTGTCTTTTTTTCTTCAGTAATCACTATGATCAATTAAATGTGTGTATATATATGGGAGAGATTTAGGGGAAATTAACTGTCTTTGTTTATGGTTGTCAAGTGTTTGTGAGTATGTTGTTAAAAAAATATGAGTAAGGGTAAAAATAATAGTTATTCCACGTGACTTGACATGTGCATATTTTCATATAGTTTAGGAAGCTTAGAAACCCGTTTGAGATTCACTTAGTAGGAGTGAATCTCAAATAGTCCCCGTTTTGGGACTGTTTTTGTATGTTTCGATCTCACTTAGGTCGGTGTTAACAACTTGAGCACGTCTTTATATTTTTTGAATTTTCGGTCAGTATATATCTTTTGATGTTCTTCGGGTGCATATTTAGACTACGATGTGTTAGTCTATTTCGTGTACTTGAAGACCATAGGGAGGTGCTGCCGAAATTTCTAAAAAATTTAAAGATGTGTTCAAGTTGTTGGCATCAGTGAGGCGACACATCCGGGAATGGGATAGAAGCCTGACCCGTTAGAGTGGGAGATGAAGTTAGGAAACTCATAAACTTGCATATACATTAACTTGGAGACTTGACTGTGTTTGTCTAACTTTTCATATATATAGCAGACAGTTGTCCAAGATGTCTGTTGATCGAAGTTGAATGGAACATAGGGTAGCCACTGATAAAAGTGGGCTTAGCTCTGAGTACTGTAGTGGGGTAGAACAGTTTCTCAATTTCGCGTTTGAGCAAGTCAACGGCAATGAGATTAGATGTCCTTGTAAGAGGTGTGTGAATGAAGTGTGGAAGGAAAGGAGTGATGTCATGTGCGACTTATTTGCGTATGGGTTCAAGCAGGGTTATACGACATGGATCTATCATGGGGAAACCTGGTTGGATGAACATGAATCAGAACCAGAACCAGAATCTAGAGGTGACGAAACCTTTGACTGTACTAACATGATAGTCGAAGCTGCAGCTGGTTCATACTTTCAGTGGAATACAGACAGGGATGACAGTAGAGTCGAGCAAGAACCGAATGACGGAGCTAAGGGTTTCTATGAGTTATTGCATGAAACAGCGACACCACTGTATGACGAGCACGAAAAGCACACCGTCTTATCTATCGTGACTAAGTTTTTACACTTCAAGAACGAGCATGACTGTAGCGAGAGAGGTTTTAATGAACTGTTAAGCATTGTGAAGGAGTGCTTACCTGCAGACAATAAGTTACCGGAGTCGTACTATGATGTGAAGAAAATGGTCAAAAGGCTCAATCTAGCGTATGAGAAGATCGATGCTTGTGAGAATGTCTGTATGTTGTATTACGGTGATGTCAATAAAGATAAGAGGTCATGTGATATTTGTGGTACAAGTAGATACCGTGAACAGCGCAAAAAAAGGGAAAAGACGTGCCGAGAAAGATCTTACGTTACTTTCCCATTGCCCCGAGGCTTCAGCGGTTGTTCATGTCAACACATACCGTCGAGGATATGAGGTGGCACTCTACACGGGACATAGTCGAAGGTCAACTGACGCACCCGGCAGATGGGCTTGAGTGGAAAAATTTTGATAACAATCACCCCTCGTTTGCTGAAGAGGTTCGCAATGTTAGGCTTGGACTTTCTACGGATGGGTTTAATCCGTTTAACGGGCCTTACACAAAGCCCTACTCAACTTGGCCGGTGATTATTGTGGTGTATAACCTCCCGCCTTCGATGTGCATGAAAGATCCCTACATGTTCATGCCTTTACTGATTTCGGGTGATAAGAGTCCGAGTAAAGACATCAATGTATATCTCAAGCCGTTAGTTGATGAGTTGAAGATGTTGTGGGAAAAAGGGGTTCAAACTTATGATGTATCTCTTAAGCAGAACTTTGACATGAGGGCAACTTTACATGGTCGAATCAAGGGGGCTTGTCATGTCCCGTGTGCACGGGGTTAGTTAAAGTTGTGCGGCTCAAACATGAGGGGAAAATGAGTTTCTTTGCAACATCCAGACAATTTTTGCCGATTGAACATCGTTATCGATGGATGAGTAAACAATTCATTCGAAAAATAGAGAAACGTCAAGTACCTAGCCTCATTGCCGACGGCGAGCGACGGGAGCTAAGGGCGACGACCCACACGGCGATGGGACAGGCGACGGCACTGTCCGTCGGTAATGATCTGTTTTTTTGTAGTGTGAGCTGATATGTATCTATATAAACATAATGATACATAACAATGAATAAAGTTTGTTAATGGACTTGTTCTTGTAAATTATTATTTTTATTATAATGATGATGATGGTAAGCTCAACCATATTCCCATTAAAATTTATAAATCGCTCTGGACAACTTAACTTCTTCATCTTATTGGCGTATTGAAACAACTCGGGTCAAATCCCGAGTCCGGAACAAATCTCGGGTCAAATCCCAAGTCCGAATCGAATCAAATCCATCACAATAAGGCTCAAACTACTGGCCCAATAGTATCTTCTTGGGTCATCTTAGCCCACCACAAGCTCCCAAAAGGTTATGATTTGAAGGTACTATTGGTAGTAACTTATTTTCTTATATGCAGATAAATTTTTTTCCTATCTTTCGATGTGGGACTGGGGTATTACAAACTCCCTAACTTAAATTTCTGACATCCCCACCAGAACCGATCATACACACGGCCCAAAGATCTTTGCCTCTCTAGCCATTGTGGGATAATACCGGCTGGCTTCGTGTCCCTACCTCCGGACCACCATCTCTCCATTGTGGGATAATACCACCAGCCTTCGTGTCCCCACCTCCGGCATCTCGATCGGACGACCCGACCAGAGCTTTCGAGAGTCGGCTTTGATACCATATGAAACAACCCGGGTCAAATCCCGAGTCCGGAACAAATCTCGAGTCAAATCCCAAGTCCGAATCGAATCAAATCCATCACAATAAGGCTCAAACTACTGGCCCAATAATATCTTCTTGGGTCATCTTAGCCCACCACAGGCTTCCAAAATATCATGATTTGAAGGTACTATTGGTAGTAACTTATTTCCTTACTAGCTGAGTCCCGTGCCTCCGGCACTATATGGGCAGTGAAATTTATCTCAAACTTAGAACGGCCCAGATTATTTATTAAGTGAGCGGGAAATTCAAAATCATTATTAGATAGATTAGATAGATAGATGTATTTTATTAGATAGATGTATGGACGGTGGGATTTATCTCAAACTTTGAACGGCCTAAATGATTTATTGAGTGAGCGGAAAATTCAAAATCATTTGTATTTTATTAGATAGATATGCAGATAATTTTTTTTCCTAACTTTCGATGTGGGACTGGGGTGTTACACGTATGGCGCGGTTTCAATTTTATACATACAGTTTTGGCCAGTAACCAAACCCAAACCCAAACCGTAAATTCAATTTTTCAACCCACTTAAAACCGTCATATACGATAGAACCATTGATGCGGTTTTAATTGCTGTAATTTGTACGATTTCGAAGACAATTTAATTTCTTACTCAGCACTATAATCCATAACTATATGAGTCTAAACCATTTAACCTAATATTATAATTGGGCAATATAGTTTCAGTTTCTAATTGACCCATAACTATTTTTCTATATAAGTACTCGAAAACACATTTCATCATATTGATACAATTAAAACTTCATAACTTGCAAATTTCTTTAATTCATACTTCCAAGGGCAAAACATATCGTTTGCAGCGGGATCATCAACTGTAATTCCATAGTCCCAATGTCAGTCATCGTCTTGAATAAGCTCCGCCCTAACAGCTTTAGATTGTGTTTGATAAACTTGAAAATTAAGATCTGAATGATTATAATATCTTAATAAATTAGATCATCTGAATAGTTATGAGGTCTGAATCTAAAAAATAGTTTGATAACTTAAAAGTAAGTTTTCTCTTAATGACACTATTTTACCATTTTAAAGGGTAAAATTTTATTTAATAATTTTAAATATTCAATTAATAAAAATGAGTGCATAATATTGTTGAATATATTTATATAAAAAAAATTATCAAAAAAATTTCATTAAGTGGTACCTCTTAATTATTAAGATTTCATTTTCTGTCTTACCGATTAAGAGGCATTCAGAGGTACTCCCTCCATCCCTAAATAACTGACGTTTTGAAGGTTTTCACACTTATTAAAGAAGCCATTTATTACTCCAATTTTGTCATTAAGATTGATATGTATTACCACAATTACCCTTGCATTAATTAAGAAAAGATATACTCCATATAGTTGTCTAGATAAATGAAATACTCCATATAATTGAGGGCAATAGAGAAAAAATTGTAATTAATACTTCCTAAAAATTTGGTAACGTCAAATATATTGAAAAATTTTAAACTCCCTATAACGTCAATTATTTAGGGATGGAGGGAGTAACGAAAAAATAAACAAACAACATCATGCCTCTTAGCGAAGAAGAGACAGTCCATTAAGAGACAATTAGATGTAAACAAAGAGCACCTTAGTATCCAAAACAGTTTCAGTTTCCCTTGTCCTACAGCTATAGACATTTGCTACTCTAATAAACTGGCATCTCTTCTCTTAGACTTGAAACACCTACAAAACCTTTGCCATAAGCCCACAGCCTCTGCTTCTGTTGGTGGCTCAATGGGTTCCTTAAAGTTAGCTTTCTCACTTAACTCTTCAAATGAGTCAACAAGATTTTGGAGCCTCGCAACAAACTCGATCAAAAGCGATGTAAATGTTACCAGAGACAATATGCTGGCACTTTCATACGTCTTTGATTCTTCTTCAGGTGCTCGATCATTCCCAAACGAGCCATGCCTTGGTAACGACGTCTGTTTCGCGGAGATTTTATCAGACGGAACATTTGCAAGTTGAATGGACTCGAAATCCATGTTGGAGTTGCTAGCATCCCAACTCTTTGGGATTGATCGGAGATCGAGCTTAGCTTCACTAAGAGATTTATATTCATGAAATCTATTTTCGTCATTATCTGTAGTCAGAAAATCTTGGGGGGCTTCTTGTTCCTCAGGTGGATTGCCAATTTCCCAGCTTTCTGAATTGACTAGAAGGTATGATTTTCGATCGATTTTTTTCTGTAAATCTTCGGCTGCCTCGTGCACTTCATAGAGTATGTCTCTGTATCCTAATTTCTCCATCCTTTTAACTTTATTCCCAAGCTCTCGTAATACTTCGGCACCTGCAGTACCTGTCCGCTGAAGTTCATCATTAAATACCTTTCTTCTTTCAGCAGGAGCCTACATAAATAAGTGGATAAAAGTATTGTTCAATAGATAGTTCATTTATGCCTCTCATTATACTAGTGCAATTGTTAGTTGTGTATCATGGTGCACACAAATTACGACTCCAGACACAAGCAGCGCGTGCATACAAGATTTAAGTTTTAAAGTATGATTCATATTAATAAACAAAAATTTATCTGCTTAACATTTCATAACTAGTGACTGAAAATATGTCAATTCTAGGCAAATATAGACTTACAGTTTGACGCTGCGTGTCACAAACAAATCATGATTCCCAACAAAGTATTTAGCCAATGTACCTAATGGCCCAAAACCATTGTTGCTGAAAATAATAAAGCAAGCAACTGGAAGACGTTACATTTTTTAATAGAAATGCAAGCATACATTAGACCCGGGGAATGGAAATTCAAAAATATACTCCCTCTGTCTAAAATAATGGATGTAAGATTCAGTTGACATAACCTTTGAGGCAAAAGAAGAAATGGATTACCTTATTCCATTAATATCCCTACCATTAAGTTTACAAACTCAATGAAAGGATGGAGTCCGCACAAACATTATTTTCAAGTTGGAGAAGGGAAATCTAGTCCATTCCAATATTAAGTATATTGGAATTATAAAGTACAAATCCCAAATTAAAAGTATGAAATCTATTTAGTTTTCCAGGCTGCAACAATACATGAGAGTTGGAGATAGAGAAAGCATAAACCTGTATTTCAGAGAGTATACATCCATGCAATGCCATGACCATGAACGCACAATGCCTTAGTGATCCAGCCACTTTGACATAGTTTTTCCAAGGATATGCAAGCATTTTGTAAGAACCATGTGGTGGCTCCCATATAGCAAAGCCCACCTGTGGATATGAAATTGAGTTCATGAAGGAAGTTGAGTTATTTTATTCAACTAACTAGAAATGCAGCACAATCAATACAAAAAGATTACCAAAGCATCTTCTTGGCTTGTAGACTCCACAGCTGATCTGTAGCCACTATAAACTGGATCATCAGAAGCTTGGTAAGTCAGAATTTTTGAAGGGATCCTCTTATATTCAACACAATGAAGGTACCCATTGACACAGCCTGAGAAGAAGATTCGAAAATATTGCTAGCATGACAAATGGGAAAAAATTAACAGTGTTTACACATTGTTGAGGGCTAGGTCCATTGCCAAAGTAGTTTTGGTTCTATGAAAGTAACATACAAAGGTACAAGTAAATGGTGGGGTTCAACATCACATCAGATGATCAGAACTTACTCAGCAAAAGCCAAATAGTACCTTGGCAAAAGCAGTAACCGTTACTTTTACTATTATACAAATTCTTTTTTCACAAAATGGAAGTTTAGTAAGTTAAATGTAAATTAACCTTCCAAAGAATTAGCAACACCCATAAAATTTTTTGATACCAAATTGTGCAGATCCTCCCCAGCCCAGATGGGGTATATGCAGATATTTACTGCCAAAGAAACTCCAGCACCCAACGCGATGAGCAAGAAGCGGTTTACTGCTGTATGTATGACTTCTCTCGTTTGATAGCCAGATACCATTATGAAACAATATGTCAACAAGAACACCCGGAAGCCGTATTCATATGGCTTCATTGTGGGGTACAGTTTTGCATAAGTAGCAATAAATCCTAAAAACAGAAAATCAGAAACATATCACAAATTAAAAAATCAAGTAAAATTTATGATGACAAACTATTTTATCTATCAGTGTAGAAAAAATACTGGCTGTAAAGCGCAAACTATTACCTGTAATAAATATGCTGAGAATAATAACAGTTTCCTCCCAGTGTCCAGCCAAATGGGACATCTCAGCCATCCCGAGAGCAAGCCCACCAGCTGAGAATGTCCCCAGCCCACGGTTAAATCCTTTGCTTAGAGTCGCTCCTGCAGCAGACAATAGCCCATTCACATAATAAAAATAAGTATATTTACTGTATGCATATGTCCAGATCAACAAAGCAGAAAATGCTAAAATTGTAAGAAATTGCATTATGGTAAGAACATCCCAAAACGTACAGTATCTTTCACAATACTAACTTTGGCAATCCAAAACATCACCCACACTTGCTAAAAGCCTCCCCTCATACACTTGTATCAAACACTTCTAAAGGCCTCCTCAGATTTGAATTGTACCTCCGTCCAAAAAGTGGAGATACATTTTCCTTTTTATTTCATTCAAAACTTGAAAACTTGAAAACTTGAGATACATTTCATTAAAGTAACATGAAATTCCTGACTTATCATTATTTACTTTAGATAGTTTGAGTACTATCCTGCCACCCAGTGTTCTAAACATTGTTAGGACCTAGGCGTTTTCCTTGGGGGATTAGATGTTTTTCTTTGGCAAACCCATTTATTTATTTTTCTATGGAATATACTTATTATACTATACATAAGTAGATGTAATTTTTTTTTATAAAAAAATTACATGAAAAAATTACCAATAGAATTTAAGGCTTAACAAATTCCTTTCAACTATTGTTGATTTTCAAAACCTTTATTATATCAATGCAATAGAGGCTTTCGGGAACTCCTTATTTTAAATGACTTATAAGTTAAAATATAAGTCGACTTATAATTTGTTTAAGTTGTGACTTATAAATAAAAGTGTTCGGCATCAATTTGACTTATAAATCAAAAATTAAGTTCGAACAAGTTATGAAGGTATTCGGCTCATAATGACTTACAAGTTAAAATAATGTAAGGATTACTAAAAAAGAAATTAACAAAAAGAGGGGCAAAATAGAAGAGGTGCAAACTAAACATTACATTTGGTCAAACTAGTTATTTTAAAATGACTTATAATAATTATTTTTTTTGACTTAAAAACCAACTTATAAGTTAAAAAATAAGTAGGTCCAAACACGGCAAATGACTTATAAGTTACTTCCGAACACTCCCTTAGGCAGGGGCGTAGATAAAGGACTGGATTAAAGCTGAATTAGGCAGGAATTTATAGAACACTGATGCAACCACTACAATATTTCTAACAAATGTTCAGGTGGGAAATAATTACAAAAGAAAAAATAGTTTTCCTTAAAAGTATCTAATTTTAGAACTCAAAGAGTATCGAACATTTCTGATTTCATTAAACTTACACAGAACTTCAGGTTCAGTGACAACAAATCAATTGATATCCAAACTTCAAAAATCTCGAGGAGACGGTCAATTCCAGAGAACATATGCATATATCAAATGAGCATAACAAAACAACAATTAAACTGTGTAAAAATAAAACAAAATTATAAACCCAAAAACGAAGCAGAAAACAGAGAAGTGTTACACATACCTATACTGAACTCAAACACAACAACAACAGTAAGAATAGCCCAAACAGAGTGTGAACTGAGCCCCTTAATGGGTACCTTCAAAAAAATCAGCAAAGATATGAGAACTAAAGCCAGACCCATTTTAGCAGAGAACACAATCTTTCGTGGGTCGGATCGACCCATTCCCCAAGCCTTAACAGCAACATCTTGCAAATTCGTCCAAAACTTTTCCAATTTTTTCCAAATTTCACCAAAAGAACAACACACAGAAGGCTTATCTTCTTCGTCTTGCTCTCCATTTTGGGAAAATCCAGAAAGCTGTGAAGATACACTTTTGGATGAGAGGAATTTTTCTTGTTCTCTTTTCTCTGCAAAACTGTATCTGAATGACCCAAATTTGGCCGCCATCAGTTTGGTTGTAACGGCGTCGTTGTGAGAAGTTGGACGGATGGATAAATTTCTAGGTTCCGAATGCTTCAGGAGGATTCGAATGAGTGAGTGGCTACAGCCTACAGGTGGGCTCTTTACAAGCAAAAGATGGCTGCGGGACCTATATACACGTGTCGACTTGCGCAATTTCTGTTATTTATCCGGCGAAATTAGTCAGGAATACACTTGGAGACGGGAGTTCACATTGGCGAGAAATTAAAATATTATTATTATATATAACAACAAATTTATATCATACCCATACCATACTATCATAATTTGAAGAATTTATTAGAAGATGTATTTTACAATCAAAGTGATACAGAGATGAAGAACGAACACAGAGATGAAAATTCTCAAAATATATCTTACAAAACACGCTTGGACTGTTGGTGTTGAGTTGGTACATTTGCTACGTTTAGTGTCAGAGCTGAACTAGCTGCTTTATTGGGCTTAATATTGCCCCAACAAGTTGTAAGGGTACAAGGATTGTGCACTTGCAACTTGGACAAGATAAACCAGTGAAGTAGTTTGCCTTAGGACTTGGTTTAGGAGCAAGAAACCTAACTTGAATCTTTTCTCTAATAAAATGACAATCTAGCTCAATGCGTTTGGTCCCGGAATGCTAAATTGGATTCGATGCAATGTTGATGGCTGCCTCATTATCACAGTAGATACTAATAGGAAGATGAACATCAACTTGTAAGTCATGAAGTAAAGAGAAAAGATACAAAAGCTTACAAGTAGTAGTTGTTAAAGCTCAATACTCAGCCTCGATCGGCTGTGCTACGGGAACCACCGATGGTTTCTTAGAATGCCATGAGATCAAGGAAGAGCCAAGAAACATACAATAACCAGTGATAGATCGCTCTGTAATGGAGCATGTTCCCCCGTCACTATCACAATAACCTGTTAGGGTCAAAAGAAAAGTACTGGAGAATAAAAGGCCCTGACCTGCTGTTTCTTTCAAATATTTAACTACTCTTAATTAATGCAACCTTTAAATGAGGAATTCGAGGAAGCTGCATAAATTGACTTAAGAGTTGTACTGAGAATGAAATATCAAGCCTAGAAACTATTAAATATAACAGTTTACCAACAATGCTCCTTTATTGAGAAGGATTGGGAAGAGGTTCTCCATCTTTATCATTTAACCGATCATGTAGATCCAAAGGAATGGTTAAAGGCTTGACATCAAGTAAATATAAAAGATCTAATATATTTTCTTTGACATAAGGACAAACCTTTATCTAATCTGGTGATATATCTCCAAACCCACGTAGTATTTCACGTCCCAAATTCTTAATACTAAATGTAGGATCAAGAAAGTTCTTGAGAGAAGTAATACCGTCTTCATCATTACAAATAGACTTGCAAACGAACCAAACTGAACCGAACTTTGTCGAACTTGAACCGAACTCGAACATGTTAGACTAACTTGATCAAACCAACAACGTACTATGTAAGAGTTCGGATCGTTTGGTGTTCGCGAACATGATCGAGTTTGAGTTTGCGAACAAGTCAAACATAAACTTATTCGGGAACATGAACAGTTCGCGAACAGTTCGCTAAAGTTTACGAACACAAACTATGTTCACGAACACCAAACTTGTTCACAAACATAAACTTAAAACTCTGAAGCAAAAAATAGTTAAATAAATATCAAAAATGTCTTTTCTAAGAGTCTAAGTATTCAATCAATTAGACCAAATATTGTAATCATCATTCATCCAAAAAGACCAAAAACAAAAATAATTACTTAGAACTTAAAACTTGAAAGTTAAAAGTTAACAAGTACTTAGAAATTCTTGATTTACAAATATCAACAATCAAATATTAATATCCAAAAGTCTTTCAACTCTTCAAGGTCCAACTACTTCAAGTAGAATCTACAAATAAATGATTATCAAAAACTCACATTTTAATATTAATAATCTATTTCTTTTGTTGTCATTTTTAATTAATATTTACTTTTTTTTTTTACAAATTTTAAATTTAATATCTAGTTTTTATTTTTGATCTTTAAATTTATGTATAGTTTTTTAAAGTTTCAAAATTATTCAGTAAATAATTTAATGATTACTCTGTTACTGAAGTCTCGATACACATACATTGATGACTTGATTTCTCTATTCTCTATCTCAATTTGACAATTTCAATAACTCATGTAAATGTAAACAACTGTATTGTATCATTCATGTCAAATTGTCATTGCATGATGATTAATGACTTTATTTATGTGCTTTACGAAGTACACATTATTATTTATTAATTATTTAATAAAAATATTTACTTATAATCAATTATTAAAAGACACAAAAGATGTTTAGGTATAAAAAAATTACTACAAATTTAAAAATTATTAATAAGACAAACTTTAGAATTTAATATGAAATAACCAATTATTTGTATTTAGAATTTTAGAAATAATTTAAACATGTAATTAAGAAATCGAACTACTCGAACTGATCTCGAACTTATCGAACTGAACTGAATTGTTAGCGAACAAAGACGAATAGAACCACATGGTTCGCAAATATGTTCGATCGAGCAATCGAACGGATGTGTGAACTCGACTTGACTAGATGAGCAAGTCTAACTCGAATAGTTCGCGAACAGTTCGGTTCGTTTCCAACCCTAATTGCAAACAAGCAAGATGTCATCAACATAGATAAGCACTCTGACATCCCGAATATTAGTAATATTTTTTTAAGAGAAATATTAATTGATTAAATAAAGGTTAAAGATTTAACCTAATTATTAATAAAGGAAATGTGAAAAGAGTGGATTAATTTTTTTATGTGCCCATAGGGTATAAAATTATTGGGAAGAGAGACTTTTAATATTAAAGGCTCTAACTAAGAATGTACGAGACAATATAAATATTACTTACTCATAACGAAAAGAATGTGGAGTTGAATAAATTTTATGAGATGTAGTAAGAAAATGTATTATTAAATGTATACCTTGATCATTCAAAATAAAAAGGGAAGCCAATATGACATAATTGAGAAATATTCTTGACATAAATCCACATATGAGATCAATAAAATAATTATATTATAATATAATTAATTTCGTTCAAAAGTATTGTTTAGTGACAAATAAGGAAAATATCATGAAGTATTTAAATTACTTAAAGCCATCATTTTTAATGATGTATATGCTAGCTATTTTTCTAGCGTAAAGAATTGTGGTGGATAAAAAAATCTATGTATATTAATATGTAATATAAGTCCATAATAAATATTGGACCATGTCAAATTCGCTAGGTATGCTTGCAAATAATTAGTGTTATGGACCATATATTGCATTACGTAAATAGGGGTAATAAGAGTCTAAGTTATATAAATTGGGCCAAATTAATTTTTTCATGTAGGCATTCAAGCCTTCTTTATTTTAATAATATGATATGAGTGCATTGAGCCCAAAGCAAAGTTGTGCCCAACCTTGCATTAGACCCAATTTGGCAGCCATATTGGAGAAAAAAGGAACTGTTAGTTCAAATTAATTAAAAGAGCAGTGAGATGGTTGTGGGTCAGATAGTAAGCTAACAATTAGTTAGCACTTTAGTTAGTAGCAATAAGGTGTAGAGTGGTTGTAGGAGCCAAGTTCATTGCATGAGCCAAGTAGCTACTAAAGGACTGAATAAGGGCCAATATAGGGGCAAGTAGATTGCAGAGTAGCAGGAGGCTGGTAAGCCTTTTAGGGGCTGTGTAGTGGTAATGATGAAGGCCAAAGTAGGGGGCCGGGTAGGAGCTAAAGAGAGCTACTAGGTAGAGATAATGATGGAGAGTAGCAATAGGCCAAGTAGGTTGATTGAGAGAGAGAAAACTCAGCATCTATGACCATACACTGCACGTGAAAACAAATAACTTCTATACTTATCTGATTTCCAAAAGCAATATCAATAGCAGTCCATTAGATTAAGAGAGTAGCAAAGCTACGACTGGAAGGGAAGGAAGGATTGAGCAACAAAGCTACTTCAATCTTTAGAAGTTAGCAAGGTAAACAAGCTTAGACTTTTTCCATTCCTTTTCCATCTCATATTAATTTGATAGTAGATAATGACTATAGTATTAAATAAGACTATATATGGTGGTTGTTATGATAATATTAGAGCTTTGTGTGGTTGTTGATGTATTATATGGAGACCCTTAATAAATCAAAAGCCAAAAGGCTAAGGAAAATGGACAAGAAATTTGTGGTTACATGTAAATAAAATCATGCTCACCAACTATTTGATTAAATATCCAAGTAGGGGTTGTTATAGTATAAAAGCATGCTAGCTATGAAATACAGTTTAAATCATGTCTACGAGCTCATATATTGAGATGAATGCCTCAAACATGCTTATATGCCTAAAAATAACATGTTGTAGTATAACTTACATGCTATGATAATTTTATTTTAAATAGTAGAGTACCTTACTCCACGATCGTAGAATGCAACTCCACGATCGTCGATCTCAACTTAAAAGTCATCTACGGACCCCCCTGTGACGCCCCAAAAAAATGTATACAACACCCATCTTGGGTCGCCAAATACATGGTACAAAAATTTAAATACAACTTAATTATATAACAGTCGTGTAAAATACGACAAAACATAATCTAAGAGTTTTAATAAGAATATTGTTACAGTTAAAACTGTTGAACTACTCGGTAGTAAAAGTACAGTAATACGCGTGGTTGCATAGTAGCACACGGTATTGATTATTGATGCTTACGTAAGAAGTCACTCAGTTATACTCAATTATCGCTGCTGTAATTGCTGCATCATATCTCTCATATTATTGATTCAATTATTGTCACAGTATCATCTGCATAATATGTTATATTATTAAATCAATAATTGAGACGACAAAGTTATTCATATTATTATTTGCAATATTGATAATGTCTATAAGTTCTGTCAAGGAGAGGTTTGGTCACCTAATTACGCGCCAATAAGGAGAAATCCTTATCAGAAATCCCCCTCTTTCATGCGAACGACCTGTTTGTTAAATATTGTGAGTTATAATATTAATGATGAATAAGTTCGTGTTGATTAAAGATGAAATTGATAGTTCCATTGTGTTGGAATTATTAGTGTTAGTGGAAATCGACATTTATTCTGATAATAATTGATGTCTGGAAGTTATATTGACCAATCGGGTAATTAATCGGATAAATGAGCAATTAATTGCTATTAATTCACATGCTTATAACTATTTATTCACATGTGTGTACTATTGATTCACATTTTTGTACTATTAGGGGAGTTGGTGCAAGATTGATAATACTTGCATGACTAAATTAAAAATGGAGGTATAGATGAAGATACTATACTGTAATTAGTTTTTTCACATTATTATACTATTAAGTCACATGATTGAACTATTAATTCACACGATTTACTATTAGGGGATGTGATGCAAGTTTGATAATACTTGCAGGACTAAATTAATAATGAAGGAAAAGATGAAGATATTATACTGTAATATTTCGAGCTCAAAAACGTGCAATTATCGAAACTATATTTTCCTATAAATAGAAGCTCATTCTTCCTTCATTTCTCCCCGATTCACTAAAGCTATAGAGCAATTATTATAGAGAGAAATTATAGAGAGAAAGAAGAAGAGAAGTCTGCTACCTCAGTATTCCAGTATCCGGTCTTCTTTTGAGGTAAGGGGTATTAATTATTTCTTTCGTATTCATGAAGAGAGCTTCTGTTATTCCATTCTTTATTATTATATTGGAATAAACTGTCTATGCGAAGTACCGCATACATGATGAAATTCTTCTATTATTCCATTCTTTATTATTATGTTGGAATAACCTGTCTATGCGAAGTACCGCATACATGGTGAAATTCTTCTGTTATTCCATTTTTTATTATTATGTTGGAATAACCTGTCTATGCGAAGTACCGCATACATGGTGAAATTCTTATGTTATTCCATTCATTATTATTCTGTTGGAATATCCTGTCTATGCGGAGTACGCATGACCTGGTTACATTCTTTATTATTTTGTTGGAATATCATGTCTGTGCGTATTACGCATAACATGGTTCCATTATTTATTATTCTGTTGGAATAACCTTTCTGTGCGGTCTATCGCATGCCTGGTAAATTCTTCTATTATTCCATTCTTTATTATTCTGTTGGAATAACCTGTCTATGTGGATTACCGCATGCATGGTGAATGATCCTTTGTATTCATTCTTTATTAAATTGTGGAAATGATCTGTCTACGTGGATTACCGCATGGCGGGTGAAAATTCATTTGTAGTTTCGTATATTCTATTATACTCGTATGAGATATCATTTCTTTTGTACTCGTCATGAAATATCATTTTATTTAGTATTTTATTTACGAGTTACTATTCACGGGTTAAATGATGCCCCCCAAATAGGTATACATCACCCATCTTGAGTCGCCAAATACATGATACAAAATTTAAATACAACTTAATTATACAATAGTCGTGTAAAATACGACAAAACATAATCTAAGAGTTTTAATAAGAATATTGTCATCTAGATAATATCCACACTCAATGGAGTCCTCATTACATTTATTGTCACACTATTTAACAGAATAGTGAGGACCATTAATGCTATCATCTGGACTGTCACTCCATTCCCCGACTAGTCCCGACTACGTTCTCATTTCCTGAAGAGAACAGTGAAAGAAAGGGTGAGCTCAACTAGCCCAGTAAGAAATATTATGATTAAGATAATGCAGAATAAATTATCATTAGCCTTCAACAATGTTAAACTGATAAAATATAATAAACATCAAGTTTAACTGCAGCGGAACAAGCAATCCATTACAAGAGTCAAGTAGATAATAAAATCTACTATCTTCTATGATTTAAAAGGTTTTTCATCACTTTTATCACTGAGACTCAACATAATAAATAAACCACAATATCCCTGCACTATAGCCAAGGATATTCATTAGTATCACTACCATAAATTATCCATGCACTACGGGCCAAAGATATTCGTGTATTCATCAATGGTCATAATCATGCCAACAACTGTCCATCAATGCTCTACGGCCAATGAGGACTTTTACCACATCATTTGTAACATTACGGTCATGATTATACCGAATAATCCCTGGTCATAATCATACCAAGTCCATCTATGCACTACAGGCCACAGATGACTTTCAACATATTATAAACATGAGGATGATGACAATGATATAAGAATTCAATAAAACAAGTTCAAGGATAAATTTATAATTATAACACGCTTTGGTTGGCATCGCGCAGTTTGGATTGATATGCCCCTCCCCTCCGCATTTGAAGCATATGATAGGTGGTTGTTCTCCTTCCTTAACCACGGGTGCTGATGTTGACGTTTTTCATCATTGTTGAATCTCATCTTGTTGAAATGTCCATTCTTATTGTCTTGGCCATGATTACCACTGAAATGGTTACCATTTCTGGCATGTTGATTCCCTCCACGTTTGTTGTCATCGCTTTGATGACTGCTATCACTGATATTATCATTTTACTGGCTGCTTTCTCTTGGTTGAGTTGACTCGTTATCGCGCTCCAATAACTGATGAGTGCATATTATTCATTTATTTTGATTCCATTATATTTAGTTTTATTGCATGTTTCATATGCATGGTTTTTAGAATTAAGTTGGATGCATGGTCTTGGCTTGGGACTTGAATTTTATTGTAGAGCTCTTCCTTAGTTTTCTGGAACATCTTGAATCGTTCCAATCGGTGTTCGTATGAAGAAGTTATGATCTTTTTACCAGACGAAAGTTGAACCTCAAAGTTTGGAAGTTGTAATTTGCATAGCAGTCACTTGGAGCCTGATTTAAAACTTGATACAGCCATATTCGGTCAAATCTCAAATAATGAAAGTTGTAGATCTTGTCGATATCTTCGTTTTGATAGGTAGTACGCCCCGTAACTCCTCCTAGATCAAACGTTATGCTTGTTTTACCAAAGAACGTCCCAACAGAAAATGGAAATTCGCCCCAACGAATTTGAGCAGGAAAATTGGGAAATCTTGGATTTTTGGAAAGTTTCTAAATACAAATTTTGGCAGACTTCTACATGGAATTGGATTGATATTTCTATTAGCTTTAGGATTTACTTTATACTAAGATTTATTTCCAAATTAGATTCTATTTCTTTATGGAAACTAGTTATGATTTGTAATTCCTTTTAGGATTTGGATTTCTACTTCCTATAGGATTTAGGACTTTGTCTAGCACTATAAATAGAGGATGAGAGTTTGGGTTTTATTCATTCAATTATCTACTATATTCTCTCATCTACAACATTGGAGGATTGAAGACATGAGCTAAGTTCTTTTTATTCAGTTCTAAGGGATGTTGAACCTTATTTATAATTAATGGTTAATTGAGTATTCATTATTTATTCCTTTTCACATGAAATTCATTCTTGATAATCTGATTTAATTTCTGAATGCTATTTGGCTTAACTGATTTGATTTCTGCAGGATTGAGTTGGTTAACAAATATCATATGCTAGATCAAGGAATAATATTACGTGTAATTGATATTGTTTCTAATCACAAGTAGTAATTAGTAATACATGATTGTGGACAAGCTTTTGAGTATTGCTATGATTATCAGAAGACAAGTTAAACAATCCGAGCTTATGTGTTTGTTGCTTGGAATAGTCAAATTTCCTAGTTCTTAATGCTGCTATTATATTAAATCTAGAGAGCTTATTCTAGGTTATATAATTGTTAGAATCTTGTGAAGAGCTTGTTTCATTGAGTGACAATCTAAGGGGAGTTTCGGGTAGCAGAGCTTGTTGTTACCTATGGCTATTAGTTTCATTGAAGACTAAATAATATTACACTTTATTAATCTATTGATATAAAAAGGTGATACTGAACTGAAGAACTGAAGCTTTTTATTTTTTTTTATTCTTATTAGTTTATTCTTGTTAATTTAATTAATTAATTCAAATTCCCATTTTAATTAGAAATCATAGGATAAATATAGAACAAATTACTCTTTGTGGGATCGATCATTGCTTACTACTGTGCTAATTTTTTAAATTTATAAAGTGAAAGTGAGGTTAATTTAGGAGTGTAAACGACAGCTCCCAAATTTTGGCGCCATTGCCGGGGAGTGTTATTTATTTTTGTTTATTCTTTGTTTTCGTTTACTTTTATTATTTTCTTTTTGTTTTTGTTTTATCACTCATTAACTTTATTGACTTAAATTTTGATCAAGAGATAGAGAAAACTGCAAATATAAAAGAAGCTCTTGTTCCATCATTTGAAGTGGAAGAGATGGCGGTGCCACACAATAACAGAACTTTGAAAGAATTGGCTACTCGTGATCTGACTTAACCATCTTTTTGTATTGAGTATCCTACTTTAGATGTTGCTTTTGAACTTAACTCTAGACTAATTCATCTTTTGCCTACTTTTCGTGGTCTTACATGTGAGAATCCATATAAGCATCTAAAGGAGTTCAATGTGGTGTGTTCCACGATGAAAGCACAAGGAGTGGCAGAGGAGCAGATTAAGCTTAGACTTTTTCCATTCTTATTAGCATATTTGGCTAAAGATTGGTTATACTATCTACCTTCAGGATCAATACGATCATGGAATGATATGCAAAGGTTATTCTTGGAGAGGTATTTTCCTGCATCAAGAGTTACCGATATAAGAAAGGAGATATGTGGAATCAGGCAGTTTAATGGAGAAAATCTCTATGAGTATTGGGAAAGGTTCAAGAAGTTGTGTTCCAGCTGTCCACCTCATGGAATTGATGAACATTACTTGATCCAGTACTTCTATGAGGGGTTGCTACCAATTGAAAGAAGCATGATTGATGCAGCAAGTGGAGGAGCACTTGTAGACAAGACTCCAGAAGCGGCAAGGAACTTAATTGCAAACATGGCAGCTAACTCACAGCAGTATGGAACTAAGATGGATCACACACCACAAAGGGTAAATGGGGTAAGCACGAGAGACTTGGAGCAGTAGATTTCTGAATTAACGGCTATAGTTCGACAAATGGCTACAAGGAATACGCAAGGTTTTCAGCAAGCTCAACCTCAATACCACACAGAAAACCAAGAAATACCTATCAATTCTGGGACATCTATAGAGGATATGTTCAAGGCATTCATGATCCAAACACAACAGTTCATGAGTCAGACAAGAACTTCTGTTCAAGATTTGAGGGACCAAGTTGGCCAGCTTGCAACCACAGTAGGAAGGTCACTTTCTCAAACTATTGAAAATGTAAGTGCCATAACATTGAGATGTGGTGCAGAGGATCAGCAACAAGGAAAGTCAATACAAAGCAAGTCCAATAATAGTGAAACAGGCAGCAGTGATGTACTCAAGCACAAAGTTCCACCCCTTTCAACTTATGAACCGAAACTACATTTTCCCCAAGTTCTAACAAGGAATTGGAAAGTTGGAGAGAATTCAACGTGGTATACAGAGTCTAATGAAAAATTCCTAGAAGAAATGGCGAATAGGGAACAAAAACTTAAAGATGATGAGGAGTTCACTAGTGGAAACCAGTTGGAAGTGCTTAAGGCTATTACTGAATTTGAAGAAGAAATCAGGTATTGAAAGTCTGAAAAGGATGAACAAGAGGAAGAGTAGAACAATTTGATAAGTTCTGCAGATATTTACAAAGAAGATACAGAAGATACATCGGTGCAAACAATAAAAACACTACATGATACATACGATGGGACCTTAACTATGGAATTGGATGAGGCACATGTCCAGTTCATCATATATGAAGTTAAAAGCTATCTTGGTAATATTAATTTTGTTTTTTCTACTGATGTTGTTGACTCTATAGTGCAGGAATCTTTTGATCAAATACAATTATATAAGGAGGATTTGAGGGCTGGAATGGAGCAAAATCAAAATCTGAAGGATGCTCCTAATGAAGAATTGAAGCTATTACCAGTCCACTTGAAGTTCACAAGTCCAATTACATAGAATGAGAAGGATGATATCAAGCCAATGACAATAAACAAGGGCAGCTGATTGGGAGGCAACCCAAGATCTCAGATTTGATTTTTCTATCCATTCACTTTTTAGTTTTTTTTATTGCATGTTAGCTAATAGTATTTTCTTCTTTGCATGATTTTCTTACATTGGGGACAATGTAAGGTTTGAGTGTGGGGGGAAGATTTAGGTTTTTATTTTATTTAGGAATATTGATCCGATTTTGATGAGAAATTTAAAAATTAATGCTTTTAAAACTTTTTGAAAATTTTGGTTCGATGGTTCTATTTGCCTATGTGTTCGAAGGTTAAAGTCAAAGATTGAAAATTGATGCTAAAATTCAGAATTTGTTTGATGCTTAATTTGTTAATGAATGATGACAACTAAGTCATGATCCATAGTAATTGATTTGAATTGAATTTGTGATACATGAGTACTTGAATATGAGAAGCATGTTTATTTGGCTAAGTTATTTGTGGAGTTGTCTATGTACAGTGATTTCACGACTTAGAACTGTTTAACTTGCTTATGTTGTTGCAGAACCATGTGAAATAATGATGAATGAAAAAAAAAAGAAAATTAAAAATATGCGTCAATGTCCATTGTGCGAAATAACTGGGTATCTAAGCCTCGGGAAGCATCGGTATTCACGCTGAAAAGTGCGATGGATAAAAGCAGCTTGAATATTCGACTTTTGTGGCCTTTGTTACTTGAATAAGTAAGACTTAGGGGTGTCTCTACACCTAGCGCCCTAAGATCATCTGGTTTGGGAGTCGTTGGTGGAAAGTTCGTTAATGGGTAACTCTGAAAAGCCTAAGAAAAGGAGACATTGCACATGTCAAGAAAAGAAAAAAAAATATACGAAAAAAGAAGCATGAAAATACATTCATCTGTGCTAAAAAGAAGGTTCTATGAAAAAACTTAAAAAGCAAGAAAAATTTGTTCTTGGTTGTGAGTCAGTGTGCACGGTTTTTGCTCCATGGTAATTGTGACGCCCCCAAAATTAGGTATACATCACCCATTCTGAGTCGCCAGATACATGGTACAAAATTCAAATACAACTTCATTTATACAACTGTTGAGCTGTCGTATAGAATACGACCACAGTTAACTGTGAGTTTTAATACAAATGTATATTACTCTCATGGTGCCTCAACCACATCCTTCCAATGGTACTTTACATAAAAGTATAGTCAAAAACTGTTTTAGAAATTAAAATCTTTGGGAAGTGTTCAAGGAAACCTTCGTACATGGGAGGCCATGCGTCTAGGTTATAATAGATATCATATGGCCACAGAATTATCCTTGGTTGACCCAATAGACCCCAAAGAAAAACGAGAAGATTACTATCATCTTCTTTCTAATGGTGAATCTTTTCTTGATATATAACTATCACCACTGTCTCCAAGTGAATATTATATTTCAAAGAAACTCCAAGATCATATAGGTAGTGCCCGTAGATATACTCAGCAAGTGGATGCGCACAACCCTGTCTTATGATAACACGAGGTTGTATGTCATTAGACATCTTGTATGATAGTGGCAAAACACCCTTCCAAAGTTGGGTTCACCTCACCCTATTTGATTCACCAAATATAACTACTAAATGTTGTATAGAATACAACACACTTTTCTATACTGTTTAGGGAGAACCTCCAAAGCTAGAGACCATTGTTCAATTCCCCTGTTATTCCCGCTCGACCCGGCAACACTCTTATTAACTGATTGTAATTGTGAAGCAGAAAGGGTGAGCACAACTAGCCCAGTAAAGAATATCATGACTAAAGATAATTAAATTATCAATAGCTTTCATCAATAATAAATCAGAGATTTAGAACATATGGTAGATGATAAAACTTTTCAACCATAGTTGCAGCGGAATGAGCAATCCATTAGAAGAGTCAAATAGACCATAAGGTCTATTATCTTCTCTGTGTTAAAACTCCACCAATAATGTTTTATCCCTGTAACATCAATCAAAAATTTCCATCCACGATCATTTGAATAACTCATAATCACAATTGTGATTCTAAATTCCTCTTCGTACCCAGGACGAAGATAATTTTCATCACCTGTCTTCACCTGAAACATCAAAAATCATGGTTATACCAAATCACAATTTATGTTCATAATCATTAAATCATCTTTGCACTACGGCCAAAGATATTCATTATTATCACATCCATGAATTAATATTTCATTGTTGAGACTCAGCTCAATAAATAATCCACATCATCGAATCATCCCTGCACTACAGGCCAAGGATATTCTTTAGTATCATGACCATGAATTATCCATGCGCTACGGGCCAAAGATAATCGTGTTTTCATCAACATTCCTGATCATGCCATAAAACAATTCATCTTTGCACCCTTGGTCGAAGAGAATCCATAGCCATAATCATACCAAAAACTGTCCATCAATGCACTACGGGCCAATGAGGACTTTTTCATTAGTATCACAACCACAAATTATCCATGCACTACGGGCCAAAGATAATCGTATTTTTATCAACGATCCTGATCATACTATAAAACAATTCATCTTTGCACCTTTGGCCGAAGAAAATCCATAGCCATAATCATACCCATCAATGCATTACGGGCCAATGAGGACTTTTTTGTCACATCATTTGCAACATTACGGTCATGATTATACCGAATAATCCTTGGTCATAATCATACCAACTCCATCTACGCACTATAGGCCACAAATGACTTTCAATATAATATAAATATGAGGATGATGACAATATTATAAGCATTAATCAAACTAAATCAAGGATAAATATTAAAGACTTTAAATTTATCCAGACATTATCAATCACTTAATAAAATAATAATCTAATACTGTTAATACTATAAGAATATTTTAATCACTTTTTAAACTTATAAACAATTACATTTAATTGTTTACACTTTTCTAAATAATGCATTTGGTCATTCAAAAATGTAATACTCATAAGATTTCATCACCAATAATCAAATTACTCATCAAAAATCTGCATATACCTTATATAGGATTTCCAAGCCATAAAATCCTATTTACCAATTTTTCAACTCCACATAACATATTTAACTCATATGTTCGTAGCTAAACTATTTTCATGAAAAATATCAAATCAGTCCCAAAAATTATTCTTTTCTGGGTTTTAACATAATATAGTCCCATATTGAACATATATTTTTCTTGACATTTTTAAAATTCATTTACTATTTTTCAAAAATCAATTTCTAATTAATTCTTTAAGAAATTAGCTACCTCACAGTTAACTCCAGAAATTTCCAAATCTTGGCAGGATCTTACACATGTTAACGTGAGCTTCCAGTTTAAATTTCATGGTCATCGAAGTTATAGAACCCCAGTTATAGCATTTTTCGTCGGAAAAATCTAAATATTGAAATGGTCATAACTTGCTCATTTTAAGTCGGAATAAGCTCATTTTTGGACAGGAGGTACTTTATACCATATACTTTCATGTCCCAAAAGGCCAGAATTTTTCTCACAAATTAAGTGGCCGAAACAACCCTTTTAAAATCGTGGCAGCTGCCTTTTTTCATATTTTGCAGTTTTTCGTACTTTGCTAAAATCAGTCCACACGAAAATCTACAACACCTTTTCCTAGTGATTCCACTTGGATAAGTTACAAAACTCATAGACCTAACTCTAGAACTTGACCACACTCAAAAATTTAAAATATAATAGGAGATATGGTCAATTGAATTTCATGTTCCATTTTCACCAAAATCTGACTTTTCATCTCTTTGTGATTTCTAAGAAACTTTCATGTTTTCACATAATAACCAACATAACTCATCATAACACTTACTAATACCACATATACCCATGATTTTCATCAGTCCAATGCTTTTATTATGACTTTCATCATAATCCACGTAAACAAATCATTTCCACAATTTAATAAGGAATGAAATAGAAAGGATCATTCACTATGCATGTGGTAATCCAATAGACAGGTTATTCCAACAGAATAATAAAGAATGGAATAATAGAAGGATTCACCATGCATGTGATAGAGACCGCACAGACAGGTTATTCCCAACAGAATAATAAATACAGAACCAGGTCCGGCGTAAAACGCACAGACAGGATATTCTAGCAGAACAGTAAAGACAGAACCAGGTCCGACGTAAAACGCACAGACAAGATATTCCAGCAGAATAGTAAAGACAAAACCAGGTCCGGCGTAAAACGCACAGACATGATATTCCAACAGAATAATAAAGAATGGAATAACAGAAGAATTTCACCAAGTATAGGGTAGCCCGTGTATAAAGGTTATTCCAACAGAATAATAAAAATGGAATAACAGAAGTTCTCTTCATGAATACGAAAGAAGTAATACCCCTTACGAGTACAACAAATAATATCTTTATAAAGAAGAGTACTCCGACGGTAGGGCGAGGATATACTCGAATAAAACTTGCACTATGCTCAAAGCTTTCTTAAACTCTAAAGAAATACGCTCAAGATTATAGAAGAAGAACTCTCTCTATAGTTTCTCTCTCTAGAGTTTCAGCGAATTCGTAAAAAATAATGAAGGAATGAGCTTCTATTTATAGAAAAATGGACTGCATAGTAACTAACTCATGAACGGTCCAGATTGATTTACTTTAATCTGATGGTCCATATTTAAAGCAAAATCTTTTAAATAAAATATAATATATTCTATTTATAATCTAATAAAACGAATAACTTTATAAAAGATTTTACTATGCAAACTACTATGCAGGCACTATGCAAATACTATGCATAATAAAATATAATATATTTTATTTATAGAATAACTTTATAAAAGTATTCTGTTTTATATAAAAAGATTTTACTATGCAAAATACTATGAACAATAGAATATAATATATTCTATTTATAGAATAACTTTATAAAAGTATTATATTTTATATAAAAATCTTTTCTGTTTTATTACATTAATAATACCAATAAAACAAAACTGAGTGACTTATCACATAAGCATCAATAATCAATACCGTGTGCTACTATACAACCACGCGTATTACTGTACTTTTAACACCGGGTGTTTCAATAGTTAACGGTAAAACTTCCGCCGTTATTTTCATAAAAATATTTTTGTCATTTTTTTAATCCGATAATAATTCCGTTGTGGGGTCCACCAATGATTGTACCGTCGTACGAATATTTTCCGACAAAAACAATATTCCCCGACTAATCGAATATTCCCCGACACAACGAATATTTTATATCAACTTGCTTACTTTGCAAAAAAAAAATTCACATATTACCCTTAACTGTAAACTTTTATTAATTAAACTATTTATCAAAATAGAAAAATTGAATACTTTTATTTCATAAAATTCGGGATCTCACAGTAACTAAGTTAAGTAAGTATGATGATTTTGGGAAAGTTACTTATGTGGTTATAGTTTGATTTAATGAAATTCATTGGTGAAATGGTAAGGTTGGTAATTGTGAGTTGATTGATAAGGCATTGATTAGATTTTTGCAAATTTAGTGTTGATAATCATGATTTGTACCTTGTAATCTTTTGACATGATGGTTGAATAGAATTTTTCTGAAAATTAAACTTTAGGTTTACACGAAGACGTGTAAAAGACTAAGTGTGGGGGAATTTGATGAGTGCATATTATTCATTTATTTTGATTCCATTATATTTAGTTTTATTGCATGTTTCATATGTATATGAGCTTATTAAGGTGTTTAATGATTTCAGGAGAAATTGGAGCTGAAATGAGAAAAAAGGAAAATTGCAGGGTTTTAGCATTAAGTTGGATGCATGGACTTGGTTTGGGACTTGAATTTTAATGTAGAGATCTTCCTTAGCTTTCCGGAACTTCTTGAATCGTCCCAATCGGAGTACGTATGAAGAAGTTATGATCTTTTTACCAGACGGAAGTTGAACCTCAAAGTTTGGAAGTTGCAATTTGAATAGCAGTCACTTGGAGCCTGATTTCGACCTTGATACAGCCATATTCGGTTAAATCTCGAAGAATGAAAGTTGTAGATCTCGTCGATATCTTTGTTTGTATAGGTAGCAGGCCCCGTAAATCCTCCCAGATCAAAAGTTATGCTCGTTTTACCAAAGGACGTCGCAGTAGGAAATGGAAATTCGCCCCAGCAAATTTGAGCGGAAAATTGGGAAATCTTGGATTTTTGGAAAGTTTCTAAATATAAATTTTGGCAGACTTCTACATGGAATTGGATTGATATTTCTATTAGCTTTAGGATTTACTTTATACTAAGATTTATTTCCAAATTAGATTCTATTTCTTTATAGAAACTAGTTATGATTTGTAATGCCTTTTAGGAATTGGATTTCTACTTCCTATATGATTTAGGACTTTGTCTAGCACTATAAATAGAGGATGAGAGTTAGGATTTTATTCATTCAATTATCTACTACATTCTCTCATCTACAACATTGGAGGATTGAAGACACGAGCTAAGTTCTTTTTATTCAGTTCTAAGAGATGTTGAACCTTATTTATATATAATGGTTAATTGAGTATTCATTATTTGTTCCTTTTCAGATGAAATTCATTCTTGATAATCCGATTTAATTTTCGAATGCTATTTGGCATAACTGATTTGATTTCTGCAGGATTGAGTTGGTTAACAAATATCATATGCTAGATCAAGGAATAATATTACGTGTAATTGATATTGTTTCTAATCACAAGTAGTAATTAGTAATACATGATTGTGGACAAGCTTTTGAGTATTGCTATGATTATCAGAAGACAAGTTAAACAATCCGAGCTTACGTGTTTGTTGCTTGGAATAATCTAATTTCCTAGTTCTTCATGCTGCTATTATATTAAATCTAGAGAGCTTATTCTAGGTTATTTAATTGTTAGGATCTTGTGAAGAGCTTGTTTCATTGAGTGACAATCTAAGGGGAGTTTCGGGTAGCAGAACTTGTTACCTATGGCTATTTATTTCATTGAAGAGTAAATAATGTTACACTTTATTAATCTATTGTTATAAAAAGGTGATACTGAACTGAAGAACTGAAGCTTTTTTTATTCTTATTGGTTAATTCTTGTTAATTTAATTAATTAATTCAAAATCCCATTTTCATTAGAAATCATAGGATAAATATAGAACAAATTACTCTCCGTGGGATCGATCATTGCTTACTACTGTGCTAATTGTTTAAATTTGTAAAGTGAAAGTGAGGTTAATTTAGGAGTGTAAACGACAGCTCCCAATAACTGAGCCCTATTTACAACATCTGAATACAAACACAGTTTATGAGAAATTAGATATTGACGTATCTCGGGTTTCAAACCTCTTAGAAATATCTGCGTCATTCTTTCCTCATTATCAACCAAGTGAGACGCAAACCAGGATAACTCGGCAAACTTAGCTTCGTACTGCGACATTGTCATATTGTTCTGCTCCAACTTTATGAACTCTACCTCTTTCATGTGACGAATACTTTCGGGAAAGTACTTATCGTTGAATAGTTCTTAGAAATTCTCCCAAGACATCTTCAGTGCGGTAGGTTGAGTACGCTTTACCGATTCCCACCAGTAATCTGCCTCTCCTCGCAACATAAAGGTGGCAAAGGGAACCTTTTGCTCCTTGGAGCATCCCAAGACATCAAATATCTTGGTGATCTGCTTTATCCACGTCTCTGCCTTAAGCGGGTTTGGCTCTCTAATAAACTCTGGTGGTCCCAGCTCTTTGAACTGTTTAGCGGTGACCGTCCAAGATTTTTCAGTATTTTCACCTACATTTTAGACAGGAGCCGCTCTTGCCTGATGTTGCATGAATTACATAAAGCCTCTGAACATTCCATCATTCATCATTTTGTCAGTGTTGTTGTTTGCATGAGGATTGTCACCTTCCTGATGTACATTATCCTTATTATTGATATGTGGAGATTCAACGGTCTCTTGTGCTCCATTGCTATTCTCAATATTCTCGGATGTCATTTTCAGATACTGCCACAAAACAAGGGTTAGTTATCATATCACATATTATCCCTATACCCTGACCGACCAATTAAATACCAAATAAACTTAGGTAGGTCATACCAGCGAAGGAATTCCCCGTCTCTCCCCTCCTAGTTCTTGTCTCACATCTCAGCCAGAGATCATATCTCTAAGCTTTGATACCAACTGTGACGCCTCCAAAATAGGTATACATCACCTATTCTGAGTCGTCAAATACATGGTACAAAATACAAATAAAAACTTAAATATACAACTGTCGTGTAAAATACGACAAAACATAAGCTGTGAATTTTAATACAACATTGTTTTCTAAAAAGTATTCAAACTCAAAATAAGTCCTCAATACATTTATTTTCACACTATTTCATAGAATAGTGAGGACTACTAATGCTATCATCTGAACCGTCACTCCATTCTCCGATTAGTCCCCTCTACGTTCTCATTTCCTGAAGAGAACAATGAAAGCAAAAGGGTGAGCTCAACTAGCCCAGTAAGAAATATTATGACTAAGATAATGTAGAATAAATTATCATTTGTCTTCAACAGTGTTAAACTGATAAAATATAACAAACATCAAGTTTAACTGTAGCGGAACAAGCAATCCATTAGAAGAGTCAAGTAGAGAATAAAATCTACTATCTTCTATGATTTAAAAGGTTTTTCATTTCTTTTATCGCTGAGACCCAGCTTAATAAATAATCAACATCATCTCTGCACTACGGTCAAGGATATTCATTAGTATCACGACCACAAATTGTTCATGCACTACGGGCTAATGATATTCGTGTATTCATCAATGGTCATGATCATTCCAACAAATGTCCATCAATGCAATACGGGCCAATGATGACTTTTTTCCACATCATTTGTAATATTACAGTCATGATTACACCGAATAATCCCTGGTCATAATCATACCAAGTCCATTTATGCACTACAGGCCACAGATGACTTTCAACATAATATAAACATGAGGATGATGACAATGATATAAGAATTCAATAAAACAAGTTCAAGAATTAATTTATCCAGGAACTAATAACGTTCAAATTGTCAACATGATACTTATTTGTAGAGTAAAACTCAACAATGCCCAGAAGAATATTTCTATGAAAAGATACTGGATGAAGCGCAAATATCAAGGATATTCCACTAATTTCATGGAGTATAGAAGTCAAAACTTTAACCAACTAAGTATAATAAATAATGGAATAACAAAAGAAATCACCAGACATGCGATAGACTGCACAGACAGGTTATTCCAATAAAATAATAAATAACAGAACCAGGTCATGTGTAAACGCACAGACAAGATATTCCAACAGAATAATAAACAACGGAACCAGGTCATGCGTAAACCGCACAGACAGGATGTTCCAACAGAATTATAAAGAACGGAGCTAGGTCATGCGTAAACGCACAGACAGGATGTTCCAACAGAATAATAAAGAATGGAATAACAGAAGAATTTCACCACATATGCGTTACTTCACATAGACATGTTATTCCAACATAATGATAAAGAATGGAATAACAGAAGTTCTCTGCATGAATACGAAAGAAATAATACCCCTTACCTTAGAAGGAACTAGATATAGGAGTAGTGAAGTAGCATAATACGTTTCTTCTTTCTCTCTCTAGAGTTTTAGTGAATTCGTAAGAAATAAAGAAGGAATGAGCTTCTATTTATAGGAGAATGTACTGAATAGTAACTAATTCATGAACGGTCCAGATTGATTTACTTTTAAACGGGCGGTCCATATTAATTTACTATGCAGTATTAATAAAATATTCCAATAAAACAAAATCTTTTAAATAAAATATATTATATATATATGGCATGTGTTAAAACATTCACGGGATACACTCCCGTGATCAAATTTTGCTTCTTCCCCCCTTTTGTCAACTAAGTTATACATATATATATATATATATATATATATATATATATATAGAGTCCGGATCCAGTCCGGGATCCCGGACTCTACTAAAATACGGACCATTTTTTTTTTTTTTTTTTTTTGCTTTTTTTTTTTGAAACAACAAAAAAAAAAAAAAAAAAATTTATGGAATTGAAATTTTTCCAAAATAAAGTGTTTTGGGCGTGATTTGGATGCCTATAACGAAATATGTCTGTACAGTCTGGGCAGACTGTACATACATTGGTTGGGGTAGGTGTTAAAAACACACCCAAAACACTTTATTTTGGAAAAATTTCAGTTCCATAATTTTTTTTTTTTTTTTTTTAGTTGTTCTACCAAAAAAAAAAAAAAAAAGACAAAAAATCAGGTCCGAATTTTCTCCCCGTCCGGGAGTCCGGACCTGATCCTTTGTCTATATATATATATATATATATATATATATATATATATATATATATATATATATATATATATAATTGTACTCCCTCCACGTGAATACCAAATTCCCCCCCACCCCACCCCACCCCACCCCACTTGACTAACACACTCACACACACACACACACACACACACACACACACATATATATATATAACAAAACTGAGATAACTTTCCACCGATAATTTTGAAAAATGGGTAAGTGGGGGTTTAAATAACACGCCAAACTTACAACAAATACTTCATAAAAATCCCCTCAATAATTTTAACAACACTTATCATCATTATTATAATTCACAATATTAATCGACCAGGTCGTTCCCATGAAAGAGGGAGCTTTTCAATAAGGATTTCTCCCTATTGGCGCACAATTAGGTGACCAAACCTCTCATTGGCAGAACTTCTAGACATCGTTAATATTGTAAATAATAATATTAATAACTTCGTCGTCTCAATTATTGATTTAATAATATATATAATATCGACAATAATTGAATCAAATAACGTGAGATACTATGCAACAATTATTGTAGCAATAATTGAACAAAATTGAGTGACTTACTGTGTGTTACTATGCAACCATGCATATTATTGTACTTTTAACACCGGGTGTTTTAATAGTTAACGATAAAACTTCCGCCGTTATTTTCATAAAGTATTTTTGTCATTTTCTCAATCCGACAATAATTCCGTTGTGGGGTCCACCAATGATTGTGTTGTTGTACTAATATTCCCTATTAAAACGAATATTCTCCGACCAATTGAATATTATATAACAACTTGCGTACTTTGCAAAATTTATAAATATTACCCACAACTATAACATTATATCAAATTTATTACATAATATTCAAAAATGATATTTATAAAAAATTCATCTTTATAAAAGTTGCGGTCTTACATTAACATGTTTTTTTCAAGGGGGCAAATTACTTAACAGGATCATGGAATCTGGATGTCATGAGTCTCATGACTATTATTATTATTATTATTATATTGACACTAAAATCACGGAACAGGTTTCACAATATTATACTATATATATATATATATTATATATATTACCGTAATATATATATTATGTATATATAATATATATTCTTAATTATTTTATAATTAAAATAAAAAATTTATTTTATAATTAAAATAAAGAGTTTATTTTAATTTTAAAATTGAATTTTATGATAACTAATTGGAGTTGAAATTGGATTCCAAGTTTTCTTAAATAAAAGAGTTTATTTAGATATGGAATAAGAGTTCATATTATTCAAAATAAACGAGTTTATTTGTGAATAGGAAAAAAAATATGTGTTTACTTTAATAATTTTTTTTCTTTGATTTAGATTCCATAATTAATTAAAATAAATGAGTTTAATTTGATTAAAGAATTTAATTAAAATAAAATAGTTTATTTTATTCATAATTGGATAAATTAAAATAAAAGAGATTTATTTTGATTTAAATTTGGATTAAAATAAATGAGTTTATTTTGATTCAAAATTAGATTTTATGCTAACTAAATTTGCCCATTAAATGATATCAATATATATATATATATATATATATATATATATATATATATTGAATGTTTATTATTCACGAGATGAATATTATTTATTGATGCAATGATGATGTGTATGATAATAAATGGGATTGATTATGGACTATTGACCAATGTGATTGAATTTTATTTTAGTTGGATGCATGAATGTATCACTACTACAAAACAGTAAATAGACAACGCGAAAAAAACGTTGTGGTTTCAGTCAGAAAAACGTCGTGGTTAAGGGTGTTATCTATTTGACACCGTTACACAACGTTTTTAAAATGTTGTAGTTGAGCATAATATAATACACAACGTTTTTTAGGAAAAAAATATTGTAGATTTGTTTTCTAAAAATTAGCAGATGCTTAAAAACGTTGTAGAAGGTATGATTCCACAACGTTTTTTTGGATAAAAACGTTGTTTAGTATATCAGACAACGTTTAAACACATTTACACAACGTTTTAAAAATATTGTAGATTAAAAAAAAGAAAAAAAAGGTTGTGGTTCACCTATATTACCAATGCACCTGCAATATGCTAATGCCATGATATATTGCTAAAATTACAAAGAATATTAATACCATACAAAATGTTTACATCCCAATAATTCTTTGTAATCACTACTACAAACAAAAAAACGTTTTACATCCCAACTCTTTCCCACATCTAGTCCCTACCAGAACTGAATGCCTCAACGGCTAGTAAAGCACAAACAAAAAAAGTGAAGAACTGAATCATACTAAAATTGTAACTCCTAGTTCTATTTACCATAACATTGTCATTCAAAGGACCACCAACTCTCCAAGACAGAAGCCTCCCTGCAGAAAAAGATGGATTCAGTTATATCAAGACAACTGCAGGTTCTCAAATTATTATTAAAAATTCATAATTTTCATACACTAGTCAAACAAATTTAAGTATTGTAGTCTCAAGGTAGTGAGCAATATATATCTGGAAGTGAGATCAAAGTGTTAGGGAAATGAACTTAATGGGAACCCCCAAATATTTGAACGAAATTTTGTTTTATAAGTAGAACAGAAACAGTCTCAAAAACTAAAGTAAGAGGGACATGAATGTATTACCAAAGGGCTGCACAAGTTGCTCAGATATGGCAGCAATAGGAATTGGAGCTAATATGGCTGCAAAGGTTGCTCAGACTTGTCCCTCAAATACTATCATCCACATTTACTAATAACTAGTGAAAGATGAAAACTAAATTTCACTGCTGTTTTAGTTTGGAATCAACTGAATGCATACATTACGAATACATGTATATATACCTTGTAATTCACTGGAATCCCATTTGAAAGACGACGCTGAGTAATTCATGTTTCTTTGTCATAGAATTTTGTGGGATCCACAATATGACTTACTGGAATAAAGGAAGGCCTCTGCTGCAACCTTAATTCTTCCATTGTGAAGAGGTTATCAGTTCTTTTGGCACCTCAAGCTGAACATGTTAACAGTAAGGTGAAGTCAATAACAAAATATAATATATACAAAGTTTTAGCTTTTAGAAATATGTATCACACAATGGAAATAAAAAGCAAATGAAAGTGAAGGTCTAAAGAAAGGAAACCTCTAGCTCCGCCTCTATGGGTTCCTGCAAACCTTCTTTAATAGCAGATATAATCTCAGTTGGCACTATCTTAAACTCGAATTCACCTATTCCATCAACATGTACTTTCTTAGGAACACACACAACAATTGCAGCAGGAAGGGGTGCAGATGGTTTCCCAAAATCAGAGATGTATTCCAACACCTTGGCACCAGTAGAATTGACATGCAATACAAGATATATTAAATGATAAAAGATATCGTCCAGAAAAACATTTCAGCTCATATTTCACATTTACACTTGCACATGTCTATTTCTTATGAGATCCATGATATTGCCACTGCAAACAGGTTCATATTTGAATTTTGGTTACCCAAGTAAAATTCAATGTCATATTTCAACGTAAGCATTCAAAAATCAAATCAAGGAACGGACTTCTTCGTCGGTTAATGCTCCAGCAATGACAATGATGACAAAAATAATGACAATGATGACAAAAATAACAATGACTACCTGCCCATCAGCCCAAGAAGTTGTCAATTCTTACATTTAAGTTGAGTTTCAGTCATTACTGATTAATGGCAGAACAGATACATTGGGGAAATATTATTTAGCAATCATAAAATTGAAGTGTCTAGCAAGCAGACAGAAAAAGTAGTGAGACAAACAGTTTATATTATAACCAACCATAAGGCATAAATTAAACTCAATTGTTTTCGGCAAAAAATACCATAGATCTATATTGATAAGTCCATTTCAAGAAAAAGAAAAAAACATAACTAATATATAACCTTTGTTTTTTTCTCTTTGATTATAATTTATATATAGTGTTTTTATTTTACCTGTAAGGAGTCACCAACATTGATAAAAAATGAGTCTTGGTTAATAAGCTGCATTGCATACAACCCTAAGCATGAATTGAGAAAATTGATAGTCATCAAAGAGAAGTTCCATTTTCATCGACGTTTGTAACATGAACAGAATGAGAAGCACACATACTAAAAGTCATAACTGCAGTGACAAAACACGCCAGAAAAATAGATTTCATAACCAAATATATTTAAGCCTGCATTCAAGTGCAAGTAAAATACATAACGTAGACACACCTTGCTGGGATGATGACACAATCTAATTCTTCTAGCTTATTGAACCTCCTCCATTAGTTCCTCCAGTTCCTAGCAGCATTGTAAGGCAAGTCCAAATGAAAAGGGTACACTTCAATAAATAGGGCACGAGCAAGAGCTATTCGCATTCTCCATCCTCCGGAGAATGTTTTTGTTGCCCTCTTCTGCATATCTGTAGTGAAACTGAGACCCTAAAACTTTTCTAGTTAGCAGGTGTAGAATATGATTGATTCAGAAAAAGTGGCAAGGGAGTCATATACAGCCTTGGATTATAAATTTAAAAGACAACTTAAAAATTAAAAGCTGCTGAAATTAGGGTATTATCACACTATAACATCGTCATCAGAAAAGCCAAGGAAACTGAAAACTAAAAAAAAACTTAATGTACTATCGCCTAAAAAGTTTGTTCAAACAGCACATTGCACTACCAAAAGGCTCTAACAGTGTGGATTGATCCTTAAAATTCTAACAATTATGGAAAATTACCCCAAACTGAAGAAGCACACTGCAGAATTGATCCATAAATTTGAGAACTGGAAAAACTTGTTGTCCTTTGCTTGAAGACCAATTCATAAAAATAGAAGTTTAGACTGTAATGTGCCAATTGCAGCAAACTTTAGGAGGGCAAAGAACAACTATGCCTTGTACAACAAAGATAGACCTTTGATCATGAGAAAGCAGTCAAACAATTTAAACAACAAAGTTACGGTCCTTAAGATAGACCTTTGATCATGAGAAAGCAGTCAAACAATTTAAACAACAAAGTTTTTTTTTGAACTTGTCCTGTGGGAATAAAGTGTGCACATATTGCCCATAAAACTAAACTTGGGAATTTCTCTGCATACTAGATTACCCTTGGTAAGATTTTCATTGTATAAATAACTTGGAGGGTTGGGGCTTGGGCTCTTAAATTTGTAAAGGAGTCGGGCGCTTAAGAAAGGAGAGCATAAGGTTAAATACTTACTTAGATCTCATGGAACCATTTTTTCCAGATACTGTGGCTGCCATCTTGATGCTACTTACAATTTCAACAAGGATACCAAGTCTCTTTAAATGGTATCTTGTTATAGCAGATCAACACAAGTCAAAAGTTAACGTTGGCTTTACTACTCAAGTAAAATAAATCAAATGTATAACTGCTCAGTAGATCTTACCTCAATACCTTTGTGCCTAGACTTCTCGGAGAATAAGGAAAGAACATCATCTAGTATGGAGCGGAGGTCAAATGGGACAGTCTCCAGCTCTAACTTTCCGGCTTCAATCTTCGCGCTATCAAGGACTTCATTTATTAAGGTTATTAGTGCCTTTCCACAAGCCTGAGCAGTTTGACCATAGTCCCTTTGAGTTGAGCTCAAATCTGTATCGAGAAGCAATGCAAGAATTCCAGAAATAAGATATATAATTTAATTGGTTTCTCTAACGAAAAGAAACCATGTTGAACTTTATAAATTAAAAAATTTCACGGTTCGCCATCCTTGAAGCATTATGATCATCATCCTGAAGTATTTTAGTCATTAACCTCAGACTGTCAACTTGGAACTACTTGCTCAGGAAATTGACATTAAATAAGAAACCAAATAGACTTTTACCACATTATAGTCAACAAACATATTGTTTGCACGCAAATATGCTTCAATCACTGATACCTAGTATGCATAAAACAATAAAAAAATCACATTTAAGGGTCCAACTAAACACGGTATATATCTTACATATACAAGTGAAACATTGAGAGATAACTCACAGTCTCATTACTTCTTCCAGTTAATTTAAGATATTGCAATGTAACATGATCTACAGGGAAAAAACCCATAGTTGCTCCATACTCGGGTGACATATTTGCAATAGTAGCCCTATCAGCCAGTGACAATTCGCCCATACCTTCACCTGTATGCACATAGAAAGAGAATTAAACCTTAATGATGACATATAGATATATAAAGAACTGAACTTCAAGTGAACCTAGTCACTCAATTTAATGAACATGAAATTACCATAGAACTCAACAAATTTGCCAACAACATCATGCTTTCTCAACATTTGTCACCGGAGCAAATAAAAAAAATGCTATCCGTTTTCACAATAAAAAACACGAAATATACAACAATTGAATACAAAAGAGCTGACTATACCCATAGTCGCGATCTTTCGATGGAAACGTTCGAGCCCAGGAGTCGCAGTAGCCCTAACACTGACCGGAGATTGCCAGCCAACACCGTAAAAGCCCTAGATTTATCCGAGAAAAAGGCATCATTAGCAGTAGTTTGAGATCCAACAGAGACGCTCATAAAAGCCCTAGATTTATCAAATTTCTCAAACCAAAACCTCGAATTCCATGCTTGAAACCGTGAAACAAACTGAATTAAAGCTATTTAATGATTCTGAAGCTTCAAAAATGGAGAGATTTTGAGGAGAAACCGAAGTTGTGAGCAGCATTAGCAACTCCCGATTCTCTACAAACATCGCCAGCGACGGCGGCATCGACACACCAGACTTCGACGAACTGGACAGGTCGATGTTTCCTCCTTTCAGAATCGCAGTCATCAAATCGAACGGAGACACAGCTTGAGTGTCGCCAATGAGGCGTTCGTTCGCACAGAAAGTACCTCCATCACAGAGAGAAAGTACAGAGATAGGATAGGAGAGAGAAGAAGACACTCGGTGACAAATGCGAAAGAGAGCGGATTTGGTTTTAAGTTCTAATTTAACCGTCTTTTTTTAGCTCCGTGTTTTTCTTCATAAACAACATTTTAAAAAAAACGTTATCTAATTTAAACCAAAAAAATACCCTTTTAAATAGATAATGTTTTTGTATATATATCTACAACGTTTTTTTAAAAAACGTTGTAAAAAAAAATACAACAACGTTTTTATAAAAAACGTTGTGGTTTAAATGTTGTCTATTTAATATTTTGTAGTAATGTATGTGTTTTATTAAATGGGGTCTGCGTACCTCGTCTTCTCTAATTTTTCTTAATGTAAATTATATCTCTCTCCTATGTACTTCCCCTTGACTGCTGATCAAGGTTTCTATTTATTTTAAATAGTTTTGTAATAGGAATAGTTAGAATTATTTTGAAGAGTTGGATATCAAGGAGCAAGGAGCGCTTGAATACCCGTTTGTAATGGAGCCCGGGTTTAAATTTAATAGTTATATTTAAATATTAATTCTTGCACTCCTAGGGTTTGACCTTTTGGTTCACTTGGTGGCTCTAGTGAACCAAACTAGAATAAAAGTCCATAATCAATTCCGGTAGAATAAAATATTCTATATGTGCATGCTTATACTATATATATTATATATTATGCAAACATGCTTCGCATGTTAATTAATATGACGCGTATTTTATATATATATATATATATATATATATGTGTGTGTGTGTGTGTGTGTGTGTGTGTATGTGTGCGTGTGTGCATGCGCACTAAACAAGATGAGACAAATTAATAACAAACCCCTCAAATATTTTATATTAAGTTGTAACGTTCAAAGATATTTGGAATATCGAACGTCACTTTCAAGCATGATAGAAACAATAGAGTATTGAATATTTAATATGAGTTTTTTGTGCACACACAAAACAAATATTAAATATTTAAGATGTTTTTATTACATATGATGTTTATAAGGAATTGAATATTACTGCTTTGTTGTGCACACACAAGGGCTGTAGTTTTCTCTTCACTTGTATGGAAATGCTGGGTTTGACATAACTTAAATCATTTTAGTTCGGATGTTCACACACTTGACCATTATGATTTAAAAGGCAAAATACAAGAAGTTACATAGTTGATGTAATTGACAAGAGTTGTCTACCTATTTATTTATATATAGTTTGTTGTGCACACAAGGGTATATACATTTGAAATGAGATCCTTATTCTCACTAGCATATCTTTAATTAGATATTGCCGAACTATATATATTGAGGGTAATATAGTTTGAAGAAAATAGTGGGAGATACCAATTTAAAATAAGACCTAATTTATTTTGGTAATTAATAAAAGAATGTATGATATAATGTTGTTAAATTTCAAATTCATTTACCGAATTTTACAATGTCTAAAATTACTATCACTGCGTAGCATATTAGATGCTAAATTAACTGGACCGAATTAAACGGATTGGTTAAGGAAATTGAGAATAATTCTTATGGCTGAAAAGCTATCTTATGTCCTTAATACATCTTTCCTGCAATGGTTGCAGACAATGCCTATGAGGAAGAGATTGTTACTTTTAGAAAGTGGCAAGATGATGCACAGTTGGCTTAATGCATCATGCTCACATCCATGAGTAATGAGCTTCAGCGTCAGCATGAAACTATGGATGCTCCTACTATACTCCTGCACATCAAGTAGTTGATGGTGAGAAGAGTATAACTGATAGATATCAGATATCTAAGGAACTCTTCCGATCTAGAATGATCAACGACACTACAGTACAGACACATGTCCTAAAAATGATCAATTTGATTGAACAACTAGGACAATGGGTTTTGTTATGGATGGAAAGTTGAACCGAGATTTGATCTTGAACTCACTCCCGGACTCCTTTCACAATTGTTGTGATTTTTTATATGAACAAGTTAGATATCAGCCTCGCTGATTTGCTTAACATGTTGAAAATACTGAGTCACTTTCCACCAAGAAAGACCAAGTCTTACTAGTAAGGGCCAAAGGATCTTCTGAAAAGAAGAATGATTCAAAGAAGGTAAATGGAAAGACAAAAATAAAGGATAATAAGAACAAAGCTGATACGAATAGCAAATGAGTTTACTTCCACTACAATAAGCCTGGACACTGGAAAAGAAACTGCGAGAAATATCTTGTAGAGGCTAACCAGAAGAAGATTAGTGAAGCTTCGGTTACAAATATAGTTTTTAATTTGTTCATGATTGAAATAAAATTTTCTTTTAGTCAAGGTTCTACTTGGGTATTGGATACCGACTTTGGTTATCATAAATATAGATTTATGAAGGGACCAATCAGAAGTAGAAAGCTAAACAAAGATAAGTAATCCTATGTGTGGGAAATGAAGCAAAGGTTGCTACATTAGCCATAGAAACTTATAGTTTGACAATGCTTACGAGCAAATCTATTAAGTCAATAAGCTGTTATTGTATTCCAATTCTTGTTAGAAATATTATTTCCATTTTGTTGTTGGATAATGAAATCTTTGGTATTATATTTAAGAACAATTGTTATTCTATTTATAATAACAATATTTTATATAGAACTGGAATATTACTTAATGGATTTTGTATACTTGACTTACTTAAAAAATTATTTTGCAAATTAAACAAACTAGTATAAGAAAATGAGATGATCATTCAAAGAGTTGAATGTGTGTATTTGCTGAAATACAAATGTGAATTATTTGAAAGGTTCAAAGAATTTAGAAGTGAAACAAATTGGTAAAGTATTAGTATTCTTTGATCGGATCAAGGAATAAATACTTGTGCAATAAGTTTCTAGATCATCTCAAATAGTTTTCCCACAAAGAACACCTCCTGATATGCAATAATTGATTGATGTAGCTAAAAGGAAAATTGTACCTTGTTGGACATGATACAGTCCATAATGATTTTATCGACATTCCAGTATCCTTCTGGGGTCATGCCCTAAAAATGGCTACATATATACGAAAAAGGTAACCTCAAAATTTGACCCCAAGACTCTATAAGAGTTATGGACAGGAAGAATTCCTAATCTTAAGTATATTAAGATAAGGGGTTGTCCAGCTTATGTGAAAAAGGTTTCAAAGGATAAGCTTGGGATAAGATTTGACAAGTAAAGATTTGTAGGACATCCTAAAGTAAGTTTAGGATATATGTTCTATAATCCTACTTAGCAAAATGTGTTTGTTGCAAAACACGCTGCCTTCTAAGATAAAGATGTTTATCATTGAAGGATCTAGTGGGAGGATAATATATCTTGAAGAGTTCAAGAACCACAAAATACTATAAGTCAAATAAGAGGAACTTGTAGATAGACATATTGTACCACAACCAAATCGTAAATCTGGAATAGTACCGAAGATACCTAGGAGGTATGGAATCATTATAGATGATAATGATGAGGTACACATCATAGAAGATGATGATCTAGTTACATACGATGAGGTAAGAGTTGTAGACACCCAGAGAAATGGATTGAAGCAAGCTTCTCAAATATGGAATATTCGTTTTGATGAGACAATCAAAAGAGTTTGATTATATCAAAAACAAGAATGAACCTAGTGTGTACAAAAGAGTCAGTGGGAGAGTTGTGACATTCCTAGTATTATATGTTGATATACTACAGATAAGGAATGACAGGCCAATGCTAGAATCAGTAAAGATAAAGTTGTCTAAACACTCCTCCATGAATGATTTGGGAAGAGTATCTTAATTAGGGATAAAATCTATATAGATAGATTCAAGAGGATGTTCGACTTAACCCAAGGAACGTATATTTATTTGATGCTAAAGTTGTTTAGCATGGCAAACTCCAAGAGATGCCTCATGTTGATGAACCCTGGAGTGTATCTCTCTTAATAGTCCCCATAGACTCCTAAAAGAGAGAGATCACATGAGTAACAATCATGTATGCAATGAAATATACGAGACCTGATGTTGATTCATATTTTTTCTATCGAGGATTCATTTATTTTAGAATCATATCTATTCTCATTTCAGAATAAACATTCTTTATCCATTCAACATTTCAAACTGTACATAAATGCCAATTAGATTTGACAAAACTATCAATCATAGATTTATACCATTTCTAATTCAAGGAAATGTATTCATTTTGCACATCGTAATTCAATCTTTATCATTCGTATAGCAAGTAATATTGCCTAAAATCATTAACCTGCAAAAAGTTTGTATTTGCAAGATTGAGCTCGACAGCCCAACAAATTTAACAGTCTATCATGTTTCACATATCACACAATTTTATATACACTATATTTCCTTTATTATGCATATCTGCATGCAACACATATTCTTTACTATGCATAGCCTACATGCAACAATAATTCCTTACAAAGCATACATTCATGCATTATACATTTCTAATTTATCGAGTGACTTCATACAACATGTGCTATCACATATAAATTGAGTTCCACAACCCAATTAACTTGGTCATATTTTGACTTTAACCATTCATAAAGCATGGTATGAAGCTTATCACATAATCACATTTAATCCACAAACATAATAGAACTGAAAAACTTGCCTTGATTGGAGATTACCACAAAAGTTAACCTAGAGTTTCTCCACAATTTCTATAGAATTATATTTACATGTACACACGTATTAGATAATTGAATATGTTACAAAACATGCATGTATATTCATCAATAATAATTATTAGTTTTATACAAACTAATATTATTTATTCCTACTCAAAACGAATATTAGTTTATTTAGAAACTTAATTCGTTTTAACCTTTTTACACCAAATAAAGATCCCTCACATTTTAGTATGTAAACATTTTACACTTTGAAGCTTCAATAATTTATATTCCTCTTTAAGAATATCTTATGACTTTACTCATTAATTCGGGACTTAAACAGCTAATAAATAGCTTTTATAGTAAAATTCAATTTACTATACTATTCCTTTAATATAAATAATTTTTATATTATTATTTTGCCCACTCACGAGTCAACTCGGACCATTGTCTCATTTATAAACATTCTATCCCGCTAAAACACTTGCTGTATTTTTCGTTTTGCAAATATTCACTATATATATTTATATATTAAGTATATACATCTTGGCTCAAAAACTCCATTTTGATCCCTCAAATCTTCATTGCATCACTTTTATGATTATTACAACTTTTTAATGGTTCCATATTTTTCGTTTCGTTATAAAACCATTTTTCATGTCAATTCCGGCTTACATTCGCTTAAATATGCAAATTCATATTTATATATATAATATTTTTATTACATTATTTATGTCGGAAAGGAAGTTTCATAACGTAAAATATCACACAGTCAAATCTCTTCTCTTGGAACTTTATTAGATATAATATTGTCTTAAATTTAGCCAAACACACTTTGGAACGACGAATGTCAAAACAGCTCGTTATGACTACATTCGGCGTCGCCCAAATTGTAGTTCTGACATGCATGTTCACCTATATTTAATTCTTAAACCATTAATCGAATCGTGGCGATTTTCTAGTATGTTATAGACCTTATGACATAGTACATTTAAAAATTTTCTAAACGCGAAAACAAGTTACGAACATTGATCAAAACAGTGATCAAAAAGCCCGCCAAGCGACTGCACCAGCAGCACGGCGCGGCGTGTGCGCGCGGCGCGGCTGGCACAGCGCTGGCTGCTGCCTTGCATAACGAATGAGCCACTTTGCGATTTTCTCACGCCTTGCTCGCTTATCAGAAAATTCCCAAATTTCAGTATGTTTTTCGTATCATATGAGACTATTTTTAAAAAATATGAAACCCTTATTTCGGGTTCATTAGGCAGCCCAAATAGAGCGCCAAAAGTGTACATTGATAACAGTTTTTCACTTTCATTTCGGCTTTACTCTCTCTTGCTAAAACAGTCATAACTTTTTCGTTTCAAAACATGTTTGAGCGATTCTTGAGCCCACGCGAAGCTAACTTCTGGGACTAGAACTTCTCTTCAGATCACAAATCCAATTTCTAAACCGAACAGAATTGAAATCTGTTCTAAGTGGACAGAATGTTCTATTTTTAGACTGCACGACCCTCCTTCCCTAAAATGGTCAAAACTCTTTTCTCTGAAGTCGGAATTAGTCCGTTTTGGAGTCTATGGAAAGCTTATTCAGTGTACTATAACATACCGAAAGCCCAGAATTTTCTGGAAACATTAACTGATTGAAATAGTGTCCCGAATAGCACGTCCCACTGCTGACTTCCAATTTGATAAATTCGACACATTTCCTTCCAATCATCATAACTCCCTCATCCGAGGTCAGAATGAGGTCATTCTAAAGCCTATGGCTTCCTAACTCAGTGCACTACAACTACCCAGAAACTCAGAATTTTTAACATGTTAACATCCGATCTCCATACTAATCCATCTTTATAACTCCTTAATCCGTTTGATTCTCAATCAAACATACTCCCACAATCCAAACATGCAATTACAAGAAATTAGATATAAACCAATTTCTTTAACTTTAAAGGTTAAGAATATTTTTACCTTTAGCTTGGTGCTTTACTATTTTCCCAACTAGAACCTTTCTTTTCTTACTTGTCTTCAATTGGTTTGCCTTGAAACGGAGAAGATAATAGAGCAATTTCTTTGCTTCTTTCTTTCTGGAACGGATGGAAAGAGGATGGGTCTGGTATGTTCTTTGTTTAACAAGCCCCTTGTTTTTTTTTAACACCACCTGTAAAGTTTTAGGTTCCTTTTTTTTTACTGTATGCCTTATAATACCCTGACTTCCTCTCACAACATATATTCATGTAATATATTATATAATACCTATACTATATTTATTATAATATACTACATATTAAAAAAAATCCTTTTCCATACAAATGGAAATAATATTTAATATAATAATTTTCCCTTTAAAATAATTTACCTTTATAAATAATTTTAATATTCTCCATTTATACTATCTTATATTTTTTTTTATTAAAATAAGATAATATACGCAATGCAATAACTTCCTTATATTAAAATAATTTAACTTTATAAATTATTTTAATTAATGAATAAAATCATTTGTAACATCAATTTTAATTATATCATCCCCTTTAATAAATTGTTCCTCCTTTCTCTTTTATCTTCTCTCTCTCTCTCTCTCTCTCTCTAAACTTAGTCAATTTGGCTAAGAATGGATATAGGTAAATTTTGATTTTGCTTATATAAAAACTATTTTCAATTTCTTATAAGTTGTTAATCCAACTTAAGTCTTCTCTAGTCTTCCCCCTCGTCTTTAAAAGCTTGCAAATCACCCCTGGCATATTTTTAGCATATTCTCATAATATTCTTTATTCCTTAGCATATTCCTTAAGATATTTTCTTAAGTTTCAAATATTAGGTTTTTAACCCTAAAGTTTTTTTAACTCATACAATTCTCCCTTAACTTTCATAATTCACTTTCATACTTTATTAAGTTATTTAATTACCTAATCTTAGTAACTTAATTTAATCAAATAACTTACTACATATATAAATTTCCTTAATTTATTATACCCTCTTGGAATCATATAATTTACATAACTCATCTTTGATATATAAATTATATAAAATATAATATAACATACTCAAATTACATATTTATTTTCTATTGTAAAATAAATATGCTACACATAATTTCTTATGTAAATACAATTATTTACATACCCAAGATATTATAATATAACATCCTTACCTCATTATCATAAATTCAATTAAGAATTTATTTACTTTCTTAAGATATTACGATAAATATAATATCTTTTCTTTATTAAATATTTATTAACTCCCCATTACCTAATTTAAATAACTTATTTAAATTATACAATCTATATTGTATAATTAAATTTAATTTCCTCTTTTCCATAAATTGTTTTCAAACAATTTATTTATATATTAAATATATAATTTAATATATTTAATTTATTCAAATATGAATTTAATTTACTAAATAGTTGATACCAATATACATATTTTATATATTGAATCTCATCTCATTTTCTTTAATAAATTATCCCTACAATTTATTTACATATAATAAATATATAATACCAATATATTTATTAATTAAGCATAAACATCACATATTGCATAGTTTATACCCACTTATGCAATATAATATCATACAACATATTATCTAATAAGAATTTTATTTATTTAATTATTATTTTAATATTACCTAAAAATTTGGATTATCACATTTTTCCCCCTTATAAGGATTCCGTCCCCGGAATCACAATACCGAATCATTCTTAATCGGTTTAGATCTTATTCTTTTTCGTAACTTTATCGTTGAATCATTTCAACGAACCATTTCCTTAGATTTTATATCATTTATCTCCTTTCAATTATTAAACCATATAGATTTTTTTTAAAATTTTAAATAAATCATCTATTACCACTCTAGGCTTTAAACTTTAACCCTTAATTTAATCAGTCAAGATCTTCTAAATTTCCGGGTTGTCACACGTGGAGTGTCTGTTTTAGCTTTAAAATTCATGTTTGTCAATCCAGACAGGTTAATCTGTCTGTTTTAGCCCGTTTGCATTAGTTCAAAACGTACTGCACTCGGAGCTAAAATGGGTACTTTTCTCTTAACAACGTACCCACTTTGCAACATCATAACTTGACCTTCCGTTGTCGGAATGAGTCTGTTCTCCCATCATTTTCTTCCTTGTTACATCTAATACAATTCCCCACTATGAAAATTTTTCTCAGGTTTATTCTCAAGCCAAAACAGTGGCACAAAAGTCCCTACCTGAAATAGTTTTCCAGTTTTGGCATTTTCACAAGTCTCCTTCCGAAGGGAGTATCTCCCACCTCTGAACTCAGAATGAGGTCATTCTTACATCCACAGACTCATTACTTAATGTACTACATAACCCCTAAAACGAAAAAAAAATTCCACCTAGCCAACTGGAACAGAAATCCATTCGAAAGTCAGGGGTCACATTGACTATTTTTAGTTTTGGCAGTTTTAACTAGCTTCCTTCTGAAGGGCATAACTCCCACCTCCGGACTCGGAATGAGGTCTATCTAACGTCCACGAACTCATTACTTAATGTACTACATATCCCCCAAAACAAAAAAATTTACCAGTAAACCATTCGGAACAGAAAACTTCTCAAGGGTCAGGGGTTATACTAATTCCGTTTTTAACTAGTTTTACAAAAAATTAGGTATGGCTTCGTTACAAAAACTTTTGCTTCCATTCACATTGAGTGATGTTCATGACTCATAAGAGTATAACATGACACCCTAGAACTTAATTTTTAAATTTCATAAGCTACTCAAAACATCCCCTTTTAACAGTCCACTATTAGTCCGTTTTTGTATTCCTTTACGCATAGGTTTGTATTTCCATTTTTGGTTTCTATTTTCATGCAATTTAACAAGTAGTTTAAGATTTTTAGACCACACACATCCTTATTAATCCAATATCCTTCATGATCTTCCAATAAACAACAACCACCAACAATTATTAATTCAAAGATATAAAGGGTTAGGTTCATGGTCTTACCTTTACTGTTCTTCTTTTTCTTTCTAGCTAGCTAACAAGATTGCAAGCTTGCTCCTTCTTCTTCTTTTATCCGTGTACTCCCTCTCTCTTTCTTTTCTCACTTGCTTTCTCTCTTTTCCTTACTTAGCTCATAAGATAAAATGAAGGAACAATTAACCAAGTGTTGGATGATTTAACTTAATTAAATCCCCCACCAACTAACTCAACCATGCTACCAAGGTTTAACTATCCAATTATCCATGATCAATTAACTTAAGCTAGACAAAATAATAGCATTAAGGCCATGTTTGGTTGAAATAAAATGAAGGAAACGAGTCAACATTAAATGGTTTTCTTCTTTTAAACCTAAACTTACCAAAAATGGAAAGTTTCTATCCAACTCTTATCTCTTCTCCTCTCATCCGCCCACCTCCTCTTTCTTGCCCAATTTCTTCATTCATTTAACATCATGCAAATTACCTAGCAAAAGACACTTTGTCCTCCCTAGCCCATGACTCATACTTTTAGCCTTCAATCTTTGTTATCCCATGTGTTAATTATCTAGCAAATAACACATGGTTATCAACTTATTTAATCAAGTAACACATAAAATTTCAAATTTTTGGCTCCAAGTTTGGCTCACCCTTTGGCTCTAAGGTTGTCTCACACTTTGGCTTAAGTCTTCAAGTCATGGCTTCAAGGCTTAAGCCTCCCTAACCTAGCCATTTTAAATTCCTAGCCAAGCCATCTTAAACCCTAGCCAAACCATTTTAATTCTTAGGCTTCAATTGACTTAGTTACTTTGAAACTTATTATTATTATTATTTTAGTTTCTTTTTTTGTTATTATTATTAGTATCTCTAACTTTTACATTTATTCAAAATATTGACTTTCTCATTTCCAAGTTTTAATTTCACTTTTCGTCTCCATTTCCCGAACAAATAATATGTCAAAGTTCGAAAATTCGAAAATACGAAAACGTCTTTTTAATGTGAATAGTGATTTTACGTCTTTTCTAATAAAAAATATTTGTATTGGAGATTTCTTCTCTTTTTTCCAAATAAACACTGTCGTAATTCGAAAAGTTCAAAAAACGAAAAAGCATTTTCTGCGTTTTATGAATAATAATTTTGCGTTTTTCTTGGAAAAATTTATTTTCCCCCAAAACTTCTAAACACTCATATTTAGTCACGTAATACGTAAACTAGATCATTAATCAACCTAAATTAAAGTTCATAATACACAATTTATTTAATTTATTTAATAAATATTAAAATCTTATTATAAAGATAATCTACGATCTCGATTGTTACAAAATCAACTTATTACCATATCTAAAATAATGACATGTCGAAATAATTAAATTAATGAACATAAATACATGATGTTGAAGAACTTAGAATTTGAAATACGGAAATGTAAAATAACATTTTTTCTCCACCACAATACAATTTTCAAGATGAATCAACTAAACACGTAGAATGACACTACACCAAAAAGGCCATTTAGTGAAGGACAAATCCTTCACAAGATATAATATATCATTCACAACAGATTTATTGTGAATAAATATTTTCTTCACACGATTGCTTTATTAGACCTTGTCGCAATAGGGTATCATTCGCCAAGTAGTAGCTAGCTAAATATTTTTTGTGAAGAATATATTGTGAATAAATTTTTATTCATAAATTATATTTGGTAATGGAATATTGTTATTTAGTTAAAGGGTTATTTCCTTCATTAATAATATTTGAAGGACTATTTGAAATTAGTGAATAGCTTTATTCCCTCACAAATAATATATTGTGATGAACAAATTTATTTAACGTGAGAAGATTTTCCTTCACTAATTATAAATTGAGAATCTTTTTTCGATTTAGTGAGAGAAAAATTCCTTCACAAATTATAAATTTATAAATAAAAAATGAATTACTAAATAATTGAAAATTATAATTAATTTTGAAATAAGTGATTTCATATTTATTATTATTATTAATCTCTATAAGAAATATTAAATTTAATATTTCAAGTAAATATAAATATTTTCATACTTGTTTCAAATTAATTGATAAGCTAATACGTAAAGAGCTAATAAAAGCAATACTCCACATATAAATAGATAATACTTGAGTCATGATAACTACAAAATTTGTTATTGTATCTTGGTCTCCCAAGGGCCATATATAGTACCTACAAAATTTATTAACCAACATAAGAAAACTGAAAGAATAACAACGAACTAGAAATAATAAAGTGTGTCATGTTAGGTCCATTTCAATCATCATTTTCTTCAAGGAAATCAAGGTTGGGCCTGTTAACTTCATGCTGCAAGAGAAACACCAAAATTCAATTTCAATGAGATGAGGAATAAGAAAAGATGAAACTGGTGAACTTAAATTAAGAGAGAGAGAGATTAACGAAGGATAAAGACAAAAGTATATCTATCAGTAAATACCTCAACTGATTCATAGTTGTTAAATGTTAAACATCGCGATTCTAACCTGTTAAAAAATGACACAAAAACCTAAAGAAAATTGAAAGAAAACAGCAAAAGTAAACTCGATGATGTAGAAAAATTCTGGAACGTACTGGCAGATGTAACATGCCACAAAGTTGAGCCCTAGTTGTCTACTTCCCTAATGCAGGTTTTCGAGCAATACTATACACAATAGACTAAGTGTAAGGAATAGATCAAAAGGTTCAGCACTTTCAAGATTGCTTCATGAGCTTTCTACTCCTATTTAAGAAAGAAAAAACACATTAGCATTTTTATTGTAAGTTTACAATAAAAGTTGGTAATTGACAATTAAATTAACTATAATATAATAGCATGTACTTTTAAGAGCAAAGGAACTTGTAATTTCTATAGCATTAACATGTAATCATATTCAGCTGCATTCCATTAATCTATCAAGCCCCAATACCTAAACAAAGACAGTACCATCTGTGTAGTCATGGGGAAATATTGAATAAGGTTCCACTTTCTAATATACTCGGGTTCTCCATAAGCCACGACCATAGATTCACGGCGACTCTGAAACATGTAAATTGCAACCAAGAAGAAAAGCCAGGACTTGATCCACCTACTGACAGTTAATCATTACAGTGAAACTTAACAAAATAGGCCAATTTTTTGGAAATTAGGTGAACAAGAAAAGCAAAACTGAGAAAAAGAGAACCACATACTGCTTCCTAATCTAGAATATAAAGCTTTTATCACATATAACATAAATTATACAGATCTTTTATTGGTATTACTTGAACAAACAAGAAAACAGAAGGCACCTCTTAACAGCTTCAATCATTTAACGAAAGACTCTAACCATCAGGTATATCATGCAGGCATTATCCTTCATCCAGATCCCAATAAAAAGCATATATTCTCACATAAAACAATTGTGTGACTCTATATGCATACTAGCATTTCTGACTTTAAAGTAACCAATTACTACATTGTATATTTTCATCCTTGAAGTCTGAATTGAGGCAATTTAATGTCAATGTAGCATAAGTTAATTGTACTTACGAGATAAGATCATACATTTAACCCAAACGATTGATCAAACTAAAATATGTTAATAGCAATTCCCGTCGAACCACCTTTTTCTACTATGTGCACATGCAAGCATAATAGTATGGGCCCAAGTGCAAATTAGGGTTCACATGACATAATTGAATTATATGCACAATTAGAGTTTCACGACCTCATTAAATGTACAAATTAGGGTCCGCATGACCTAATTGAATGAAGACGGAAAAGCTGAAAATAAATGTACTAGACCCGAGAGAAGCCTCCACGAGTTCTGAGGCAGAAGACTCGTAGAGGCGGCTCGTTTTGGGAATTGATTGAGGGATTGGAGTGGTGACTAGAAGGACAAGATGATATGGGCATTATTCTAAAACCTAAAGAGTATTTTTGGAATTCCCCTGAAGACATGTGCATGACATGTGACTACTTAAGTTCCAGGAAACTCTATAAATACCCCTTCCATTCTAGGAAGAGGGACACTTTTTGGACTTTAGACTTGGGAGCTAAGACCTCTTGTTGGACTTGGACGCTTGAATCTCTTGGAATTCATGCAAGGTTTCCGAATTCTAAGGGTTCTTGGACATTCTTTCTCAACTCGAAACACTCAAGAAGGCTCCCTGAATCCCTGTTACCCTAACAAGGTTTCCGAATTCTAAGAGTTCTGTCACGGGTCATTGGAGTAATCGTCCACATGTTCTTCTCCCTTCTTCAATCAATCAATCAATTTCGTGCTCTTCGTGGATTTTTCTCCTCCTCAGTCAACACGAAACCCTAACTAGCAAGACACGATTTCATTGCCAACAAATAGTAAAAGCCAAAGACCCCTTTACTTAAAGGTTGTTTATACATATTGTATGATCTTATAAAAGTGCAAAGGACATATCTATTGAATTTACAATTACATATATGAATTAATGACCCATAAGTCCACTATGATAGAATAAACACCAATGAAAACAAAGATAATGTGTAAGAAAGAATAGCAAATGTGTCATCTTTGATTGGGGTCAAAAGAGTAGGCACATAATAAGGTTTGAAACCCTCTTCCTAACGACTCATTTTTAATCCGCTCGCTAACCTGATCTCCACATAGAGAATATGAAATTTTGACTAATTTTACTACATAGTTGATCAATTTTTGTTACCAGAAAAATCATATTTTATAAATCAACGAACAGACCATGTTAAGGAACATAATTTGGAAAAAAAATAATTCAAAAATGATGTAAAAAACTGAGAATTAGAAGATGCAGATACGAGATAAAATATTATACCAATTTTACAATGGGATTTAATCTTTTAGACAGAATATACTTACAGTTCAATTATAATAGAATATGATTAAGAATTGAACAGGAACATATAGAGCAAACATTTACCAACAATTCATGTATCCAAATTACATAAATTTGCAAATCAAACGAAGAAAAAAGTAAGAAATCTTTACCTCAAATATCGCAACAAATTATTCATATTAAAATTCTCCAAAAAACGGAATCAACCTATATAATATAATATAAACCAAAATTAAACTCTAACAACTAACCTTCAACATATATAAACATAATCAACTGAAACACGATCAATTCTAACCAGTAACTATGGATTTTCCCTTATCTTCACGATTCGGCTTCACCTCTTTTTTCTTGTCCACGAATAATTCTGCAATTAATAATTCGAATGTTACTGATACAAATTAGAAAATTGAAATGATATATCAAATATGCAGACCTAAAAAACCCTACAACCCATAGAAAATAGATAAGAAAAGACAAAAAAAGAGAACTCTAGTGTGGAACTCCAAAACGTGAAATAAATAAATTTTCTACCCACCCCAACACCACTCCCTCTAATCAAATCAAAACCCGAATTTTCTCTATCCTACAATATACATTTTAAAATTTCAACTGGCTAAAAAATAAATAATTAATTATATAAACAAAACTAAAAATTTTGAATTCCCACATGAGTAGAATTCTTTTTACCTAGCCTCGAGGTGTGAAGTAATAAAATAATGCTCAACAAATTTGGGATTTAAAATGAATTTTAAACACACTGTGAGCCCAAATACAAAGTTAGGGCTTACGTGTGATCTAAAGAATTAAATGAACCGGAAGAAGTCTCCACGTGTCCCGAGGCAGAAGGCTCGTGGAGACGACTCATTTTGGAAATTGATTGAGGAATTGGATTGGTGGCTAAAAGGACATGATGATTTAGGCATTACTTAAGTAATTAAGTGTATTTTTGAAATTTGCTCTGAAATCACATGCCAAACACAAGACCCAGACATGTGCATGGCACGTGACCATTTTTTAGGAAACTCTATAAATACTCTATTCATTTCAATAGAAGAGACTTTTTGATTCTCTCTGAACTGAAGACTTTGAAGAAGGCTCTTGAATCCTAAGAGTTCTGCCACGTGTTATTCGAGCAATTGCTTACCTGTTCTTCTCTCATCTTCAACCAATCAATCAAGACCGTACTCTTTGTGGATTTCTCTCCTCCTCAGTCAACATGAAACTCTAATCCTAGTAAGGTACGGTTTCCTTACTCACACACATCATCATTGCGTTGAAATTAATGCAATGCTTGTAAATGATCCATCAATGTAATAATGACATGTGTATTTAGAAGATATTTGAGTGCCAAAAATTTGATTATCCCATATTATCCTTATATTATAGGTTAGGTAATTTGTCTTCTAGTACTAGGTTAGCTTTGGTGGTCCTAACGAGAGATGAGACAATGTTTTGAGCTTAAATATTATTTTTTTGTTAAAAGATTTACATTTACCTACCCAAAAAAAGAAAAAAAGAGAGGGAGAAGATGATGCTATTCATTTTTGGTGACAATAATTATAAATCAAAGAGTAACTATATAATAATGACGTACCTTGCTGCGTGTTCATGATTTGATGTAGGTAGCTATTGATGTCCGTAGTAGACTCATAAGCAGGTGTATTTGTAATCCTTACACGTACCTCAGGTGTGCTTATTTGCCGAGGAGTGAAACTCAGCATCTGGGGGCATCTCCTTATAGTGACATCCCTTAATGATGGCATTTTAAAACAATAGTTTGCACTGGGACAGAAACTTTTGAGGTTTGGTAAATCCACAAGTTCAACTGTCCTCAATTTAGAAAAGGAAATCTCCTCAACTAATTGATCATTACGCGGTTCATTGGTAACTATTTCTTCAATTGACCCACATGATCTTACTCTTAATTTTTCGAGTTCTTGGAGACCTTTAGCAACGGAGCATGTGAAAATAGTCGACAGCCCACACGAATAAACTTCTACCTTTTGTAATCTTCGAAAGCTAATATTTCCATAAGGATTATTCCCCAGAAGGCTAAATAAGTCCCCCTCATGAAAGTAACAGTTTCTCACAACCAATGATTCTAAATCTCTTGATGCGAGTAACCAGTTTGGTGGAATGATCAGTTGAGGTGCTTGGCTTGCACTCCCTAAAATATTGACGCTTCTTAAATTGGAAGTGGAATCATCCCTGCCAAGATATATCTGTTCCAAATTAATTTTCAGACCATTGAACAACCATATATTCTCCAAGCTTGGGAATGAAACCTGCAAAAATCAATCCAATTCACAACACCCCCTTTAGATTATAACTATAATATCACTCGCAACACATGTAGTATGTGTTTTTAATTAAGCAACAATTACGTACTGCCCCTGCATGTGTTTAAGAAAAGTAATATATGTTGTAATCAACCAAACAATTATTGAGGGATGGTTTGGTCATCTATACTAATGTTAAATAATAAACGGTTACATAATGAATATGACATAAAATTAAAACTATATTAATTTCACGGTATTCACTAAAAGTTATATTAAATAATAAGTGAACATCCACAAGTTCGACATTCGGCTCGTCATTTTGTCCTTTTACGTGATCGAGCAGACATCGAGCATAATAACAAATTAAAAAAATAAAATATAATACTTTAATGTACCTTGCGGGCTTGGGAGGATTTTTGTTGGCCGAGTTTGGATTCTACGATTCCATAACCCCAAAAGCTATTCATGATCGGTAGCCGTCCAAGTGTTAGCATCTTTAGCATATAGAACTCAATATTGTTGACACATATTGAGTTCTCACAAGAAGCAATTATCTCATTCATCATCTTACAAGATACTATTTGAGCCCTTCAAGGAGCTCAAGATGGCTGACAACTGAAGGTAGGAACACATTTCTCAAGTTGTTGCATTCATCAATGGATCGAGTGGTGAGGTTGGGATAGAGAATAATATCACTCGAGTTCAACCCCGTTTCTATCAATTCAGACAACCGACGGAGCTCCAGTTTTTTCAATTTTTGCAAAACTACTAGTGGCTCTGCGATTTCTGCACCATATATATATATATATATATATATATATATATATATATATATATATATATATATTTATAAATTTATCTCTAAATATTCATATAAATATTTATGCATGAAATACAAATATATTATCTTATAATAATAACACACTAATTTGTCATTTTATTCTATGATATATAAGATCGTTAGTATGGAAAGACCTGTTTTACTTCTTCTTTTTTCCCTTTTTTTCACAAGCGCTAATTATTATATCAATTCTTTTTTTTTACAAAATAAAAAAGCACTAGATTTTCGGGAAACAATAGCATTAATTATTCCTTATTTTAAAATATCCAATATTAAAAAACTAATTAATTAACTTGGCTATTAATTTACGTTATAATATTCTATATATTGATCATGTATGATCATCGAAATGTCATTTAATTATTTCATTACCAATTTTCATCAAAAAAGTGTTCGATCGCCCATTAATTATTTTCTGCAAAAGAAGAAGTTAACTGAAAAGAATAACTTATACTATATTTCAAGGCAAAATAAATAAATAAAAGATCAGGTAAGATAAATATCATAATTTTGTAAGTATTTGACATATATAAGCAGAAATTATAGTGTTATTATTATTATTATTATTATTATTATTATTATTGTTATTGTTATTGTTATTGTTATTATTTTTTATTATTATTGTTATTATTACTATTATTATTATTGTTATTATTATTATTATTATTATTATTATTCTTATTATTATTGTAGTATATAACTTCCTGAGATTATATTAATGGTATGTAGTGAAGGAGAAGAAAGGAATATATGGGGGAAATATCATGTTTTGATATAAATATTAATCCTTGCAAGATATTAACAGATAACTTGTGTTGCTCCAGCAGTCAAATGACTAAAGTTCCAAATGATAGGTCCCAGGTTCGAATATGTTCCGCATTTGGACATAATTTTTAAATACTAAATACAAATATTTTTTGACAATTCTCCGAATACCGAATATGGTCTTACAAAAATATGATTATTGGGATTATCTTAATTTAAGGCAACATTTTAATAGTCGTTGCAAAAAGTTGTTTAAAATATGCAACGAAATAAAAATTGTTGCCAATGAATGTGGTCCATATTAGGCAACGAAATATAGCAACAAAAAACTTTCGTTGCCCACGATGAGGAGAAATTAAGTGGTTAGAAATTTTGCAACGAATTTCTAACGAATTTTATTTCCAAATTTTGCAACGACTTATGAATTTTGTTGTAAAAAGTGAAAGCCTGACACAATCTACAACGAAGGACAAGTTTCGTTGCTAAACATACACTTTTAGCAACGACTTATAAAGTCGTTGCCTGAAAAATCGTTGCTAAAGTCCCATTTTTATCAACAAAAAAACTTTCGTTGCCCACGATGACGGGAAATCAAGTGGCCAAAAATTTTGCAACGAATTTCTAACGAAATTTTTTTCCGCCAATGAATTAGCAACGAAATGTTGCAATGACTTATGAATTTCGTTGCAAAAAGTGAAAGCCTGACACAATCTGCAACGAAGGACAAATTTCGTTGCTAAACATATACTTTTAGCAACGACTTATAAAGTCGTTGCCCGAAAAATCGTTACTAAAGACCCATTTTTTTGTAGTGGCAATTCCTTTCTCCCCATTATATTTTGGAAATTATGGGGAATGGTTGATATACCCTGCCGGGTAAGGTTGTCTCAGACTATGTGCCCGGTAAGGTGGAATAAAGTCTAACTCCGAAGGTCGGGATGTCTGCCTGCGAAGTTGATTGATCTTATCGATCATATCATCTGTTATCACATATTAGCTCGTGGTATTGACTCTCTGTGGTGTTGTGATGTAAGGCTACATTGGCCATGTGTATGGTACATAAATTGGCTGATGTACACTAGTATCAGGTAAATTTTGTATCGGTTGTGCTTGTGGGCTAGTTCGTTGGACGAGGCTTGGGATGGTTGGTATCTTCACTTGTGAAAATACAGGGATAGCGGTCGGAATGATGTTTGTCTGAGGCTGGCTGACTTTCAGTCTTGGTTGTGGCATGTCAACATTGTTCTGAGGTTCCAAGTGGATGATTGGAATGGACTGATTCTCCGTCAATTGAGGTGTAGTCTGATTCTCCTTATTGTTGTTATCGTTGTTGTTGTCCTCCACTCCTGCTTGTTCTCCTTGCGAATTGTTTGGGAACATGGACTTGAAAGTTGGGATCTGCATCAACTGCTGGAAAAAATTCCCCATTTCCTTTTACTTCCTCTGCATCTCCAGCATCATAGCCATCATCATCCCCTATCATTCCCATGCTTCCTTCAATGCCTAAAGCATCTCCAGTTGCACAACATTTGTCAGCTCTCCACTTTCTTCCTTGTCTTGCCTTCCTGCGCCTGTTTGTCTAACATTCGTTGGTTGTTGATCAGCCATATATGGTGATGTTGAACTTCTTTCTGAGGTGTCTTTAAGGATGGGTTGATCGAGATCTAGATTCACGCCTTGGAAAGCTTGATTTACTTGCCTTAGAACTGGATCCGATGAAGTAAGCTCGTTGTCGGTGAAACTCCTCCGGTAGTTCTCCCACTTCGAGTTATGGACATACCCTTCACGAATTCCATACCTCCCCAGTAAAGTCGTCAAAAAATGTGGGCAATGAAATCGTGCCTTGCAAGTTAGGGCTTTGTGTTGGCTGAGGAGGAGAACAATTTATGAAGAGCACGAAATTGATTGATTGATTGAAGAGGGGAGAAGAACAGGTGGGCGATTACTCCAATGACACGCTACTAAAATCTGGAAACCTCTTAAGGGTAGCAAGGATTCAGGGAGCCTTCTTGAGTGCTTCGGGTTGAGAGAGAATGTACAAGAACCCTAATTGTGTATTTAATTTAATTAGGTCAAGTGAACCATAATTTGCACTTGGGCACACACTCTATAACATTAATTATTATGGAACCGATGGAGTATGAGATAAGTATGGTAATTATGAGAATTTAAAGGTATTATAGACAATTGATATTATATTTAATATTATAAAATTATTTTCTTAATTTTTCATTTTTGTGCACAACTTTAAAACATCATATATTATGGGACGGATGGAGTAACCTTTTAGAGTTGTGCACAAGAATTAAGGAAATGGATGTATAACATTAAATATAGTATTAATTAAGAAAAATGAAATCATTTAAAACGTCATATATTATGAGACGGAAGGAATATTAAAGAATTGGAATTGGGAACATGGCCGTGTAAGTGGAGAAAAAAAACTAAAAAAAATAGGATCAAAGGTATTAGCGATTTTGGCAATGGTACCATAATAGAACAAGGAAATCACTAAAATTTACTCTATCCATTGCAAGATAAAAATCCTAACTAATTTTTACGCATATTAAAAAAGAATAAAATGATAAAATTATTCATACTTAAATTGTCATTTAATTGCCTAGTTTTGTGCACATGACTAAAGGTGCTCCATAAATATGTATAGAGAATAAAAATATGACAATTAATACTAAGAGTATTATAGGAAACTTATTGTAAAAAAAAATTATTTAAGATAAGTAGACATTTAACTTGGGATTACCTAAAATAATAATTAAATATTTTATCCAGGGACGGAAAGAGTATTATTTATCTACTCTAATATAATATGGCATCAATATCACACACACACACACACACACACACACACACACATATATATATATATATATATATATATATATATATATATATATATATATATATATAAAGACTATGTTTGTTTGCAATAATTATATTTGGGATAAGACTATTAATCCCCAAGTGTCTTGTTTGTTTTAAAATTTTGACTTGAAACTATTAGTCTAAGAATTATAAAATGACTTAATATTCTTGATATTATAATTATAATCTCGGTATTATAATTTTAGAATTAATAGAATTGAGATTATAAATCTCATTGATTATAATCCCATGATTATAATCTCATGGATTATAATCCCGGGATTATAATAAATAAATAAATAAATCCTTTCATAATAATCCTATATAATAAATAAATAAATATATCCTAATCCTATTGCAACAATATAATAAATATGCAATTATCTATAATAGTTGTTGATATATTCTCTAATACCTCACAATCTTCACCATGGAACTGATGTTCTCCTCTTTTTCCTAATCTTTCCCCTTCTTCATTCATTTCTACTTCATTTATCGTGTGACCATCTCCTTTTCTCGACCCCTAAATTTATTTTTAATCTCTCTATTCCAAATTATATGATTATTGTTGACTTTCTAAAAGTTAATTCAAGACATTTTCAAACTCAAAATTGACATAGTGTGGGCAACAAAATTGTACATTTCTAGGGTTAGAGTTTCGTGTTGGCTGAGGAGGAGAGAAATCCATAAAAAATACGGAATTGATTGATGAATTGAAGAGAGGAGAAGAACAGGTAATCGATTACTCTAATGACACGTGGCAGAACTCTTAGAATTCATAAACCTTGTTAGGGTAGCATGGATTCAAAGAGCCTTCTGGAGTGCTTCCAGTTGAGAGGGAATGTCCAAGTCCACTGTAAGACCCCAACTTTTTGAATAAAGATGAATGTTTTTTAATTATCATTTTTAAATATTATGGAATGAATTTAATATAATATTATAGTTGTGGGTAGTATTTATAAATTTTGCAAAGTACGCAAGTTGTTTTATAATATTCGATTGGTCGGGGAATATTCGTACAACGGCGCAATCATTGGTGGACCCCACAACGGAATTATTGTCGGATTGAGAAAACGACAAAAATATTTTTATGAAAGTAATGACGGAAGTTTTACCGTTAATACTGTTGAACTACTCGGTAGTAAAAGTACAGTAATACGCGTGGTTGCATAGTAGCACACGGTATTGATTATTGATGCTTACGTGAGAAGTCACTCAGTTTTGCTTATTTTATGGACCCCCCATTTATTCATTTTTTTAAATAATTGGAAGAAGGTTATTCATTATATATATATATATGTCTTATATTTATAATATATATATACATTCGGTTGACAGGAATGGTTTGGTGGTGGTGGGGGGGGATAAGATTGTAGTGGGAGTACTATTATATATATATATATATTTATGTTTTGAATTTGCAAGTTGGCTACAATTATTATGATTATTATATTTATATATAGGTACTAGTTGGAAGGTGTGGCAGGCAAAAATTCACGGGGTTCATAACCCCTGACTAATATTATATTTATATATATATAATATTATATTTAAAAGATTTTGCTTTAAATATGTACCGTCAGATTAAAGTAAATCAATCTCGACCGTTCATGAGTTAGTTACTATGCATTCTATTTTTCTATAATTAGAAACTCATTCATTCAGTATTTTCTTACGAATTCACTAAAACTCTAGAGAGATAAACTATAGAGAGAAAGAAGAAAGTATTCTGCTACTTCACTACTTATATATCCAGTACTCTTCTTCTTAAGGTAGAAAATATTATTTGTTGTACTCGTAAAAGGTGTTATTCTTTCTTATTCATGAAGAGAACTGTTGTTATTCCATTTCTTCTTATTCTGTTGGAATAACCTGTATACGCGGTCTACCCTATACTTAGTGACATTCTTCTATTATTCTGTTGGAACATCCTGTCTGTGTGTTTTACACCGGATCTGGTTCCGTCTTTATTATTATTCCGTTGGAACATCATGTCTGTGTTTTTTACACCGGACCTGGTTCCGTCTTTATTATTATTCTGTTGGAACATCCTGTCTGTGTGTTTTACACCGGACCTGGTTCCGTCTTTATTATTCTGTTGGAACATCCTATCGGTGCAAATTTTGCCTGACCTGGTTCCTTTATTATTATCCTGTTGGAATAACCTGTCTATGCAAAGTACCGCATACATGGTGATTTCTTTTGTTATTCCATTATTTATTATACTCAGTTGGTTAAAGTTTTGACTTTCATACTCCATGAAATTAGTGGAATATCCTTGATATTTGCGCTTCATCCAGTATCTTTTCATGAAAATATTCTTCTGAGCATTCTTCAATTTTACTCTACAAAGTAGTATCAGGTTGACAATTTGGACGTTATTAGTTTCTGGATAAATTAATTCTTGAACTTGTTTTATTGAATTCTTATATCATTGTCATCATCTTTATGTTTATATTTTTTTTAAAGTCATCTTTGGCTTATGTGCATAGATGGACTTGGTATGATTATGACCAGAGATTATTCGGTATAATCATGACCGTAATGTGACGAATAATGTGGTAAAAGTCCTCAATGGCATGTAGTTCATTGATGGACAGTTGTTGGCATGATCATGACCATTAATGAATACACAAATATTCTTGGCCCGTAGTGCATGGATAATTGTGGTCGTGATACTAAAGAATATCCTTGGCCGTAGTGCAGGGGTGATTCGATGATGTGGAATATTTATTAAGCTGAGTCTAAGCGATAACAGTTATGAAAAACCTTTTTAATCATAAAAGATAGTAGATTTTATTTTCTACTTGACTCTTTTAATGGATTGCTTGTTCCACTGCAGTTAAACTTGATGTCTAATATATTTTATCAGTTTAACATTATTGGAGACTAATGATAATTTATTCTGCATTATCTGAGTCATAATATTTCTTACTGGGCTAGTTGAGCTCACCCTTCCTTTCACTGTTCTCTTCAAGAAATGAGAATATAGCTGGGATGAGTCGGGGAACGGAGTGATGGTCCAGAGGATAACATTAGTAGTCCTCACTATTCTGTGAAATAGTGTGATAATAATTGTAATGAGGACTCCTTTTGAGTTTGTCTAAGCTCTAGTAGATAATATTTGTATTCAAACTCACAGTGTATATTTTGTCGTATTGTACACGACAGTTGTATTAGTAAGTTGTATTTGAAATCTGTACCATATATCTGGAGACCTAAGATGGTTGATGTATACCTAATTTTGGGGGCGTCACAGTTGGTATCAGAGCTTAGGGATATGATCCCTGGCTAAGATGTGAGACTAGAACTAGGAAGGGAGAGACGGGAAATTCCTTCGCTAGTATGACCTGCTTAAATTTATTTTGTATTTAAATTGGTTGGTCAGAGTTTAGAGATATTATGTTACATGTCAATTAACCTTTGTTTTGTGGCAGTATCTGAAAATGACATCCGAAAATTGTGAGAATAGCAATGGAGCACAAGTGACCGTTGAGTCTCCACATATCAATAATCAGGAGAATGTGCATTAGGAAGGCGATAATCCTCATGCAAACAACAACACTGACCAAATGATGAATGATGGATTATTCAGAGGCTTTATGCAATTCATGCAACAGCAGGAGAGAGCGGCTCCTGTCCAAAATGTAGGTGGAAACACTACAAACTCTTGGGTGGTCACCGCTAAACACTTCAAGGAGCTGGGACCACCGGAGTTTAAGGGAGAGCCAAAACCACTTATGGCGGAAGCATGAATAAAGCAGATCACCAAGATATTTGATGTCTTGGGATGCTCCGAGGAGCAAAAGGTTCCATTTGCCGCCTTTATGTTGCGCGGAGAGGCAGATTACTGGTGGGAATCGATAAAATTTACTCAACTTGCCGTACTGAAGATGTCTTGGGAGAAGTTCCAAGAGCTGTTCAACGACAAATACTTTACCAAAAGTATTCGTCACATGAAGGAGGTGAAGTTTATCAAATTGGAGCAAAACAATATAACCGTGTCCTAATACGAGGCAAAATTTGCGGAGTTATCCCAGTTTGCGTCCCACTTGGTGGATAATGAAGAGAGAATGGCGCGAATGTTTTTAAGAGATTTTAAGCCAGAGATAAGTCATCATCTTATTTCTCATAAACTGTGTTTGTATTCAGATGTTATAAATAGGACTCAGTTGGTGAAGCGCGATAACGAGTCAACGCAACCAAAAGAGAGCATCCGGCAAAATGATAATACCAGTGAGAGCAGTCATCGAAGCGGTGACAACAAGCGTAGAGGGAATCAACATGCCAGAAATGGTAACCACTTCGGTGGTAATCAGGGCCAAAACAATAAGAATGGACATTTCAAGAAGAGGAGATTCAACAATGATGGAAAGACGTCAGCACCAGTACCCGTTGTTAAGGAAGGAGAAAGACCACCTATCATATGCTTCAAATGCGGAGGGGAGGGACACATCAGTCCAAATTGCGCGATGCCGTCCAAAGCATTTTATAATTATGGAAAAGAAGGTCACTTAGCCCGATTTTGTCGTTCACCGAAGACAAATTCAGCTAGGATGAAGGCACCAAAGGCTGTCCCAGAAAAGTCAAAGCCGGTAGTGCAAGGGAGAGCGTTTGTTTTGACCTCCCAGAAAGCAAGGAACCCGAATGAGGTCATCACGGGTAAGCTTATCATAAACTCTAGCGAAGTCTACACTTTATTTGATACTGGTTGTACCCATTCTTTTATTTCTTCTACTTGCGCTCAACGATTAAGTTTGACTCCGGAGAAATTAGACTTTGACTTATCTGTGGAAACTCCGTTGGGAGAAACCTTCATTACATCCACGGTTTATAAGTCTTGTTTGGTTCAAGTTGGTACCCACACATTACCTGTCGATCTTATTGCATTAAAAATACTTGCATTTGATGTAATTCTAGGGATTGATTGGTTAACTACTCATCATGCAAAAATTGATTGTTTTTGTAAGGTTGTTAGCTTTCATATTCTTAATCGACCTATTATGCGAATTCAAGCAACCAAACCATTAAAATCATTCACTGTCATCTCAAGCCATAAAGTTATTCGTTTATTGAAAAATGGATGTCAAGCTTTCTTAGCTCATGTCACAGATATAAACAAAAATACGTCAGTTTTGAATAATATTTCTATTGTTAATGAATTTCCTGACGTATTCCCTGAAGAACTTCCTGGCCTACCCCCAGAGCGTGAAATTGAATTTTGTATCGACCTTGAACCCGGTACAAAACCCATTTCTAAATCCCCATATCGAATGGTTCCTATTATATCGACTAGATAGTAGATTTTATTTTCTACTTGACTCTTTTAATAGATTGCTTGTTCCGCTGCAGTTAAACTTGATGTCTATTATATTTTATCAGTTTAACATTATTGGAGACTAATGATAATTTATTCTGCATTATCTTAGTCATAATATTTCTTACTGGGCTAGTTGAGCTCACCCTTCCTTTCACTGTTCTCTTCAGGAAATGAGAATATAGTTGGGACGAGTCGGGGAACGGAGTGATGGTCCATAGGATAACATTAGTAGTCCTCACTATTCTATGAAATAGTGTGATAATAATTGTAATGAGGACTTCTTTTGAGTTTGTATAATCTCTAGTAGATAATATTTGTATTCAAACTCACAATGTATGTTTTGTCGTATTGTACACGACAGTTGTATTAGTAAGTTGTATTTGAATTCTTTACCATGTATCTGGTGACCCAAAATGGTTGATATATACCTAATTTTGGGGGCGTCACATCCACCATGTGACGCCCCCAAAATAGGTATACATCACCTATTCTGAGTCGTCAAATATATGGTACAGAATACAAATACAACTTAATTATACAACTGTCGTGTAAAGTACGACAAAACATAAGCTGTGAGTTTAAATAAAAATATTGTCATCTAGACAATATAAAAACTCAAATTCAATATTATTACATTTATTTTCCACTATTTCACTGAATAGTGAGGATTACTAATGCTATCATCTGGTTCGTCACTCCGTTCCCCGACTAGTCCTTGCTACGTTCTTATTTCCTGAAGAGAACAATAAAAGTAAAAGGGTGAGCTCAACTAGCCCAGTAGGAAAATATTATGACTAAGATAATGCAGAATATATTATCGTTAGCCTTGAACAATGTTAAACTGATACAATATAACAATCATCAAGTTTAACTGCAGCAGAACAAGCAATCCATTAAAAGAGTCAAGTAGAGAATAAAATCTACTATCTTTTATGATTTAGAAGGTTTTTCATCACTTTTATCGCTGGGACTCAGCTTAATAAATAATCCACATCATCGAATCACTCCTGCACTACGGCCAAGGATATTCTTTAGTATCACGACCACAATTATCCATGCACTACGGGCTAAGAATATTTGTGTATTCAATAATGGTCATGATCATGCCAACAACTCTCCATCAATGCACTACGGGCCAATGAGGACTTTTACCACATCATTTGTAACATTACGGTCATGATTACACCGAATAATCCCTGGTCATAATCATACCAAGTCCATCTATGAACTATAGGCCACAGATGACTTTCAACAAAATATAAACATGAGGATGATGACAATGATATAAGAATTCAATGAAATAAGTTCAAGAATTATTTTATCTAGGAATTAATAACGTCCAAATTGTCAACATGATACTGCTTTGTAGAGTTAAATTCAAGAATGCTCGGAAGAATATTTCCATAAAAAGATACTGGATAAAGTGCAAATATCAAGGATATTCCACTAATTTCATAGGGTATAGAAGTCAAAACTTTAACCAACTAAGTATAATAAGGAATGGAATAACAAAAGAAATCACCAGGCATGCGATAGACCGCACAGGAAGGTTATTCCAACAGAATAATAAATAACGGAATCAGGTCCGGCGTAAAACGCACAGACATGATATTCCAATAGAATAATAAAGACGAAATCAGGTCCGGCATAAAACGCACAGACATGATATTCTAACAGAATAATAAAGACGGAATTAGGTCCGGCGTAGAACGCACAGACAGGATATCCCAACACAATAATAAAGACGGAATCAGGTCCGGCGTAAAACGCACAGACATGATATTCCAACAGAATAATAAAGACAAAACTAGGTCCAGCGAAGAACGCACAGACAGGATGTTCCAACAGAATGATAAAGAATGGAACAACAGAAGAATTTCACCAAGTATAGGGTAACCCGCGTATACAGGTTATTCCAACAGAATAATAAAGAATGGAATAACAAAAGTTATCTTCATAGATAAGAAAGAAATAAATCTCCCTACCTTAGAAAAACTGGATACTGAAATAGTGAGACAACAGACTTCTCTTCTTCTTTCTATAATTTCTCTCTATAATAATCGCTCTAAAGCTTTTGTGAATTGGTGAGAAATGAAGGAAGAATGATCTTCTATTTATAGAAAAATATAATTTCGATAATTGCACAGTTTTGGGGATCGATAAATTACAGTACAATACCTCCAACTTTTCCTTTATTTTTAATTTAGTCATGGAAGTATTATCAAACTTGCACCACCTTTCCTAATAGTAAATAATATGATTCAATAGTAAATTATGTGAATCAATAGTTCTAGACGGGTAAAAATACGAATTACAGTATAGTACCTCCATCTATACCTCCATTTTTAACTTAGTCATGCAAGTATTATCAATCTTGCACCAACTCCCCTAATAGTAACAAGAATGTGAAACAACAGTATACACATATGAACAAATAGTTATAATCATGTGAAATAATAGTAAACAATTGCTCATTTATCCTGTTAAATATCCGATTGGTCAAAATAACCTCCAAACATCATTTTTTTATCGAAATAAATGTCGCTTTTCACTAACACAAATAATTCTAACATAATAAAACTATTTTTATCAAAAATATAAATTTTGAAATTTCAAAGTTTGACTTTTGTCGAAAAAGTCAACTATTGACTTTTTAACCAAATAGTAAAAACCGGCAAATTTTGTGTTTATAGTCTATTTTTACTAATTTCATCTCTCTGGACTCAAATATCACGTCCGCTTCTCCAAATTCAACTCTGAACACAACTTCAATTTTAATAACATTCATCATTAATATTATAACTCACAATATTTATCAACCAGGTCGTTCCCAGGAAAGAGGGGGCTTTCAATTAAGGATTTCTCCCTATTGGCGCGCAATTAGGTGACCAAACCTCTCCTTGACAGAACTTCTAGACATTGTAAATATTGCAATTTAATAATATGAATAACTTTGTCGTCTCAATTATTGATTTAATAAAATAACATATTATGTAGATGATACTGTGACAATAATCGAATCAATAATATGAGAGATATGATGCAGCAATTACTGTAGCAATAATTGAGTATAACTGAGTGACTTCTCATGTAAGCATCAATAATCAATACCGTGTGCTACTATGCAACCACACATATTACTGTACTTTTACTACCGGGTAGTTCAACAGTTAACGGTAAAACTTCCGCCGTTATTTTCATAAAGTATTTTTGTCGTTTTCTCAATCCGACAATAATTCCGTTGTGGGGGTCCACTAATGATTGTGCCGTTGAACTGAATATTCCCTGTTAAAACGAATATTCTCCGACCAATCGAATATTATATAACAACTTGCGTACTTGCAAAATTTGTAAATATTGCCCACAACTATAACATTATATCAAATTCACACCATAATATTCAAAAATATATTTTGAGAAAATTTAATCTTTATTCAAAAAGTTGGGGTCTTACACACCAAGCTTCCAAGAGTCCAAAGTCCAAAGAAAGGTCTGTTTCCTTCATAGAATGGAAGGGGTATTTATAGAGTTTCTTAGAAAGTGGTAACATGTAAGGCACATGTCCTCAGAAAATTTTTAGAAATACCCTTAGTCATCAGAATAATGTCTAGATCGTCCTGTCCTTCTAGCCACCAATCTAATCCTTCAATCAATTTCCAAAATGAGTTGCCTCCGTGTGTCTTCTGTCTCGGGACATGTGGAGGCTTCTCTCATGTCTTGCTTATTTATTTTTGGCTCTTCCGTCTTTTCATTTAATAAAAATGTAAATTCTAATTTGTGTATTTAATTCAATTAGGTCCTGTAATCCTTAATCTTCACTTGGTCCCACATTTGCCCCCTACACAAGATCCAGGCCTTTAGAGTGACGATCCTGTAAAAATACTTCAAGTTTTTGAATCTTGCTTCAAATTTCTTAACAATCCGCGGAGCTCGATCTTGCAAGTCTCGAAAATGAAAAATCCTAGGAGAGGGAACCCTATGGGAGCTCTCCCAAGATATCTTTGGAAAATCTCTCATCAAATCCTTCCGAATCTTGCTCAATCGTTATTTCCTTAATTTTTGGAAACTAAATCACAGTAAAATAATCAGCTTTTTGATCATCAGATCATTATGCTTAAAATTTATCTCAAGAAAACTTTCACTAACATGTTCAAATGATGAAAGAATTAGTTCAAATACATGTTCTAGTTTAGGTGACTTATGGGTAGTGACTCTTAACATCTCATTGACCTTATCTAAGTATTCAGATTCATCCCAATTTTGGTTAGGGTTATTTAAGAAAAAATCTTTTGGATCTTTTTCAATCAAAAATCTATTTTTTATTATTTCTTGGGTCGTGGACAACTCTTGGATCATGTTTACTTTAATGGGTTGGTCCAAAAAATCACTACGTGGTTTTTTAGGAATAAGTCTTTCAGGGTATGAAGTTTTAAGCTTATAGAGTTTTTCAACACACTCATGCAACATGATCAATTTTAGGCATAGACTCGTAATTTTTAGACTCCTCATATACGCTTGACTCAAACTGTGTAGAACTGAATACAAAATTTTCCTCATCATTTCAAGACCCATCAAGTTTTTCAAAATTAACCCCAGAGTTATTAGAAAATTCACGCACCTATTGTTCATTTATTATGGAGGCTAATCGACTCATTTGAATTTCTAGACGAGATATAATGCTAACTTTATTTTCCATTAAAACTTCCATAGTTTTCTTCAAGGCATTAAGTCGCTCATCTTCTTTATTTGATAATTCTTGTGGATATTGAAATTCTGGATCCAAATATATATGGATATGAACTTAGATAAGGATTTTCATAAGTTGGAAAATTTTGATTTAATTGGTGTGCATTAAAATTTTCATAAGGTTCTTAATGCCAAACAAAATTAATATTCCAACTATAATAAGAGTAAAAGAAAATAAAATAAAAAAAATCTTAATTCTATACCTAAATAAAATTTAGACAACTCCGAACTGTTCCAAGTTACACCACAAGATCCACCAAATTCGAAATTAAGCACATTACTAGCCAGGTAAGTGTAAGAAAGGTTGGAGTCTCTCTGTAGGTACGGTGACTAATTAAATAATCACACGTTCTTTAGGTGTTAGCCTTTTGAACCACTTGCCTAGACACCTGTAATTTGATTAATTTAAAATTTAGACACCTTTTGGAGTTTCTTATCCTAATTGAGCTCGAGAGTCCTAGGGGCCAACGTCTACTTGATTTTAGGCCCCTACTTGATTTTATTAATGCAAGATTATGCAAAATGAATTGGTTGGGTTGTTTGTGGGCCAAAGAAAGGTGATAAAATTCCCACATTATCTTATTACACGTTTTTTTCCCTTAATGTTAGATTAAAGATGAAAATGCACAAATAAAATTAAAAAAAAACTGTAAACAAATAAAGTGTCCTAAAACTATGTAAATTACGAAAGAACAAGAAATTTTGACGTAACTTAATTCTCCAGCAATCACCACAGTTTATACTTGACAAAAAATAAAAACTTAACATGATGTGCTCTACATGAGTGAATGCATGAATACGACAATTAAAAAAATATTAATAAAAAGAACTAAACTACTACTTTTTATTTGTTTTTTTAAAAAAATATACAGAGATACGAAGTACCAAAGAAAGCGCAACAACAAAATCGTTATCTTTTCGCTCTTTTGATCCACTTCAATAATCCTGAAAAAAAAAAATTAGAGTTAAAAACTAATTCAAATAAATAAAAATTATGGAATAAAAAATTAATTTTAGTCCTCGACAAGAGTGCCAAAAACTTGATGTGATAAAAATATGTAACTGCAAGTATACAATGTCAAGTTGAAGAACTGACAAGTATATATCGAACACACATAGACTAGATTAACTTTAATGCATCCTTAATATTTATTTTAGGCGAATTAGAAATAAAGATTGAGAATTGATTTAACTATAATTAAACTAACTAATAATAAGAAGCAATCTAGGAATTCGAATCTATTAAACAATCAACATAACAAATAATTCAATCTCTTATATTTTTATAACTTAACTATGATTTTGATCTCACTTCTCTTTAATTTAGTAACTTTATGATTAACGTGGACAAACATAGATTATGAAATTTTAAGGATTAACTATAACCCATCAAAACTTATTCGAGCAAGCATGAATTATAAAAACTCATATCTTAACAATAATCTATCAAAACATCTTAATTAATTTAAAATCACATAAGAATTATAAAACGAATGTATTTCAATAACGAAACATGAAGGCAAAATCAATTAAACATAAAAGCATAAATAATAGAAGAGATGAAAAATATTATCATAAATAATTATTTAATTTCATCTTCATCCTAGATATAACAAAAATTAGCTAGACATGAAAAATAAATTAACTAACTAAAATAAAGATGAAGAAATAAAATAAGAAAACTCCCTTTATTAATGATCCTCCAACGAACGTATAATGAAAAAGTAATTTAATCTACTCCTACTTTTAACCTAACTTAATACAATCTACTCCCTTTCTTTAAAAAAAGAGACCTATTTATAGGGAAAATAATTTTGTACCCTAATTTATATACATTGAACTTGGTCTCTTTTTACTCTTTATCTCTAACTGATAATTCTCTAATAGTCTCATGTTATCTTTAAAAGTTGGACAGTGATCTTTTATTTGCTCCCCAAGATAAATAAGATAAATCTTAAAAAATCAAATAAAATATATTAATTAAATAAAATAAATATACAAAATAATAAATATGAGATTATAAAAATTTATAATTAATGTGTATATCATATACTTTAGGTGTTTTATTTACTAAAATATTAGAGAAATTTTTTGAAAAATAAAATCTATGGGATCAAGTGACCCCACAGAACCCCATTTGTAGGATTAAGATATTATATATATCTTAGGGGTGGCTTCATCTCAATGAGTCCTTCTACATGGACACGTTTATTGGACCGGAATATTGAACAGTTTCAAAAAAAAAAATTCTTTTTGCTTGTGACTCAAAAAATGTATAGTATTTATTCTAACAGGAATTTTTACAAACTATAGTGTTTTAGGTGTAACTTGGATACATATATAAAAACAGGGTTATACAGACTGCACAACCTTGTTCTTGTATATGTATCTAAATTACACCTAAAACACTATATTTTATAAAAAATTCTATTAGAATAAATACTATACATTTTTTTGGAGTCGCAAAAAAAAGAAAATTGAAAATGTCCTATATTCCGGTCTAATATTCATGTATTATTGCATCTCAATTTATTTTAATGCACATATTTAATAGAATAGGAATAATAATAATAAAATTTCAAAAACTAGTGTAATGAAATCATTTAAAAAAAATAAAGAAGAAGAAGAGTTTCACTTTGCCCATATGAAGTTAAAAAAAAATCTTATATATATAATGATAGGAATTTGATATTATTTTCACATGTTAAAATCATATTTTCATACGAGTCTCTCTCACATAGAGGTGAGACCCAGTCACTATTCATGTGAGAAATAATGTGGAAATATCAATTTTTTATGTGAAAATATCACAGATATAGCCTAAACTAAATATACTGAGCATCAAAGATTAACCACTATTTCCAACAAGAAAATAAAGATATAAAATGTCTACAATGTAGCACCATAGTAAGGTATCTGCAATTATTTCAACACAATAAACACTCTGAAAGAGATAGCAATTTGAACATTCAAAGCAGGCATAAAGATCACTTATCATTTGGGAACCAATCAAATGGATTTAAGTCTAGAAATTCTTCCTTAGTCATGCCTAACACCAACGGATCAACGTCCAAGTCAAACTTGTGGTTGGCGGGAAAGATTAAATTTGTTTCTTCCTCAGGAGCAAATTCTGGGCGATAGTCGTTACTAAAATCAATCTCATTTTCCCTTCTGAATCCGACCGCCTATATAAGAAATGTTCAAACACCCCATTACCATTAAAATAGATAATTCTGAAATCCATAAAAGGAGTATAACACGGTAGTTTCTGGTACTCACATATCTTTCAGCTTGATTGTCTTTGTATATTACAATGAAGTCCCCAACTTTTATTGCATGTGCCTCTACATACTTGGCTGAAAGACGCAAAAAACAGCATTTTTTGTTACCAATAAAACTGTACAAGAAAATGTTAAATATTATTTCTTTTGAATCAATTGATGGACATATAGGAGGAACATAAAGATTCTTTCTACTTTTAAAAGAATGTGAAAATTTATTTATTTACTAAATACGATGTATGAAATTAATCGAGTAAACTTGTATTGAGTAGGTTTTAGTGAGGTAAAAAAAATCGATGTTCTAAATGAACAAACTGTAGGCGGCTAATATTTAACTCATATAAGTTCTCGAGTATGAAAATGGATTCAACTCGACTCACTTAAATATCGAATCTGAATTTCAGTAGAATTTTTCAAATCGATCTTGAGCCAAGGTTTGAACCACTCGGATTCATTTCAACCATATATATATGCCCGTCAAGTATATATAATGAGGTGACATTGAATAGTTAGCAATAAGTGGCTTCATTAGGCCCCCACCTGTCCCAACACCCATGTGTTGACGCTGAATACTAAAGAAATACTGATGTACGCCGTTATTGACCACATGAATGGGGAGGAGCTTAGATCTGATACTATGTTGACGTATCTAAATTAAAATTAATTTGCAAATAAGCAGAGAGGCCCATCAAATATATATATATATATATATATATATATATATATATATATATATAATGAGTTTTCATTTTAAATTTTATCGATGTGGACTTTACTGGAATACTGATAGAAACAATGAACTCACCAGTGTTCTCAAGCACAAACATTTTGGTGCCGCAGTTTTGCCAAGACCTGCACAAATGAAAACGAATTAATACATTCGAAGCACTTGTGACGAGCTTCACTCTACGTAAAGATGATTAAATAGAGAGAGTACCCAAACCTAAGCAGGAATGTCCACACTTTGGCAGCAGCCATATCATCCATAAAAATGTAAGTGCTTTCTTTCTCATCTAGTTTGGGTAAGAACTTTTCTGCACTGGCCTGTTATGAAAAAACAAATAGTACGGTTAAACTTTGGAAGGGGAAACATAATGCCTCTAACTCCAAGATTATGATTCTTGCTTAGAAACATCAATGCTGAATGTTCTTGATTTTGGGCAAACATCAGGCAGAGAAAGGATTTTACAAATCAAGTGGATCTGTTGGCAATATGAAAATAAAAAATAATATTGTATCCCATCAAAAACATAAGACCATTATTAATTTTTTGAAGTCATCAATTTGATACATTTTCAAATTTAAAACTGGCCAAACCTTTGGAATGAGAATCCGATTCGGACCAGATACATCACTTTGTGTGAGTTTTTTCTCAAATAGAAACTGCACCATTGACATATTCACTTCCTGCGAAAAAACAGTAATCATGTATTTCAAAGTTTTTGAAGAGCTAACACATGACTTTTGTCTAGTGAGGTTCTATCCCATGAGCTTTCGTAACATGATCACCAATCAGACTACAATTAATAACCCCAAATCCTTAATTTCTGTGGGAAGTATAGTTGACCATGATTAAAATTCTGCACTTCAAATTTCTAATGGGGAAGCGCTAGCATATATAAAGTAGATCAACAAAGATGTAAGCAAATCATATCAGATTAATTTTCTAGACTTCTAAGAAATTAATAACATATAATGCAGTTATAATCCTATCTCTCGCAACTTAGTATGCTTCAACATCAAGAATATCAGTCTAACTGCAGATCACCACTCTTCAACTGCGTGGAAGACCAAGAACTTTTAATGAGTGGAGTCACAATCGTAATAAAAATAAAATAAACATAAAATAAATAAAACTTAAAATTAATATCTCCATCAAAACCTCTATAAGCTATATAAACTTGTACACCTGTTCTATAACGTGACTGACCGAACTATGAGAAGAGATGATATGCCTTACGTTGGGAACTTGTGACTCATAAGATAGAAGTCATTGGAAAAGGCTAGTATGGAGCGGAGCGAAACGATGCACTAGCCCATCAGGGTTGCACCGAAGGTTGCGGGGGATACGGGAGCGAAGCCCCCCGCGGTATGGTACAGAGTTTCTGCCGTGGTGACGCGGGGCGCGCTAGGGTAAGGCTTGTAGTGGCACAGGGCGCGCCGGTACTGGAGGAGCTACTGCCTATGTAGCGCGGGCCGCGTCATGGTGTGCTTGTGAGCGGCGCGGGCCGCACCGGTCAGCAAGCAGAGATTTTTTGAGTTGTTAATTGGAAAGGTCATTATGGGTAATTGACCATAATGTGATATAGGGTTGGAATAGGATTAGTATGAATCATCAATAAACAACAAGCCGCCTGGGAACCACGTAAATCTCTTGTGTTCTTCTTAATTCTCTATCGTTTGTGTGCGTGTGTGTGATTCTATATTCTAACACCTTACTTCATGGGTAATCGTAGTTTGGGTGTTAAATCTAGGATTTTAGTACATCTTCTAAAATTTAAAAGCAAAAATTTCACTAGACCTATTTTTTATTGTAAGTAAGTGGGATTAGAATATGAATTCGTACAACAAGTCGTATATTATTATACTACTACATGTCCATTCATTCTAAATTTAAAAATTTGTTTTTAAAAAGACAAATTTTAAGAGAAAATAATTTATTTTTTTCAAACATGTAGAAATGTAGTCATTATAAATACTTTTTTAATATTTAAAATATTTATAATCATCACAAATAATGTAGTAGCTAATAACGTAATAGTTTTAAACTAATTATAATAATTTTATTTGTAACAACTTTTCATGTTTGTCCCTAATGTTAAAGAATTTTTTTTAAAAAATTTGTATTCAATTATTTTACTCTTACATTTAAAATTTATATTCAATCGTAAATAAACGGATAAACATATTGAATTTGAATGCAATCCGTGTGTTAGAGAGTATACATACTATACTGAATTAAATATTTGGAGAAGCTCTTACTTGAGAAACAAGATGTGATATTTCAGGGTTGAGAGCATGCATGCACACGGATTAAGTTTGGAGTTCAAGTTTGAAAGGGGAAAGTATTGATTTAACTAGTAAAAGTTCTATTATACCCCCATAGCATAAAAAAATATATAAGAAATTCGGTGACATGCACTTGCAGTCACTGGTCACCCGTGGGTCTGCCACTGCTTCAACTCAAAGGTATAAGGGCATCAAAGCCTTCATATATGTGTTGGGAACTTGGGATACTCCTCAAATTATATTCAGTCTTATTTTTAATAAGAGTATAATTTTAGAAAAAAAATTGATTCAATTATATAATTTTTTCTTTTTTATTACTTTCATGGTGGTGCCCTTGTCATGGTAACACCTATTAGTAATAGGAGTTTTATTTTGAAATTATCTTACTTTCAATAGGAATATTTATTCCATGCTACTCCTATTTTCAATAGAAAGAGAGACTTGTGGGTACTCTACAAATAAAGTTATGTTTTTGTTATTGAAGTGTAAGACAATCACATTTAAATCATATAACATCCTAAGCAATGGCGAAGCCAAATTTTTGTCAGTGGGGTCGAAATTATTACTAAGGTACAAATAATTTAGCGGGGGTTCGGGGGCAGCGCCTCCGAGCCAATTTTTTTTTAGTACTTTATACTTTCGAGTATATATATATATATATATATATATATATATATATATATATATATATATATATATATACTATATTTCAATGAAAATATAATGAGTAATAATATATGGTATATATACACTATATATATTGACTCATACTAGACTTTTTTAATCACAACTGTTCATATGTAAGTAATTCATTATTTATTTTTAAAAATAATATAAATTAGATTATTATTTAGTTTAAAATATTATAGAGAGATACATATATTAAGAAGATATGAGTCATATGTGATTGACAAAGTTATAAATTTTCAATTTGACCCCGTATAATAGAAAATTTATAAAATTTTAGTGGGGTCAATTTATATATAATACTTAAAAATTTAAAATTTACCTTACATTATAAAATAAATTTTTTTCAGTGGGGGCGATTGACCCCATAGTCCTGCATGTGGCTTCGCCACTGATCCTAAGAGTTGAGAGATAGTGAGTGAGTTTTGGGTTTGTGTAAAGAAGAGGATTTTTGCAATTTTTATTTTTCTTGCAAAAAACTTGTACTATTTAAAGGAAGATTTTACAACTTTTATTCTGGACAAATAATTATAATATTGGAGCTAGGGTTTTGCACATTTTATTACGGGCAAAAAGTTGTCATGGAGATTGTAATATTTTGTAACATCAAGTTTTATGGTGTAAAACTTGAGATCAATATTACAAACTATTATGATATAATGGAGATTCAGAGTTCAACATGTGGTTATCCCTTTAAGGATTTTATACATTAAGAGCTTGTTCGAGAATGACTTATAAGTTAGTCAAATCAACTTAGTCATTTGTTACTACTCACTTGTTCGGGAATGACTTATTTTTTTACTTATAAATTGAGTTTTAAGTCAAAAAAAAGTAAGTATTTGTAACTTGTTTTAAAATGACTTAGTCATTTTAAAATAAGTTAGTTTGACCAAATATAATATCTATTTGTCCCTCTTTTTATTAATGTCATTTTTAATAATCTTTATATTTATTTTAACTTATACGTCATTATAAGCCGAACACCTTCATAACTTATTTTAACTTAATTTTTGATTTATAAGTCAAATTAATGTCAAACATTTTTACTTATAAATCAACTTATATTTTAACTTATAAGTCATTTTAATAAGTCATTCCCGAACAGACCCTAAATATTGTGTTGTTTATCTCTCGTTAATTTATTGTTTGATTTGTGTCAACTTAATTTACAACAATACATATGTGATACTTTCAAATATATATTTTTCTTAAACATGGTAAGAGTTGTAATTTTTATTATAGTTAGCAAATTATGCTCATCTATTTTTCTCATATAAATTGAAACATCGTAAATATAGAGTAGAATTGTGACAACTTTTTAATAGTGAAAGTTGATAAAAATAAAATATAAATTGTTATTTGGATCTAGTCATGTGTAGTTGCACTTATTTGGTTTAGCTTCCCCGATTTCTTACTTTCTTTGAAAATTCTTAACATTAATCTTTTCAATAGTGTATATATTAAATTCTAATTACAGAATATAACAAGCAGGGATATCTAGTTATCTACTAGTGTTCAATTTTATCTAATGTCTGCACAAGGATATACGCAGGAACGGAACATATCATCTGCTGCTGCTGCCATGGACTAATTAATATGTTATCTAATCCTTTACTTTATATGTTATCCTTTACTTAAAATGTTTTGTAATTTTATCCAACCCTTTGGGAATTACCAGGTTTGAATTGTGTTTGGGTATCAACGAAATTTCTTTTTCGGAGTAAAAAAAAAAAGCGAATATAACAAGAAAGATAGTAATGATAATAGTACCACTAGCAATAGATAAACTGGCACCAATTCCAGTGGCTAAACTATGTACTAGTGATATTTTCAAACATGATTAGTACCGATCATTTTGTTTTATTTCTAAATAACTTGGAGTTTAGAAATCTAACATAATTTTGTTTCATTTATGATGTGAGAATATATTAACATAATAGTTACCATTAGTTAAAACATTTTGTCATATAAACGTAAGAAAAGGACAGAAAATTTATACCTTCCTCTAATTTAATTAAACTAGTCATTTTTTCTAAACTGAGTGAGAGTAATATAATTAATTACATCTAAATTTGGTGGTAAAGCAAAAATATCAAATAGTTATTAACAAACACAAATAAATGAAAGTATATGCAATTAATCTGATATACTAAATCTCACATAAAAGTATATATTAATCTAGTAAAGATCAAAATAAAATGTCATTACTGTTGTTATTTTCTTGCAGACAGATCAATAAGCAAAATGAATTCCACCAAAAAAAATCATAATAATAATAAAAAAAATAAAGAAGATCTATAAGAAAATGAAGGAAAACAGAAGCCCAGAACTTTATTGACAGACAAATAGAAATTTCTTGAAGGTACACTCCACATGCAGGCCGTCTGATCTACTCAAATTCGCCTAAAAATGTAGGTTTAAGAACAAGGAACGTAGATCTATTTGTAAATGGTATTTAAAAAAAAACTAGAAAGTGAAACCAAGAGAATTGAGATTAAATCAAGAGAAAATAGATCTATTAGAAATAAAATAGATGACACCAGCAACATAAATCAAAGCTTACACGGGCTGGTGGAGCCTCAGGCATCGGTAACTTAGCTATCCTCTTTTTAGCACTTGAAGACAAAATGGCAGTAGCGTTGTTGGCCTTCCTCTTTATAGCACTGCCGGAATTGGCGTCACTGCAGTCATAGTTGGCCGGAAGTGGTCCCTCCATTGCAGCCTCTTTTCCTTTACCCTTGACCATTTTTAGAACGGAATTTCTTACTCTCAGTCTCTCACACTCTATTCCACTCTACCAACTTAAGAAAACCCTGCATTCACATTCTCCGTTGGGCATTAATTTATGTAGAGAAGGGGTGGAAATGGGCCCCTGGCAACCCTGAAACCTGTGGCAATTTGGAGAATTCTCAGTAGTTTTTGTGGTACTTTGGTTAGAAACTTTCATGCAAAAGATTCTGGAGTGGTAATTAGATTATTATTATTAAGAAAATTGATATTTTTACAAGTAAATTTGATAGTTTCATAATTTTTTTCTTACATGAATATTAAGTAGGGTCCACTTTATGTGAGAGAGAAGTTCATGAAACTATCAAATTTACTTATAAAAATATCAATTCTCTTATTATTATTATTATTATTATTATTATTATTATTATTATTTATTTATTTTTGGTTTTTTCTTTGGGGTCAATGAGTTGTAAATTTAGATAGCTTTAAACTTTGGGCTTTTATTCTGGCTTGTAGAAAACTGTTAGTAAATGGATTTTAGTGAACTAATGAGTTGTAAGGAAGATGATGGATGTCGAATGGAAGCTTGTTACAAAAACTTTAATGATCTTAGAGGTGAGGACAATGGCGGATTAAATTCTTCAACTTATAATTAACCCTCTCTCTCTCTCTTTCCCTCCTCTCTCTCTCTCTATATATATATATACATGGAAAGAGTGTGGCTGTAGTCATCACAACTGGTTAATATTATAATAAAATCAGAACAATGCCAATCAGATTTAGGATGTGGCTGTTGGAATTTGGGTATCCAAATGGGGCGTCCATAGACGACCCATTTGATTATATCAGATAACCCAACTAACCAAGTTAAGAGGGCGTTAATTTTATATACATTACGTTACATAATGAGAGTTGGAGAATTAATAGGGAAGGGGGTTCAACCACTTCAGCTATTAAATACTCGCGTCTCCTCACTTTTATGGGAGAATCATTTTTCTTCAGTTGGCCAAATACATAAAGTTATCCCAATACAGAGACAAAACCTAATTGCTACGAACTGTGATATAGCGTTCCGTTCTCGATTGTAGTTCCGACACGTCCGCTGGGTTTCAGTAAATAGTATGAGGTTTTCTGCATCAAAAGTTCAATAACGCTTCTAGAGGTATGCCTTTGATCCCCCAATAATGTGTAAATATATAAATAACATGTATATTAAATACTTCATTAGTATCAGAGCAAAGTTTAATAATCTCATGTATGATATGTATGAAATATTTACACTTTATGTCATGATTGCATGTTTAAAAAGCATGGAAACATCATTAATGGCAATCTTAGATACACTAAATGTTAGAGGCTATTATTGCAGTATATTGTAGCCTAAACACAGTGTATATGATATATATATAATTTGGGTTTAATGGGATAATTAATTTAAAAATAATTTGAAACCCTAGTTTGCAAACAGCCTACTTTGACCAGCTATAACTTGTTATGTAGTGGTATGATTTGAATGATTCTTGTATGTATGCGTATTACATCTTATAAGCTTTCCGACGATATATTATGGGTCTAAATTGGAGTAATATGGGTTGAGACATGGCTCCTCAAAGTTTGGGTCGAAAATGGCATTTCTATAAATTAATGGTGGTTGGAGGTTGAAGACAAAGTACAATCCCACTCTCAGTGGGAGTTGTGTACGTCTCACCCCCCCCCCCCCCCCCCGGGCCTCATGGAAACTCCCATAATGGTGGTAGAGCATACCATGATGATCAGGGAACTAGTCGATCACAACTATGTAAGACACGTTGCGATCATAGAGGCGAAAAGCAGCGCGTGGACTAAACGCGCACCAAAGCGCCGCGACAGCCACGCACGCGCGCGCCATGCACGACTTCTGTTAAGGTAGCACGTGTGGTGCACGCGTTAGGCTGTCCAACCGTTTTCAATGCCTGACCCGCTCCTAATCCGCCCGACCCGACCCCTGAACCGCGTATGTGACCCAGCTCCGGCTGAAATTATATTTTTTATATATTAATTTTAGAAAATGTTTTATTTATTGTTTTTAGCATGGAAATTAATTTAAAAATAGTATTTGTGACTATTAAATTCTGGAAAATTAATGGAAACTAATTTCTAGCATATAATTAATATTCCCATTGGAATTTTTAAGTATTAACAATTTTTGGTTAATTTTCTACTTATTAATTAATGGTTTATTAATTATGAAAATTAGCAAACATATCATAAAATTCTAGGAAAATTACAAGGACTATATTATGGTATTAAGTTACTGTTATGAATTTTTTAGAAGGAAATTATATGTTTTGGATAGTTTTCGTTAATTTCCAATTAATTGTGCAATGCTTTATTTATTTTGATAATTAGCATGATTATCAAAAAATTTCAAAAAGTTATAGTGATCCTTTTATGATGATAAGTTACTGTTATAAAAATATTTGGAAGAAATTAACAGATTTGGTTATCTTTTTTTAATTTACTACTATTTATGCATTGATTAATTAATTGTGATAATTAGCAAAATAAATTCCAAAAAATTACAGTAATATTTTGTGATGTTAAAATACTGTTGAAATGTTTTTGGATGCATTTTAATATTTTTATAGCATACTTGGTATATTAATTGAATAATATAGCCTATTATTTAATTCATTTGTTAATATTTGTGGGATATTAATTATCGGTGCTTGGAATTAAATTACCATACTACAGTTATATGTATACCCATGTTTCTAGTGGGAGTGATTTAGGTTGTAGTAATTTAATTAAATTATTCCCTAAATTGCACGTCTTGCGCTGAAAAATTAAATTTAAATAATTAGACATTTATACTGATTGTGATTCCTAATCCTAGCGAAGTCTCCCTTCTATATTTATGTCATATTATTTTTATGTTAATTTAGTTCACACGGCAAAGATGATTTTTAAACTGCGGTGAACTACTCGAATATCTCTAATAAGATCTCTCTCTTTCTTTTCGTAAAAGAAAATGGACATGGCTATGTTGCATCTCTTAACTACCAAATTTGACAGTTATAAAAAAAAGATGAACACACCTTTAGAGAACATCTTCAGGTTATGTCGAATATAATTGAAGCGTTAGGAGCTGTTGGCAACCCTTTGTCAGATGAATAACAAATTCGGGCAGTGATTCGTTCATTTCCCATCAATTGGAATAATCTCAAGATTAACATATATAGCTCAAGATGAAAATATTAATTCTTTGGAAGATATTTTTCATCACCTTGAGCACTTAGAAGCTGAGCAGCTAGAGGTTGAGAGTTTAAAGACTGAATGACTAGAGAATGAACGCCTAAAGACTCGATAAATAGAGATTGCAAATGCTAAAGTGCCTCAAAAGGTTGTAGAGGTTGGTACTTCCAAGAAGAAGAGAAGTAAACGTAGTTCTGGCAAGAAGGACAAGGCCAAGTTAATTTATTGCAATTGCGGCATGGCAAGACACTTCGCTCGTGAGTGCACTGAGCCGAAGTAGGTACTCACTTGTCTTGATCAAGCTATGTGTTTAGTATCTTCTACTGTATTTTTTGCTCATTCTCTCCATTTAATGATTGTAGACTCTGGAGCAATGGACCAGATAACGCGTAATCGGACCGAATTTATGGAGTACCGCTGCATTCCAGCTGGTAGAAAAGTATACATGGGGAACGATTCCAGCGTGGACGTGCTAGGAATTGGCACTTATAAACCAGAAATGCGAGGATGCTCTGCATTAATCCTATATGATGTACTTTATGCGCCGGATGTCCGACAGAATTTATTTTGTGTTCTACAAGTACTTCATTTAGGATACTCTATATGTTTATAGAATAATGGTGTTGTAATTTCTTGTGGGACGAATGTTTTAGGATATGGTTTTATGATTTTGGATACTATTGATTCTAGCAATAATAGTAGTGATTATTATTCCTTACTTGTTGAAAATGATCATGATGGTTCAATTCAATGGCATGCTAGATTAGGTCATATTGGACAAGATAGAATAGTCAGGTTAGCTCGAGCAGGTCTTTTAAGCCCACTCGCTAAGATCAATTTACCTACACGTGAACATTGTTTGGCAGGGAAATCAACTAGAAAACCATTCGGTAAAGCCACTAAAGCAGAAACACCATTGCATCTTATTCACTCAGATATATGTGGCCCTGTGAATGTGAAAGAAAGGCATGGACGTTCTGTGACAACCCCAAAATAGGTCCATTCCATCCAACCCATTCTGAGTCGCCAAATACATGGTACAGAAAACAACTACAACTTTATTACAACAATTGTCGTGCAAAATACAACAACACATATGCTGTGAGTTTGGATACAAATATATACCAACTGTGACTCTCATCCCAACCTTAGCCGACAGCACGTCACAATGACACCTTACATAAAGGTATAGTCAAAAACAGTTTTAGAAATTAAAATCTTTGGGAAGTGCTCAAGGAAACCTTCGTACATGGGAGGCCATACGTCCAGCTTATGATAGATATCATATGGCCACATAATTATCCTTGGTTGACCCAATAGACCCCAAAGAAAAACGAGAAGATTACTATCATATTCTTCCCAATGGTGAGTCTTCTCTTGACATATCATTATCTCCACTGTCTCTAAATAAGACTTATACTTCAAACAAACAACAAGATTATATAGGTAGTGCTCGTAAATATACTCAGCAAGTGGATGAGCACAACCCTGTCTTATGATGACACGAGGTTGTATGTCATTAGACATCTTGTATAATAGTGGCAAAACAACCTTCCAACGTTGGGTTCGCCTCGCCCTAGTTGATTCACCAAATATAACTACTAAATGATGACCACCGTTCTATTCCCCTGTTACCCCCGCTCGACCCAGCTACACTCTTATTACCTGAAAGGAATTTTGAAACGAAAGGGTGAGCACAACTAGCTCAGTAAAGAATATCATCACTAAAGATAAATAAATTATCAATAGCCTTCAAAAGTAATAAATCAGAGATTTAGAACATATGGTAGATGATAAAAAAATTCAACCATAGTTGCAGCGGAACGAGCAATCCATTAGAAGAGTCAAATAGACCATAAAGTCTATTATTTTCTCCACATTAAAAGTCCACCAACAATATTTTATCCCTGTAACATCATTCAACAATTCATGTCCACAATCACGTGTATAACTCATAATCGTAATTGTAGTTCTAAATTCCTTCTCATCCAGGACAAAGATAATTTTCATCACCTGAAACATCAAAGATCATGGTTATACCAAATCACAGTTAATGTTCATAATCATTCTAATAAATTCATCTTTGCACTACGGGCCAAAGAAATTCATCAACAAACCATCTTTGCATTACAGGCCAAAGATATTCAACAACGGGTCATCTTTGCACTACGAGCCAAAGATATTCATCAACAATTCATCTTTGCATTACAGGCCAAAGATATTCCTCAACGGTTCATATTTGCACTACATGCCAAATATATTCATCAACAGTTCATATTTGCAATACAGGCCAAATATATTCATCAACAGTTCATATTTGCACTACAGGCCAAATATATTAATATCTCAAAGAAATATATAATCACTTCAGAATTTATATAAGCAATAATTATAACCATGTTGATCATTTCACATTTGCAGTACTTAAGCTAAAGATATTCAATTATAAATTCAATGGTCATGATCATACCAGTAAACAATTCAACTTTGCACTACTGGCCAAAGGGAACCCAGAGTCACGATCATACCAAAAATCTACCCATTTTTACACTTAAGTCAAAGAGAAATATCATCATTAGGGTTATAAAAATGTTATATATAATAGTAAAATCAATATAATCAAAACATCTAGATTTAATCTCAAGAGTAATATTCATAAATTAACTATAATTTGGTCAGAAAAAAAAACCAATTTTTGTCATGAATAATACCCGTGAATAGTAACTCGTGAATAGTAACTCATGAATAGTACTCTGTATTCGTACATAGCCCCGTATATGTAAATAATGTCATATACGTAAATAGTGTCATATACATGAATAGTGCCGTATACGTGAATAGTAACCCCGACTCAAAAAGGTAGAAATTCCACAATAAAATTCATACCAATATTTCAGTATAATGATATTGAAAGAATAACATCATTATGAAGAAAATAACATCCCTTAATATGCCTTACAATCCCTTACTATCCCTTACAATCCCTTACTATCCCTTACCTCAAAAGAGCAGTATTTCTGACTGGATATCGCATATGACGCTGAAGGAAACTTGCACTGATGAATAACAACTCACCAAGTATCTAAATACTCACAAAATACACTCAATAATCTAGAGAGAAAAAGAGAGAAAACTTATGAATTCTGGTGTGATTTTCAATTCTAACTTAGCCCTCTATTTATAGGAAAATGTTGGCACGCCGAAGCAGACTTGATCTGCTACTTGATGGCTTTACCTGTTACTATTTCCACCCAACACATTTGAAAATTCAATTGAGCATATTTTTCACCAACCAAAAGTGGGGCCCACCAATTCTAGAATTTTCCACCAAAATTATTTATAACCTAATTTCCGAATCAGTCACCTCTTAAAATTCATAACAAATTATACGCTCATTTTTAACGGTTCAAAATTTGTGAACATATACTCAATATATATATGTATAATATATCCAAAAATCCAACGGTCAGATTAAAAATTATAACTCACACAATAAAGCTATAAGAACACTGATTTGATCTTTTAATACCTCCAATCCGACAAAATACTGATAAAATAACTCAACATTAATTCCTTCGTTTATAACCACATAAATAAATACATCATTTATATCTACATCAAATAAATATTTCTTTATCATATAAATCAATAATTAATTATTCACAAATAATATTACAGAATCACAATTATGACAACCAGGCAGTTCCCAGAAAAGAGGGGGCTTTCCGATAAGGATTTCTCCTTACTGGCGCGCAATTAGGTGACCAAACATCTCCTTGACAGAACTTTCTAGACATTGACAATAATGCTATCTAATAATATTATTCAAATAATATGAATTATTGATCTGATAATGGAGATACTGTGCAGTGATAATTATTGAAACAATAATAATATAAAATATTAACGCGACAATTATTGATTCAATAAAATAAAATATTGAACAGTAACTACTGTGACAATTATTGACTAGTGCCTTCTTACGTAAGGATCAATAATTCAATAATATTGTGCAATACCGTGTGCTATTGTGCAACCACGCGTATTACTGTATTTTAACCACCGAGTATTCCAATAGTCTTAACGATAACAACTACGTCGTTATTTATAAAAACTCAAACTTTGTCATTTTTTTCATCTGACAGTTATCCGTTATGGGACCCACAAATAGCTGCGTCGTCGTACGAATATTCCAGGACCAAACGAATATTTCCCGACAACAATGAATATTTTATAGCCACTTGCTTATTTTGAAAAAATATTCATATATCACCCTTAACTTTGCTTTTTATCAATTTAACCATTTACTGAATAGTAAAATTGAATACTTTTATTTCATAAAATTCGGGGTCTTACAATCTCCCCTCCTTATGAAATTTCGTCCTCGAAATTTACGTACCTGGTATTTCAAAGAGTTGAAAATACCTTGCTTTCATTTCAGATTCCATCTTCCCTGTTCTCGTGATTTATCCATTGCTCATCTCCTGTATTTCAGATACAGCTTCAAAACAAAGGTTAATTGACATATCACTATTTGTCAACTAATCAAGTAACAAAAATCAGATTAGGTAGGACACACACTAGCGAAGGATATTACTCGTCTCACCCTTCCTAGTTCTAATCTCAGATCTCCGCCAGAGATCATATCCCTAAGCTCTGATACCAAATATGACAAATGTCCCATCAGTGGACAACACCTCACATTAGTACCTATCAGTTTGCCACCGCAGAATGGCGTCCCCTACGGGGAGTCTGGCTTTGGTGCATCCCCCATCAACAGGAAGTCACCAGCGAAAGACTCGAGGCTCTTTACTTATAGCTCTGATACCAAATGTGACGACCCCAAAATAGGTCCATTCCATCTAACCCATTCTGAGTCGCCAAATACATGTTACAAAAAACAACTACAACTTTATTACAACAATTGTCGTGCAAAATACAACAGCACATATGTTGTGAGTTTGGATACAAATATATACCAACTGTGACTCTCATCCCAACCTTGGATAGCACGTCACAATGACACCTTACAAAAAGGTATAGTCAAAAATTGTTTTAAAAAATTGAATCTTTTGGAAGTGCTCAAGGAAACCTTCTTACATGGGAGGCCATGCGTCTAGGTTATGATAGATATCATATGGCCATAGAATTATCCTTGGTTGACCCAATAGACCCCAAAGAAAAATGAGAAGATTACTATCATATTCTTCCCAATGGTGAGTCTTCTCTTAACATATCATTATCTCCACTGTCTCTAAATGAGACTTATAATTCAAACAAACACCAAGATTATATAGGTAGTGCTCGTAAATATACTCAGCAAGTGGATGAGCACAACCATGTCTTATGATGACACGAGGTTGTATGTCATTAGACATCTTGTATGATAGTGGCAAAACACCCTTCCAACGTTGGGTTCGCCTCACTCTAGTTGATTCACCAAATATAACTACTAAATGATGTCCACCGTTCTATTCCCTGTTACCCCCGCTCGACCCAGCTACACTCTTATTACCTGAAAGGAATTTTGAAACAGAAGGGTGAGCACAACTAGCTCAGTAAAGAATATCATCACTAAAGATAAATAAATTATCAATAGCCTTCAATAGTAATAAATCAGAGATTTAGAACATATGGTAGATGATAAAAATTTTCAACCTTAGTTACAGCGGAACGAACAATCCATTAGAAGAGTCAAATAGACCATAAAGTATATTATCTTCTCCACATTAAAAGTCCACCAACAATGTTTTATCCCTATAACATCATTCAACAATTCCTGTCCACAATCACGTGTATAACTCATAATCGTAATTGTAGTTCTAAATTCCTTTTCTCATCTAGGATAAAGATAATTTTCATCACCTGAAACATCAAAGATCATGTTCATAATCATACTAATAAATTCATCTTTGCACTACGGGCCAAAGAAATTCATCAACAAACCATATTTGCATTACAGGCCAAAGATATTCAACAACAGGTCATCTTTGCACTACGGGCCAAAGATATTCATCAACAATTCATCTTTGCACTACAGGCCAAATATATTCCTCAACAGTTCATATTTGCACTACAGGCCAAATATATTCATCAACAGTTCATATTTGCACTACAGACCAAATTTATTAATATCTCAAAGAAATATATAATCATTTCAGAATTTATATAAACAATAAATATAACTATGTTGATCATTTCACCTTTGCACTTAAGCTAAAGATATTCAATTATAAATTCAATGGTCATGATCATACCAGTCAACAATTCAACTTTGCACTACTGGCCAAAGGGAACCCATAGTCACGATCATACCAAAAATCTACCCATCTTTACACTCAAGTCAAAAAGAAATATCATCATTAGGGTTATAAAAATGTTATATATAATAGTAAAATCAATATAATCAAAACATCTAGATTTTATTTCAAGAGTAATATTCATAAATCAACTATAATTTGGTCAGAAAAATAAACCAATTTTTGTCATGAATAATACCCGTGAATAGTAACTCGTGAATAGTAACTCATGAATAGTACTCCGTATTCGTACATAGTACCGTATACATAAATAATGTCATATACGTAAATAGTGTCATATACATGAATAGTGCCGTATACGTGAATAGTAACCCCGACTCAAAAAGGTAGAAATTCCACAATAAAATCTATACTAATATTTCAGTATAATGATATTGAAAGAATAACATCATTATGAAGAAAATAACATCCCTTAATATGCCTTACAATCCCTTACTATCTCTTACAATCCTTACTATCACTTACCTCAAAAGAGCGGTATTTCTGGCTGGATATCGGATATGACGCTGAAGGAAACTTGCACTGATGAATAGCAACTCACCAAGTATCTAAATAATCACAAAATAAACTCAATAATCTAGAGAGAAAACTTATGAATTCTGGTGTGATTTTCAATTCTAACTTAGCCTTCTATTTATAGGAAAATGTTAGCACGCCGAAGCAGACTTGATCTGCTACTTGATGGCTTTACCTGCTACTATTTCCACCCAACACATTTGAAAAATCAATTGAGCACATTTTTCACCAACCAAAAGTGGTGCCCACCAATTCTAGAATTTTCCACCAAAATTACTTATAACCTAATTTCCGAATCAGTCACCTCTTAAAATTCATAACAAATTATACGCTCATTTTTAACGGTTCAAAATTTGTGAACATATACTCAACTTATATATGTATAACATATCCAAAAATCACAATGATCCAACGATCAGATTAAAAATTATAACTCACAAAATAAAGCTGTAAGAACACTGATTTGATCTTTTAATACCTCCAATCCGACAAAATACTGATAAAATACCTCAACATTAATTCCTTCGTTTATAACCACATAAATAAATCCATCATTTATATCTGCATCAAATAAATATTTCCTTAACATATAAATCAATAATTAATTATTCACAAATAATATTACAGAATCACAATTATGACAACCAGGCAGTTCGCAGGAAAGAGGGGGCTTTCCGATAAGGATTTCTCCTTACTGGCACGCAATTAGGTGACCAAACCTCTCTCCTTGACAGAACTTTCTAGACATTGCCAATAATGCTATCTAATAATATTATTCAAATAATATGAATTATTGATCTGATAATAGAGATACTGTGCAGTGACAATTATTAAAATAACAATAATATAAAATATCAACGCATCAATTATTGATTCAATAAAATATTAAACAGTAACTACTGTGACAATTATTAAGTAATGCCTTCTTACGTAAGGATCAATAATTCAATAATACTGTGCAATACCGTGTGCTACTGTGCGACCATGCGTATTACAGTATTTTAACCACCGGGTATTCCAACAGTCTTAACGGTAACAACTACGCCGTTATTTATAAAAACTTAAACTTTTTCATTTTCTTCATCCGATAGTTATCCATTATGGGACCCATAAATAGCTGCGTCGTCGTAAGAATATTTCCCGACAGAAAGAATATTCCACGATCAAACGAATATTCCCCGACAACAATGAATATTTTATAGTCACTTGCTTATTTTGAAGAAAAAAATCATATATCACCCTTAACTTTGTTTTTTAATCAATTTAACCATTTACTGAATAGTAAAATTGAATACTTTTATTTCATAAAATTCGGGGTCTTACAATCTCCCCTCCTTATGAAATTTCGTCCTCGAAATTTACGTACCTGGTATTTCAAAGAGTTGAAAATACCTTTCTTTCTTTTCAGATTCCATCTTCCCTGTTCTCATGATTTCTCCATTGCTCATCTCCTGTATTTCAGATACATCTTCAAAACAAAGGTTAATTGACATATCAAAATTTGTCAACTAATCAAGTAACAGAAATCAGCTTAGGTAGGACACACACTAGCGAAGGATATTATTCGTCTCTCCCTTCCTAGTTCTAATCCCAGATCTCCACCAGATATCATATCCCTAAGCTCTGATACCAAATATAACAAATGTCCCATCAGTGGACAGCACCTCACATTGGTACCTATCAGTTTGCCACCGCAGAACGGTCCCCTACAGGGAGTCTGGCTTTGGTGCATCACCCATCAATAGGAAGTCACCAGCGAGAGGCTCGGGGCTTTTTACTTATAGCTCTGATACCAAATGTGACAACCCCAGAATAGGTCCATTCCATCCAACTCATTCTGAGTCGCCAAATACATGGTACAGAAAACAACTACAACTTTATTACAACAATTGTCGTGCAAAATACAACAAAACATATGTTGTGAGTTTGGATACAAATATATACCAACTGTGACTCTCATCCCAACCTTGGATAGCACGTCACAATGACACCTTACATAAAGGTATAGTCAAAAACTGTTTTAGAAATTAGAATCTTTGGGAAGTGCTCAAGGAAACCTTCGTACATGGGAGGCCATGCGTCTAGCTTATGATAGATATCATATGGCCATAGAATTATCCTTGGTTGACCCAATAGACCCCAAAGAAAAATAAGAAGATTACTATCATATTCTTCCCAATGGTGAGTCTTCTCTTGACATATCATTATCTCCACTGTCTCTAAATGAGACTTATACTTCAAACAAACACCAAGATTATATAGGTAGTGCTCGTAAATATACTCAGCAAGTGGATGAGCACAACCCTGTCTTATGATGACACGAGGTTGTATGTCATTAGACATCTTGTATAATAGTGGCAAAACAACCTTCCAACGTTGGGTTCGCCTCGCCCTAGTTGATTCACCAAATATAACTACTAAATGATGACCACCGTTCTATTCCCCTGTTACCCCCGCTCGACCTAGCTACACTCTTATTACCTGAAAGGAATTTTGAAACAGAAGGGTGAGCACAACTAGCTCAGTAAAGAATATCATCACTAAAGATAAATAAATTATCAATAGCCTTCAACAGTAATAAATCAGAGATTTAGAACATATGGTAGATGATAAAATTTTTCAACCTTAGTTACAACGGAACGAGCAATCCATTAGAAGAGTCAAATATACCATAAAGTCTATTATCTTCTCCACATTAAAAGTCCACCAACAATGTTTTATCCCTGTAACATCATTCAACAATTCCTGTCCACAATCACGTGTATAACTCATAATCGTAATTGTAGTTCTAAATTCTTTTTCTCATCTAGGACAAAGATAATTTTCATCACCTGAAACATCAAAGATCATGGTTATACCAAATCACAGTTCATGTTCATAATCATACTAATAAATTCATCTTTGCACTACGGGCCAAAGATATTCAGCAACAAACCATCTTTGCATTACAGGCCAAAGATATTCAACAACAGGTCATCTTTGCACTACGGACCAAAGATATTCATCAACAATTCATCTTTGCACTACAGGCCAAAGATATTCCTCAACATTTCATATTTGCACTACAGGCCACATATATTCATCAATAGTTCATATTTGCACTACAGGTCAAATATATTCATCAACAGTTTATATTTTCACTACAGACCAAATATATTAATATCTCAAAGAAATATATAATCATTTCAGAATTTATATAAACAGTAATTATAACCATGTTGATCATTTCACCTTTGCACTTAAGCTAAAGATATTCAATTATAAATTCAATGGTCATGATCATACCAGTCAACAATTCAACTTTGCACTACTGGCCAAAGGGAACCCATAGTCATGATCATACCAAAAATCTACTCATCTTTACACTCAAGTCAAAGAGAAATATCATCATTATGGTTATAAAAATATTATATATAATAGTAAAATCAATATAATCAAAACATCTAGATTTAATCTCAAGAGTAATATTCATAAATCAACTATAATTTGGTCAGAAAAAGAAACCAATTTTTTTCAGGAATAGTACCCGTGAATAGTAACTCGTGAATAGTAACTCATGAATAGTAACTCATGAATAGTACTCCGTATTCGTACATAGTACCGTATACGTAAATAATTTCATATATATAAATAGTGTCATATACATGAATAGTGTCGTATACGTAAATAGTAACCCCGACTCAAAAAGGTAGAAATTCCACAATAAAATCCATACCAATATTTCAATATAATGATATTGAAAGAATAACATCATTATGAAGAAAATAACATCCCTTAATATCCCTTACAATCCCTTACTATCCCTTACCTCAAAATAGCAGTATTTCTGACTGGATAACGGATATGACGCTGAAGGAAACTTGCACTGATGAATATCAACTCACCAAGTATCTAAATACTCACAAAATACACTCGATAATCAAGTGTTCTTTGTGATCTTTGAATTTATTGTAAAGGCATTGGTTAATGTTGCTACTTTGGTTTCGATTCCTAAGACCAGGATTGTTGAGACTATAAGGACCGATTTTGGGAAATCAGATGATTCATTTTTTAGTAGTGTTAGGGCAAAGGGAAGACAATTTGATTTTACCTCGTTCTACATGTATTCTCGACAACTATAGCGTTTTGATATCGATATAGTAATAAGTGAGATACGAAATGGACTTGGGCACAATGTTGGTTAAGTAAGGCTCTCTGATGGATTAGATATACTTAACCTAGTGAAAATTCAAATGTGTCTGGGGTATTCTAAGTGTGTGGGTTGTAACCTCTACATGAACTAATTGAGTTCGACGTGAGAGCTCCCATATTATTTCTTTGAAAGGGTAGATGTCTCTATGTTAGCCCTAATCGGTTTGATATAGAGCTCCTGCATTGCAAGTGAACTTAGCGGTCGCACGGTTTGGCAGTTAGAGATTTGCATGTTTTGGTTTGAGCTAGTTTTGGCAGATATGAGGATTACGTTGTCCCCGCCATGGGGTGAATGAGAGTTGTTGGAATTTGGGTATCCAAATAGGGCACCCATGTATGGAGGGTCCTACCCATTTGGTTATATCAGATAACCCAACTGACCAAGTCAAGAGGACGTTAATTTTATATACGTTACGTTACGTGATGAGAGTTGGAGAATTAATAGGGAAGTGGGTTCAACCACTTCGGCTATTTAATACTCACGTCTCCTCACTTTTACGAGAGGGTCATTTTTCTTCAGTTGGCCAAATACATAAAGATATCCCAATACAGAGATAAAACCCAATTGCTACGAACTATGATATAGCGTTCCGTTCTCGATTGTAGTTCGGACACATCCGCTTGATTTTAGTAAATAGTAGGAGGTTTTTCGCATCAAAGGTTCAATCACGCTTCAAGAGGTATGCCTTTAATCCTCCAATAATGTGTAAATATATAAATAGCATGCGTATTAAATAGTTCAGTTAGGTTACTCTCTCTCCTTTTCTATCTCCTCTTTACCAATTTAAGGGAATGATGTCTTTAGGGTCAATAAGTTGCAAATGCAGAAAGCTGCTAGTAAATGGAGTTGTAAGGATTTTATAAAACTAATGAGATATAGCGAGTAGATAGATTTCTGAGTTGTGAGGAAGAAAGGTGGATGACGAGTGAAAGTTTGTTACAAAAGCTTTAATGATCTTAGAGGTGTAGACAATGGCGGATACTTCAACTTATCATTAATTAATTCTCACACACACACACACACTATATATATATATATATATATATATATAGAGTCCGGATCAGGTTCGGACTCCCGGATTTTAACAAAATCCGGACTCTTTTTTTTTTTTGCTTTTTTTTTGAAACAACTAAAAAAAATTATGGAATTGGAATTTTTACATTATACAGTGTTTTGGGCGTGATTTGGATGCCTATAACAAAACATGTTTGTACAGTCTGGGCAAACTGTACATACATTGGTTGGTGTGGGTATTAAAAACACACCCAAAACACTGTATTATTGAAAAATTTCAGTTCCATAAATTTTTTTTTTTAGTTGTTCTACAAAAAAAAAAAAAAAAAAAAAAATTGGGTCCGGATTTTCTCTCGTCCGAAAGGTCCGGACCTGATCCATTTCATATATATATATATATATATATATATATATATATATATATATATATATATATCGGTTGTGACCGTTACAATTGGTTTGGCTTTGTTAACACCCTAAAACGACAAAATTCCTAACATAATAACATCACTTGTCATATCAATATATACAAGTATATAACAAATCAAGAAGAGATTTTATTCGAATTAATTTGGTTGATTCTTTTAAGGATAATTTGGACATTGATTTATAATTTTCAAATATAAATTATATAATTATAATAATATATGTTCAAATTTAATGAATATAGTTATAACTTAATATATATGCATGCATGCATTATTCTCACAATATAAAATAAAATAAAAAATTATAAAAAATATTAATTGTGACGCCCCCAAAATAGGTCCACACAACTCATTCTGAGTCGCCAAATACAAACTTCATTAATACAACTATAGTGCAAAATACGACAACGCATACGTTGTGAGTTTTAAAATAAATATTGTCTTGTAGACAATATCCAAACTCAAATAAAGTACTCGTTACAATTAATGTCATACTATTTTATAAAATAGTGAGGATTACTAAAATAACCATCTTGGACCACTACTCCATTCTCCGACTAGTTCCAGCTACATTCTCACCTCCTGAGAAGAACAATGGAACCAAAAGGAAAAGGATGAGCTCAACTAGCGCAGTAAAAAATATTATGACTAAGATAATGTAAAATAAATTATCCTTAGTCCTCAACAGAGAAAAATCTGATAAAATACAATTGACAACAAGTTTTAGATCACAACTGCAGCGGAAAAAACAATTCATTAGAAAAGTCAAGTAGAGCATGATATCTACTATCTTCTATGATTTAAAAGTTTGTCATCAATATTTTATCCCTGTAACACCAATCAATAAATATTTCAAATTAAAGAATTATTCATGCACTACGGGCCAAAGATATTCGTTAGTATCACCAGTAGTCATGATCATGCCAAACACATTTCCATCTATGCATTACGGGCCAAAGAGGAATTTCATTACAAACCTTATTTGTAGCATTAAAGGTTATGATTTAGTTTTCATCAAAAACGAAGATTTACTACATCTGCTCCTTCAACCATGACCAATGGATACAGTTATCAAGACTCTGATACCAATTTGACATAACAAAATAATGGTTAGACTATAACGTTCTAACACAAGTAGATAAATTCTTGAGCACAAAAAAAGATAAAAAATTCTACAAGAGATAACACAATAATATTGATAATAATTGTCAAAAGGATATATCTCATTAAATTCTAAAATAACATATTTATAATGCTAAGTTATTTTCCTACGGCTAATTGGAAAATAAAAATAATTAAATGTTAAACTAAATAAAATTAGAAAAGTTATAGCCCAAAATACAAACGGGCCAAATATAAATTTAACTACTAAAGTTTTTTAAATAATAAATAAAAATACATCAAATAAATTAAAACTCCATTAATAATAAAATATATGAAAATCCTAGTTTTCATTGTAATTTTCACCTGCATCACAAAAGTAAAATAATACTCCATTAATAATTAAATATTGACTTATCCAAATAATTAAATTAATGAACATGGATACAAATTCTCAAATTCAAGCTAAACAATACTCGTGAAATATTGAAATTAAAACTAATTAATTAAATGCAGAATTGTCAACTAGCTATGTCTCTCATCCTTAGCAATACCTGAAAAGGGGAAAAACAAAAAAAAAAACAGAATGAGCTTTTAAGAGCCCAATAAGGTAAAAAAAAAAACAACAAAAGCGTAAATAAAAAATTAAATTCTCCACCACAATACAATTTCAAGTTATGAATCAACTAAACACGTAGAATGATATATATCAATACTGACCAGTAACTATATAATATAAACCAAAATTAAATTCTAACATCTAACCTATATAATATAAACCAAAATTAAATTCTAACATCTAACCTTCAACACATAAACATAATCAAATGAAATACAATCAATAACCAGTAACTATGGATTTTCCATTATCTACAAGATTCGGCTTCAGCTCTTCTTTCTTGTCCACAAATAATTCTGCAATTGAAGGGTTCGAATGTTACCGACACATAATAGAAATTTGAAATAATATATTAAATAGGTAACCCTAAAATACTCTAAAAACGATAGAAAAGACGAAAAAGAGAACTCAAGTGTGGAACTCCAAAACTTGAAATAATATATTAAATATGTAGCCCTAAAAACTCTAAAAACGATAGAAAATAGATAAGAAAAGACAAAAAAGAGAACACTAGTGTGGAGAAAACCAATTTTTCACTCTCCTTCTAAGTCTAAATACATTTTAAAATTTCAAAAGGCAAAAAAATAACTAATTAATTATATAAACAGAATTAAATATTTTAGATTAATTCCCACATGACTAGGATTCTTTTTACCTAGCCTCTAGGTATAAAGCATTTTATTATGAATAATGCTCAACAAATTTGGGGTTTTAAATGAATTTCAAACACATCATCATTGCGTTGAAATGCAATGCTAGTAATTGATCCATCAATGTAATAATTACACATGTATTTGAAAGATATTCGTGGTCCTAACGAGAGATTAGACAATGTTTTGAGCTTAAACATAGGATCTTATATTTTTTGTTAAAAGATTTACATTTACCTACCCAAAAAAAGAGAGGGAGAAGATCATGCCATTCATTTTGGTGACAACGATAATAAACCAAAGAGTAACTAATAATGACGTACCTTGCGTAGTACGCTCATAAGCAGGATACTCTTCCCCATCGGAGCTTGAAGGTACCTCAGGTATATCTGTAATCCATACACGTACCTCAGGTTTAATATCTAATCAAATTTTACTAAAAAAAAATATCTTATAGTGTCTGCAAACTCATTAACATATATGACGTTAATTCTACTTGCTTCTCTTTTTTATGTGGGGTGTCTTCTTTCTATTACTTTTTTCTTTAATTTCTCACAATTTTATATAATATTTATTGAGACAATAACTGCAACAACTCATCCAGGCCTAACAATGGGAATACTTATAATAACAAGGGGCGAAATTATAATGGGAGTAGTAATCAGAATAATTTTCAACGCAACCATGGGTTTCGTGGACAGCATGATCGGAGACCAAATATCAAATTTGTTTTCGTTTTAATCACACAGTAGCAACATGTGATCAACGATACAACCATGCCAATCCATCTAGTGCTAACACAACCTCATTCTATCCGGCAACCACTCCTATAAATGCTTGGTTCCCTGATACAGGTGCTACTCATCATGCCACACAAGATATTTCTTCGCTCAATCGTTTTGATACGTACAATTGTTAGTTTTTATTATTGGTGATTTTATTAATGACAATATATTTGAGTTTGTGTAATGGTCTTATTTGATTTATTTAGAAAATATTTTTAATTCTATGATGCATGAAGATATTATTCTTTGCATGGAAATATTATATTTTGATTTTTTTAGCATGTTTGGTCTTAAAAGAAAAATATTTCATATATGATTTTGGAATGAGTTGATTAAATAATATAATTTATTGTTTTGTATGATGGCCCATTTTATATTATTTAAATTAATATTATCTGTAGGATTGTATTGGATAATATTTGGGTAATGATGATTATGTTTTAATCAACTTGTGCTTAATGATTTCCTTTTGATAATGACAAAGGGAGAGAGATATGTGATATTTGGATCAAGTCATTTTTTTTGCTCAAAATATACAGAATTTTAAAGCTTAAAACAGAAACAAAAGAACAGTAAATCACACCAAAATTTTTACGTGGTTCAGCCTCTATACTCTACTCTAATAGCCTAATCAACGTCCAATCCCAACCAGGATTGGAGACTCTTTTTATTAAACTTTAATACACAATAAAGTACAAATAAAAAGAACTCCCACTACAAGAAAACTGGCTAATTCCGACGGCACTATGTTCGACGGACTCATTCCCTCGTCCATAATATCTATTCCGATGGATTATTCAGTCGAAGATAAATCAGTGGAAAATACGTTAATTTCGACAGGTGTTCGTCGAAAATATATGTATCCCATTGGCGTCAATGTTCCTGCCAGCGCGAAATTTATTTTCGACTGAATACTATATATTTCGACGGAACCGTTAGTCGAAGATAACTAAGTACGACGGACGTACGTACGACGGACAATCCGTCGAAAATAAGACTAAAACCCCTTACGTCTTCCGGCCCCCTCGTTTCTCTCACTCTCAATATATAATTTCTCTCATTTCTCTCTTACGCGTTTCTCTCACTTTTCTCAGATCTAAAACCCTTACTGCCACCACCGTACACCACCAGCGCCGTCACCACCACCAGTCCACGACCACCATACTACCACCACCGTACACCACCACCATACTGCCACCACCGTACCACGTACTGCCACCACCACCACCTTCGATTTCACCACCACCACGTATTGCCACTACCACCACCACGTACTTCCACCACCACCATCACTGTTGAGCGGTTCCTGCCACCACCAGTAGCTAGACGCCACCAACACCAGGCACCACCGTCACCACCATCAGGCATCACCGTCACCACCACCAGGCACCACCACCACGACTAACACCAAGCACCACTGTCAACACCAAGCACCACCACCAGGCACCACCGTCGGTTAGTTTGCACATTAATTCAATTTCAAGGTTAGTTTTCTGCCAAGTATTAGATTTTTAGGGTTAATTTGTTGCAAATTGTGAAATTTGTGGCTTAATTTGTTTTAGGTTTAGTTTGAGTTTGAATATGAGATTAACCCAATTTGGATAATATGTTGTTGCTGTGAATTTGTTGCTGTGAATTTGCATGTGGATTGTATATTGCTGAAATTGGAATTTTGATTTTGATTTTGCTGTGAATTTGTTGCTGTGAGTTTGATTTGGAATTTGAAAATTGCAGAATATTGATATCAAATTTGGGTTCCTTATCATAATGTAACTGATTTTAGGACTGTTTTTAATCTTGATATATTTGTTATTTACGACTGAATTTATGACAGAAATTCTGTCAGAATTATGAAATTGCAGACTTGCATGTATATATTGTATTAATTAGTTATTAGTTTCCCAATATTAATAAATCATAAACTAAGTACCATTTACTTAGTTTCTTACTACTAAAATAAAATAAAGTAAATATAATTTAATATAGTTTATTAAATAAAATAAATTTTAAAAATAAAATAAATAACATAATATAATACAAAATAAAGTAAAATAAAATAAAAAATTAATTAAATTAATTTTAATAAAATAAAAAAAACTTTGGTTTAATCTAATAAATAAAATACAATTTAATAAAAAATAAAATTAAATAAAAATAATAAAATAAAATAAATTTAATTTAATTTAAATAATCTCAATTAATTTAAATTAAAATAAATTTAATTAATTTAATAAAAAACATTAAAAATTATATAATATATCTAATATAATACAAGATATATAAAATAAAATAAAATAAGATATTTTTAATTACGAAATCAAATTAAATTAAAATAAATTAGAACTTTTATAATATAATACAAAATAAAATAAAAAGTAATAAAAAGATTAATTTAATTTAGTTTAATAAATAAAATAAAATAAAATGATTTAATTTAATTTAATTTAATAAAGTATATTTAATAAATAAATAAGCCAATTATATAATATACTAAAAATTAAAATAAAAAATATATATAAGTAGTCTCTATAGATTCCAAATAACAATTTTCAATAACTAAGTACCACTTACTTAGTTTATCATCATTGGCAAAATAAACTAAGTATAGCTAGAAGTGAATGTCGAACAGTAGTCTCTATAAATTCCAAATAATTAACAATTCTCATAAAATAAGTACCACTTACTTAGTTTATTATCATTGGCAAAATAAACTAAGTAGCATTTGCTTAGTTTGCCACAATTTTCAATATATAATAAATGCAATAATACTCTCACTACATATATGTACTCTTTCTTATATGCAGGTTTCGACATAGCAATTGCAGCTAAATAGTACTCCAATCGGTTCCTCGGCAACAATTAAAAAAAAGGGGTCGTAGTTCCTGTTTGTGTCCTATACTCGAATAATTAATAAAGGTAATTGAATTACTGCATACATTCCTCACTGTTGCATCATAACAGATGGCAACATTCGGAAGGAGTGCTAGTAAGTTGTTGAATAAAGTTCTAGGGTAAGCAACCTCTTTGAATGAGCGAACGATCACTTCTCTCATAGGAATGAGTCATCTCCCCATATGGGTCCAATCCATGATATAAACAGCTTCTGACCACTCTGAATTACTCAAATGGGTAGTTCTCACAGAATGTCTCACCTCTTGGATGAGAACTATCCATTTGAGGAATTCGGAGTGGTGAGAAGTTGTTTATATCATGGATTGGACCTATATGGGGAGATGTTTCATTCCTAGCAGAGAAGTGATCGTTCGTTCATCTAGAGGGTTGCTTAAGCTAAAACGTTGTTCAATAGCTTAATGGAACTCCTTCGGGATGTTGTCATCTGTTATGATGGAACAGTGGGGAATGTTTGCAGTAATTGAATTAACTTTATTATTCGAGTATAGGACATAACAGGAACTACGACCCTTTTTTTTTGGCCGGTTGCCGACTCAAGTAGAGATTCCACATAAATTCTCATAAACTATATATGTACTATACTTTGAAACTTAGAAACCCGTTTGACATACACTCAATAGGGGTAAATATCGAACAATCCCCAGTTTGGGACTGTTATTGGATTTTATGTCTCTCACTTAGGCCGGTGCAAATACGAAACGGTACATTTTTTGTTATTTTAAGGATTAATCGACTGTTATCTCTATATGTTCTCCGAGTGCATACTTAGATTAAGTTATCTTAGTCTATTTCGTGTGCTTGGAGACCATGGGGAGGTGTTGCTGAAATTTTCTTGAAACTCATGAAACGTACTCAACGTGTTTACACTAGTGACGTGACACGTCTAATAACGGGATAGAAGCCTTACCCCTGTCCTGTAGAGATACTAGGTAAATCTAATTCACGCATGAATATCCAAATTAACTTAATGCGTACTTTTGTGTAGTTAAAAATGTCAGTCGACCGGAGTTGGATGTATCGTAGGATACCCGGTGATGGGAGGGGATTAGTCTCAGCTTATCGTGTTGGGGTTTTAGATTTCTTGAACAAAGCACTAGAACATACGGATGATCCGTACGGGAAGATGTGATGCTCGTGTGTCAAGTGTAAAAATTTGATTTGGAAGAAAGTCGACGAGATTAAATTCGACTTATTTTCTCGTGGATTTGTAGATGGGTACTTCGTATGGACTCATCACGGGGAATCAGAAGTGATTAAAAATATTATGGAACAACCAATTCCACGGGATTCATACGTCGAAAACTATGATCCAGTTGAGATGTTGGTTGATGCTTATGGCCCTTGCAGTTCTAGCTAGCACTGGTCATGCCGCCTTTGTTTCTATTGGGATTACCTCTTGCATCGATACTAATCAAGTAAAAAAATCAAAATTTACTGCCCGCAATTTTGACTTTTTACTACTTGTTCTGTGAGGTGATAGGATATGATATTATTACCCTTAGTTAAATAAATTCCCTCTAATAATCGATACTTCCCCCTTTCACCGGAGCATCGGCGGTGACATCGATCGCCAAAGTAACAGCTCGAGGAATAGTAGAGGACTGATCGATCTGATCACATAGAGACTTGAGCCGATCAGCGCGTCGAGCGGCAACATTCACCTTGCAACCAGCCTTGGCAAGGGTGATGCAGAAATCCCAGCCGAGCCCCGATGATGCTCCGGTGATCAGAACCACCTTGTCCACTAGATCGCACCATGGCTCTAGCTGGGTCGACACTTTGCTGGGGCTGGCCATCGATTGATTTACTTTTGGCTCTAGAGCAGGGAAAATATTAGGAGGAAAGAGACTCTAAGCGACGCAATAGGATCAGTTGCCACTTTCTCCCTCCTCCTTCACGTTCTCCTCCGTCCGCCGCTCCATCATTGCAGCAAAGGAACTGATTTTGAATCAATCACTAAACGCCTCTTTCAATTTTAGGTTTCTAAAGTCAGATCCCCAAATATTATGTTGACTGGTTGAGTTGGGTTGCAGACAAAACTTTATTAGGAGAAAGAATGAGAAAAGGTTGGATTTGGAGTATTTTTCCTACCTAAATTATATTTAATTTTCTTAATTATATTCATTTTGTTCAAATTTTTTTGGAATAGGCTCTTCTTTTAATCAAATTAATTAATTTAAGAATAATTTTTATAAATAAAAAATTATTTTTTTTAAAAAAAGCTTTAATTTTTTTAAAAATGATTTTATTTTTAAACCAATATTTTTTAAAAAATAAAAACTTCAACGACTGTCATTGGGAGTAAAAGCTCTCACATTTAATTTGGGAAAAACTACTGAATGCCATTTAAAATGGCGTTGAATTTTTAGATATTTTTTTTGTCTAAAAATTAGAAAGGCTACCAACGCCACTTTAAAAAATATATATTTTAAAAATGACTTTAAAAAAATTATCTTAATTTTTTTTAAAAATTTGAAAAAAATAAAAATGTGATCCATTGCCAAACTAACCGGCATTGTAACTTTTTTTAATTTTTTATAAAAACAAATTTGTAAAAAAGAAGAGTAAGATGTAACATAACTTTACCTGACGTTGGAATCTCTTTTTTTTAAAAATTTTTTTGATCTCTTATACTCCCTCCGTCCCAGGATAAAAGTCCTTATTACTATTTTGGGTTGTCCCATGTTAAATGTCCACTTTCTTTTAATAACCAAACTTTTACACATTTTTTTCCTATTATGCCCGTAGCATTAAATATCTCATACTTTTCTTATTCTAATTCTCTCTCCATATTTAATGACATTATTATGGGCAATTTTGTCATTTTATTCCTCTTCTTAATATGCGTGAAAAGTCCACCAGGACTTTTATCCTGAGACGGAGGGAGTACTTATTTACAAACATTAATATTTTTTTATGTTTATTCTATGTCATCGGAGTTGGAAATGAAGGAGTATATAAGACTTCAGCTATAAAAAATAAAAATAAAAATTCTAATGACAATTAAAGTGACATTGCATCTTACTCTTCTTTTTTACAAATTCATTTTTTTTAAAAAATAAATAAAATAGGGATAAAATTGATATTACATTAATATTGGTCAAACTATCGTATTAGGAATGACTTATAAGTCATTTTTAAATAACTTTATTCTGTTTTAGTTCATAAAACATAATAATTTTTTATTTATTTTTTATGTTTTCTCTTAGAACTGATAGTATTATACTTTAATTTGATAATATATTTGGAAAAAATGTAAAAGGAGAATTAAGAATACCTAGGGGTATACCATTACTATTCTTCTTTTTATGTTTTATTTTTGGACATAAAAATATGTTCATGATTTAAGTTACTCCCTCCGTCAAAGAATAAAAGTTCTTATTATTTTATGTAATCTCAAGTTAAATATTTACTTATATTATATAATATCACTAGTCATGTATAAAAAAAATATGCAATTAGATAAGAATTTAAATATGAATAATTTTATCATTTGACATTTTTTTTAAAATTCACATAAAATCAATCATCACTTTCATTTCTCAGAGTGAGGGAGTACTTGTAAGTATATCCTACTTCTATCTAGAAATAGGAAACATTGGGAAGCATAGATATAATAATCAGGTTTGATGAGGTTGGGTTTATTGCGGTAATTAGGGGTGCTCATCGGTAAAAAACCGAACCGGTACCGAAAAAATCGAACCGGTACCGAAAAAACCGAACCGGTATCGATCCGAAAATACCAAAAAACTAAGGACCGAAACCGGTACCGAATTTCCGATTTCGGTACCGGTTTAGTACACAATCGGTACCGATTTTTTCGATTCGGTTTTTGGTTATACCGCAAGGATGGTGATATATATAATTATTAATAAATAATAATAATTAAATAATTTTTTTAAATAGGTTATGGTGCTCTGTTTATTCTTCATTTTTATTTTCTCTTTTAAACTCATGTTTTGGACTATAATGTTCTTTATTTCTTGTTAAAAATAACAGGCTCTTCCTTGTTGAATGTTGATATGGTTGCAACTCGCAGCGTAACAAGCATGAGTTTGCTTAATGTTGTATTGTTGTTATGAATTGGAGACTCATGACCCAACGAAACAGCAATTTGTCCTTCCGTTGACATATAAACTCCCCTTACCAACTTAACATCCAAATGCCAAAGGCAATCCCATTTTGTCTGCATTTCTTTGCTAGTAATAATCTCTCTTTTGCATCTTTCAAATATTTATAAACAAATATTCATATAAATTTATCTTTAAAATTTATAAATTTATAAATATTTCATCTAAAATTTACTTTAATGTTGAGATTTGTTTAGCTAACTAATAAATTAAAATGACTCAGTGGTAGCTTAATGACCCAATAACCCATAAATTTTAGGTTCGAAACCTAGTTGTGATATTTTTGACTTATGTTATATATTTTTTGTGTATATATATATAAATATATAAATTTATCTCAAAATATTCTTATAAATATTTATAAACAAATATTCATATAAATTTATCTTTAAAATTTATAAACAAATAGTTATTTATAAATTTATAAATATTTCATCTAAAATTTAGATATGAATATTTTTTATAAATATTTATATGAATATTAGTTTATATATATATATAAATATTCATAGTTACTCTATATATATTTAGTTATATATATACATATACATATATATATATACATATACGTACATATCATATGTGGACGGGCTGACGTGGCGAATATTGAACTTTATCCCAAAAAATATGTTGATGCACATATTCGAACCCAAAACCTCCAGTTTGAAATATTGATCTAATGACCAACCAAACACCTGGGTGTAGTTGCTATTATTTTACAAGGATTAGTATTTAGTACTACTATTATTTTTATTACTGTAATTGTTGTTGTTGTTGTTGTTGTTCTTATTATTATTATTATTATTATTATTATTATTATTATTATTATTATTATTATTATTATTGTTCTTATTATTATTATTATTATTATTATTATTATTATTATTATTATTATTATTATTATTAGACCGTAGTGCATTGATGGACAGTTTTTGGTATGATTATGGTTATGGATTCTCTTCGGCCAAGGGTGCAAAGATGAATTGTTTTATGGCATGATCATGACCGTTGATGAAAACACTATTATCTTTAGCCCGTAGTGCATGGATAATTCGTGGTCGTGATATTAACGAATATCCTTAGCCGTAGTGCATGAATAATTCAGTGATATGAATTGATTATCGAGCTGAGTCTCAGCGATGAAATACAAATTCATGGATGTGATATTAACGAATATCCTTGGCCGTAGTGCATGGGTGATTCGATGATGTGGATTATTTATTAAGCTGAGTCTCAGTGATAAAATATTTATTATACACTTTTAATTCGTAGAAGATAGTAGATATTATGCTCTACTTGACTCTTCTAAAATACAGTTGTATGTCTTTGGCATGTAGTGCAAAGATGAATTGTTAATGAATATCTTTGGCCGTAGTGCAAAAATGAATTTATTAGTATGATTATGAGCAGGAATTCTAATTTGGTATAACCATAATTTTTGATGTTTCAGGTGAAGATAGGTGATGAAAATTATCTTCGTCCTGGTTGCGAAGAGGAATTTAGAACCACAATTTTGATTATAAGTTATTCAAATGATTGTGGACAGGAACTGTTAATTTATTTTACATGGATAAAACATTATTGGTGGACTTTTAACATAGAGAAGATAATAGACCTTATGGTCTATTTTACTCTTCTAATGGATTGTTCGTTCCGCTGCAACTATGGTTGAAAAGTTTTATCATCTACCATATGTTCTAAATCTCTGATTTATTATTGATGAAAGCTATTGATAATTTAATTATCTTTAGTCATGATATTCTTTACTTGGCTAGTTGTGCTCACCCTTTCTGCTTCACAATTCCTTTCAAGTAATAAGAGTGTTGCCGGGTCGAGCGGGGATAACAGGGAAATAGAACAGCGGTCTCTAGCTGTGGAGGTTCTCCCTAAAAAGTTTAGAAAAGTGTGTTGTATTCTATACATTATTTAGTAGTTATATTTGGTGAATCAAATAGGGTGAGGCGAACCCAACTTTGGAAGGGTATTTTGCCACTATCATACAAGATGTCTAATAACGTACAACCTCGTGTTCTCATAAGACATGGTTGTGCACATCCACTTGCTGAATATATCTACGAGTACCACCTATATGATCTTGGGGTTTATGTGAAATATAATTTTCACTTCAAGAGAAGACTCACCGTTGGAAAGAAGATGATAGTAATCTTCTTGTTTTTCTTTGGGGACTTTTGGGTCAACCAAGGATAATTCTGTGGACATATGATATCTATCATAACCTAGACGCATGGCCTCTCATGTACGAAGGTTTCCTTGAGCACTTCACAAAGATTTTAATTTCTAAAATAGTTTTTGACTATACTTTTATGTGACACCCCCAAAACAGGTATACATCACCCATCTTGGGTCGCCAAATACATGGTACAAAATTCAAATACAACTTAATTATACAACAGTCGTGTAAAATACGACAAAATATAATCTAAGAATTTTTAATAAGAATATTGTCATCTATATAATATACAAACTCAATGGAGTCCTCATTATATTTATTGTCACACTATTTAACAGAATAGTGAGGACTACTAATGCTATCATCTGGACCGTCACTCCGTTCCCCGACTAGTCCCGGCTACATTCTCATTTCCTGAAGAGAACAGTGAAAGAAAGGGTGAGCTCAACTAGCCCAGTAAGAAATATTATAACTAAGATAATGTAGAATAATTTATCGTTAGCCTTCAACAGTGTTAAACTGATAAAATATAACAAACATCAAGTTTAACTATAGCGGAAAAAGCAATCCATTAGAAGAGTCAAGTAGAGAATAAAATATACTATCTTCTATGATTTAAAAGGTTTTTCATCACTTTTATCGCTGAGACTCAGCTTAAAAAATAACCCACATCATCCATGCACTACGGCCAAGGATATTCATTAGTATCACGACCACAAATTATCCATGCACTACAGGCCAAGTATATTCGTGTATTCATCAATGGTCATGATCATGCCAACATCTGTCCATCAATGCACTACGGCCAAGGAGGACTTTTACCACATTATTTGTAACATTATGGTTATAATTATACCGAATAATCCCTGGTCATAATCATACCAAGTCCATCTATGCACTACAGGCCACAGATGACTTTCAACATTTTATAAACATGAAGATGATGACAATGATATAAGAATTCAATAAAAACAAGTTCAAGAATTAATTTATCCAGGAACTAATAACTTCCAAATTGTCAACATGATACTTCTTTGTAGAGTAAAATTCAAGAATGCTCAGAAGAATATTTTCATGAAAAGATACATGAAGCGCAAATATCAAGGATATTCCACTAATTTCATGGAGTATAGAAGTCAAAACTTTAACCAACTGAGTATAATAAAGAATAGAATAACAAAAGAAATCACCAGGCATGCGATAGACCGCATAGACAGGTTATTCTAACATAATAATAAATAACGGAACCAGGTCATGCGTAAACGCACAGACAGGATATTCCAACAGAATAATAAACAACGAAACCAGGTCATGCGTAAACGCACCGACAGGATGTTTCAACCGAATAATAAATAACGAAACCAGGTCATGCGTAACTCACAGACAAGATGTTCCAACAAAATAATAAAAATGGAATAATAGAAGAATTTTACCATGTATGCGGTACTTCGCATAGACAGATGATTCCAACATAATGATAAAGAATGAAATAACAGAAGAATTTCACCAACTATAGGGTAGCCCGCGTATATAGGTTATTCCAACAGAATAATAGAGAATGGAATAACAGAAGTTCTCTTCATGAATAAGAAAGAAATAATACCCCTTACAAGTACAACAAATAATATCCCTTACGAGTATTGAAAGAAAATAACTCTCTTCATGAATACGAAAGAATAATATTATCCCTTAGGAGTACAACAAATAATATCCATTACCTTAGAAAAACTGGATACTGGAATATTGAGGTAACAGACTTTTCTTCTTCTTTCTCTCCATAATTTCTCTCTATAATAATTGCTCTAAAGCTTTTGTGAATATGTGAGAAATGAAGAAAGAATGAGCTTCTATTTATAGAAAAATATAGTTTCGATAATTGCACGTTTTGGAGCTCGAAATATTACAGTACAATACCTCCAACTTTTCTTTCATTTTTAATTTAGTCCTGCAAGTATTATCAAACTTGCACCACCTCCCCTAATAGTAAATAATGTGAATCAATAGTTCAATCATGTGAATCAATAGTATAATCATATGAAAAATACGAATTACAGTATAGTACCTCTATCTATACCTCCATTTTTAACTTAGTCATGCAAGTATTATCAATCTTGCACCAACTCCCCTAATAGTACATGAATGTGATTCAATAGTACACACATGTGAACAAATAGTTATATAAGCATGTGAATTAGTAGCAATTAATTGCTCATTTGTCCGATAAATTACCCGATTTATCAATATAACCCCCAGACATCAATTATTATCGAAATAAATGTCGATTTTCACTAACACTAATAATCCCAACACAATGAAACTATCATTTTCATCTTTAATCAACTCGATCTTATTCATCATTAATATTATAACTCACAATATTTAACAATCAGGTTGTTCCCAGGAAAGAGGGGGCTTTCCGATAAGGATTTCTCCTTATTGGCGCGCAATTAGGTGACCAAGCATCTCCTTGACAGAACTTCTAGATATTATAAATATTGCAATTTAATAATATGAATAACTTTGTCGTCTCAATAATTGATTTAATAATATATCATATAATGCAGATGATACTGTGATAATAATCGAATCAATAATATAAGAGATATGATGCATCAATTACTATAACAATAATTGAGTATAACTGAGTGACTTCTCACGTAAGCATCAATAAATAATACCGTGTGCTACTATGCAACCAAGCGTATTACTGTACTTTTACTACCGGGTAGTTCAACAGTTTTAACGGTAACACTTCCGCCGTTATTTTTATAAAAAGATAATTCTGTCGTTTTCTTACTACGACAATACTTCCATTGTGGGTTCTACCAATAATTATGTCATCGTATGAATATTCCCTGTTAAAACGAATATTCTCCGACCAATCGAATATTATATAACTACTTGCTTACTTTGTAAAATTTGTAAATATTACCCACGACTATAACATTATATCATATCCATACCATAATATTCAAAAATATATTTCGAGAGAAATTAATCTTTATTCATAAAATTTGGGGTCTTACATTTTATGTAAAGTATCATTGTAAGGTTGTGGTCGAGGTACCATGAGAGTTATATACATTTGTATTAAAACTCATATTTAACTGTGGTCGTATTCTATACGACAGCTCAACAGTTGTATAAATGAAGTTGTATTTGAATTTTTTACCATGTATCTGACGACTCATAATGGGTGATGTATACCTAATTTTGGGGGCGTCACAGGCTTATCATTGTCAGAATCCATGGTGTGTTGCTGGTTGCAGGGGGTTTCCTTGACCCTGTAGTCGGAATTCATGGAGGAGTGATTTAAGCCCCTTTGTATAAATGTATAAATTTATAATAATTTATTTTAAGTAAATCAAGAAGAAGAACTTGAGAAGAGGAAGAAATAATAGGAAAATGTTATTAAGTTGTCAAATCATTGCCCAGACACTAAATAGTTTTCTTTTTTCTTTTTTTCTGGCTGCCACGTATGTAAATATACAATTAAACTTAACGTTCGTCCAAGAAATTGGACGGAATGACCTGATTAAGAATTTTCAAAAAGCACAGTGGGTCAATTATATTTTTTTAAAGTACAGTGACTAATTGCTTAAAACACGACGACCACAGTGAAATAAATATGCTTTTTCCCGTTCTTTAGTACATCAATTTTTTTTGAATTATAATATATGATGCTTTTTATTTTGTAGCTTTATATGTAGTGGTAGTTTTTGCTTTATATTATTTTCCTGAATCGATCCTTAATTAATCGGCTAACCCTTTAGTATTAGAATTTAATTTTCCTTTTTAACTTTTTGTTGGGTGTTACATTCTGTTTAGTTATTACTACCTCTGTCCCATAATAAATGAATTTTTAGCTTAAATCACACATACCAATACACAAGTTAAAATGTCAAAAATACCTTTAATATATTTTTTTTTGAAATTAAAGAGTTAATGAGTGTCATTTAATTGTAGTGATTAAAAGATGCAATAAATACCATTGAATGCATAAGGGCATATATGAGAAAATATTATAAAAATTGTATTGGAGTTCTAACACATCACTTATTTTGGGAAAAAATATTAAGCATAAAAAATTACTTATTGTGGGACGGAGGTAGTATTATTTACACATTCATTTTTATCTTTGCGCAAAATTTGTTGCGATTCTTATATTAATTATAAGGTTTTGATGAGTTATTGTTAATATTTAAATTTTTCATAACTTATGATTGTCCATATTAATTATAAAAATAATTATTTTTAAAGTGAAGAAAAAATTAAATTAGGGATTAATTCGGAAAAGAACTTAATTATTATATTAGTATTTAGTGGATAATTAGGATTCCTAAGTAATTTTTTTCATTATTAATTTTAAATTTGTAATATTAGTTAATTAATCATATCCACCATTTTAATTTTTAATTTGTCACTAATATAAATTAAGAAATATAAATTAATGATTTGATGGTTAATGTAATTTCTATGGGTTGACTTGTATTTGTAAACATTGTACACTTGCAGTACATAATAAGTAATACTCCCTCCGTCCCATAGTTATATGCTGATTTTTTTTGGCACATAATTTAAAAAAATCAATTTAAATGACAAATTTTAACATAATTTTCCACATATACCCCTTAATATGAAATTAATGAATAAGTTAACTGTGACGCCCCCAAAATTAGGTATACTACACCCATCTTGGATCGTCAGATACATAGTACAAAATTCAAATACAACTTACTAATACAACAAAACATAACTGTGAGTTTGAGTACAATTATTGTCTACTAGAGATTATACAAACTCAAAAGGAGTCCTCATTATAATTATTAACACACTATTTTACAGAATAGTGAGGACTACTAATGCTATCATCTGGACCGTCACTCCGTTCCCCGACTAGTCCCTGTTATGTTCTAATTTTCTGAAGAGAACAGTGAAAGAAAGGGTGAGCTCAACTAGCCCAGTAAGAAATATTATGACTAAGATAATGCAGAATAAATTATTATTAGCTTTCAACAGTGTTAAACTGATAAAATATAATAAACATCAAGTTTAACTGCAGCGGAACCAGCAATCCATTAAAAGAGTCAAGTAGAAAATAAAATCTACTATCTTTTATGATTTAAAAGGTTTTTCATCACTGTTATAGCTGAGACTCAGCTTAATAAATATTTTATATCATCGAATCACCCATGCACTACGACCAATGATATTCTTTAGTATCACGACCATAATTATCCATGCACTACGGGCCAAGAATATTTATGTATTCATTAATGGTCATGATCATGTCAATAACTGTCCATCAATGCACTACGGGCCAATGAAAATTTTTATCACATCATTTATAACATTACGGTCATGATTACACCGAATAATCCTTGATCATAATCATACCAAGTCCATCTATGCACTACAGGCCACAGATAACTTTCAAAAAATATAAATATGAGGATGATGACAATGATATAAGAATTCAATAAAACAAGTTCAAGAATTAATTTATCCAAGAACCAATAACATCCAAACTGTCAACATGATACTGTTTTGTAGAGTAAAATTCAAGAATACTTAGAAGAATATTTCCATGAAAGGATACTGGATGAAGCGCAAATATCAAGGATATTTCACTAATTTCATGGAGTATAGAAGTCAAAGTTTTAACCAACTGAGTATAATAAAGAATGGAATAACAAAAGAAAACATCATGCAAGCGATATACCGCACATGCAGGTTATTCCAACAGAATAATAAATAACGGAACCAGGTCCGGCGTAAAACGTACAGACAAGATATTCTAACAGAATAATAAAGAATGGAACCAAGTCCGGCGTAAAAAACACAGACATGATGTTCCAACAGAATAATAATAAAGCCGGAACCAGGTCCGGTGTAAAACACACAGACAGAATATTCCAACAGAATAATAGAAGAATGCCACCAAGTATAGGGTAAACCGCGTATACAGGTTATTCCAACAGAATATTAAACAAGGGAATAACAACAGTTTTCTTCATGAATAAGAAAGAATAACACCCCTTACCTTAGTAGTAGATTGAATACTGCAGTATTGTAGTAACAGAATACTCTTCTTCTTTCTCTCTTATTCTCTCTATACTTTCTCTCTCTATAGCTTGAATGAATTCGTGAAAAATAATGAAGCACTAGACCTCTATTTATAGAAGATTTCTAGCTTAACACTTGAAATGTGAAATGGTAAGTGGTTTGACGACTGGTGATGTGAAAAAAAAAGTAGTTTGACGCCTGTAATGTGAAACACCAAGTGGTTTGACGCCTGTAATGTGAAACACCAATTGGTTTGACGCCTGTAATATGAAACGATAATTGGTTCGACGCCTGTAATGTGAAATAACAATTGGTTCGACGTTTGGTAAAGGTAATTACTATTGACGAAGGTAATTACTATTGACGAAGATAATTACTATTGATGAATGTAATTACTATTGACGAAAGAGACTCTTAGATGATGACATATGGGCCCCCCACAAAATAACCAAACTTACCACAAACGTCTCATAACAGACTCTTTATATACATCAAGAATTGAATAAATATTACCATAAATTATTTTATTTTTAATCAACACATATTTAATCTTTCAATAATTATTAATCATTTATAACTTGTCGTCTCAATTATTGATTTAATAATATAACATATTATACAGATAATACTTTGACAATAATTGAATTAATAATATAAGAGATATGATGCACAATTACTGTAGCAATAATTGAGTATAGCTGAGTGACTTCTCACGTAAGCATCAATAATCAATACTGTGTGCTACTATACAACCACGCGTATTACTGTATTTTTACTACCGAGTAGTTCAACAGTTTTAACGGTAACACCTCCGCCGTTATTTTCATAAAGTATTTTTATCGTTTTCTCAATTCGACAATAATTCCGTTATGGGGTCCACCAATGATTGTGCCGTCGTACGGATATTTTTCGATAAAAAGAATATTTTCCGACCAAACGAATATTTTATAACAACTTGCGTACTTTGCAAAATTTATAAATATTACCCACAACTATAACATTATATCAAATCCACACCATAATTTTAAAAAAAAAAAATTCCGAAAAAATTAAATCTTTATTCATAAAATCTGGGGTCTCACATTAATTATTCCTTACTTATGATATTGGAACTCTCAACTTCATTGATTGACGTGTACTGACCATTAAAATTCATAACCATAGAATTTTAACCAAAGAGAATACAACAACATTAAATGTGGTGATAAAAATAATGACATTAAATATTATTTTTTCAAAAAAAGAGTAATGATTGAATATTTATTATAAGGGCATAAAAGTAAAACAATGTAGCAACTAAATTTTATAAATAGTACCTAACCTATATATTGAGATATCTCAAAATAAAAAATCAGTCTATAACTATGGGACAGAGAGAATACTATTTTTATATGTATTTTTAATATTTTCACATGATTTTTTCTCACATAAAAATAAAATTTATTATATGTTTATGTGATAGAGAATTATATAAAAATATAAAAAATACGTGTAAAAATATCAATTCAGACCATAATATTGTAATAAAATATTCTCCGGATTTTCAACAAATAATTTTCACTTCATTCCTTCATAGTTTTCATTCTACATTATCTTTTTTAAAAAAATTTAAAACACGAAGATTTCATTTTCTGATATCCAAATTTACAACCTGCACTATCTTCCCCCTACGAAACGTTTCAACGCCGGCTAAAAACGGCCGGAAGGTCGAAGCGTTTTCCGCTTGAAATCATGTATCTATACATCTTCTTGCCTGTTCTATAGGGCCCGCAGCGACTCGGGTCGCCACGAATATTCGGGTCCGTCCGTGTAATCGAACAGCCCACCTAAAGTCACAAAATCAACGCTACCGCCGATGTCTTCTCCGATTCCAAACCCGAACGAGTCGTAACTCGGTAACTCGTCTACGAAAGCAAAGTTTTCATTCAATTCAACAGCATCAGGTGGATTTATAACCAAATCGGAAACCTTATGATCCGGTCCCTCGTCGGAGGGAGAGAAAGCCGGCGGAAGTCCGAGTTCATCATCTGAGGCGCCCAAAAGATAAACAAGTTCGCCGGAGTCCGTCGCCGGATCCGGCTTTAGGATCTCTTCTTCGAAGCTTTTGATCACCGAGTCTAGATCTTCAATCTCCGGCTCACTATCCTGGTCGTCGAGAATATCTATTATGTCATCGGTGATCTTCGTCTCCGGCGAGTTTATTTCCTGAGTCTCCGAGTGAACTCGGTTCAACCCGGAAAAATCTGCAACTGAGTCTACTCGAGAACGCTTTAACTCGGGCGAACTCCCCGAGTCATCTCGCACTCTCTTATTACTTTTATTTTCGTTGGTAGAATCCTCCATTACAAAGTGATGAAATTTTAGGTAGAGAATTATGTAAGAGTTGTATTTGGACAAGGTTATGTGTGGAAACTACACCAATTTTATAGGGGTGGAATAGACAAGATCTAGAACTTGGAGGGTCAAAATAAAGAGTAATTAGATTGTTGGTTGAGGAGTTAATAGGTGGAAAATCACTTTGCTGAAGCTTCTAGAGAGAAAATAAACAGAGGAAATTGAAAATGAAATTCTATTGGTTGGAAGGAGAGAGAGAGAGTTGTCGTGTGGAGTGAGGAAAAGATATGGAGAAAAGATTTTATATAGGACTTGTTTGTTTACAAAATTATTTATAGACGTCGTTATTTGTACACGTAATTTTGCAAGTTATAAATATTTTTAAGTGTGTTTATAATTGAAATCGCATTTAATAAAATTAATTCAGATTGGAAGGAAAAAATTTGGATGATAAGCTTTATGGGTTGAAATGTGACATCACGTTGACATGAGAGATAGAGTATTTTAAATTTAGACCATGAAATAAAGAATATTTATTTATTTAAAATGAAGAGAATCTTAGTTCAGTCCGAACCGGATCAGGATCGGATATGGTTATTAAACCCAGATCGGATAGTCAGTTTAATCGGTAAAAATCTGAATCGATCGACATTCCGATCTGATTTAATTTACTTTTTATTGATTTGGTTAAAAATCGGTTGATCACGGCTCTAACTGGTGGTTCAACCGGTAAAATCGGTTAATTAATTCAGTGAATCGATTTTCTTTTGTATCAATTTTTTTTAATATTAAAACTAAACATTTTTAGTATTATTATAATTTAACTTTATTTTGATTTTTTTGGAGAGAGAAAATAAAGGGTGTTTGGTGAGGAGGGGAAAGAATGATGGGGAAAGCTGTGGGGGGTGGGGATAAGATATTACTAGTATGTTTGTTTAGATGAGAAAAAAGCAGATAATCTGCCCCATTTTTCTTGTGTGTTTCATTTAAATTTTATTAATACATAATTTTTTATTTACATTAATTAATTTTAAAATTAAATAAAAATTTAAATATTAAAATTTAAGTGAGGATCATAAAAGAATAAAAAAAATAGGGACAGAAGATCTGTTCTAGGGTAAGATGTAGACAGGCGCGTGTTTGGTGGATTCTAATTAAATTCTCTCTGTCCCTCCCATCACGTTTCTCGGACGTCTCGCATTTTCTTTTGTACTACTAGTAGTATTTTTTATTTTTTCCTGTCAATTCTAATTTTCTTTTCCACCCATTAGCTGGTTTTAATTTGGAGTTTGAAATCCGCCTCCCGGCCCACCGTCTTCGGCGAAGAATGTGGCTTCTTTTTGCCATTAGCTGGCTTAGTCGGCTGTCTAAGATTTTATTATTATTATTATTAAGGGATTCCATCCACAGTAACCGGTTGTTGGGAACAACTCATTTTTGGCTAGCCACTATCGTCTGTACCGGCCCTTATGCAAATTTTTTTATAAGCCGCTACAACCTGTAGCGACTGACCAAAAAATGGGTTGCTCCCAATAACCGATTGCTGTGAATAGAATATCTATTATTAAGAATTTTTTTAAAAGATTTATATTTTTAGTTATCTTCTCAATAAAGTTAAAGTAGTAATGGCGTGATCAAGTACCGATGTCTCCATCCGGTATTCACCTAAATAATGACTCACCTTCTGAGCTACCTTACTTTTTTAGGATAAATTATTTTAAAAAAATCAAATTTTAATAAATATTTGGGTTTTTTAAAATTCAATAGACCATACTTTAATATGTTATTGAAAATTAATTATTTTTTTTCAGTCGCAGTCGGATTAATCTCCAGATCAGCCTTTTTATACAAACCCGTGATCCCATAAATCATATATAATCTTGACAAATTATTACCGATAGTATTCAATTTCATAACGGCCGAATCTACTTCTCGTTCCGAGTTTAGTTTGAACTTCTGCGGCGCGTTAACGGCTAGAATTAAAATAAATTAATTTTTATATTTGTATATCGTCAAAATATTTTATACCTGATTGGTTGAGAAAGTATAAACTTAAAACACCCCAAATATCAACTCGGTCAGCCGAGTGACGTTAACAAGCCAGCATTCACAAATCCCACTCATTGCACTGAACCACGCAACCGGCGCCGACAACACAGTTCGGCGCGTTCGAGAAACATCAATACACGCCTCAGCTTAGATCACCATAAATCCGTTCACGGCGCCACGTAGTCGAACGTATCCACACGTGGCATAAGCCGCCCACGGAGTCAAGATTTAATAATGGAAATTAATATTTGTACATAAATTTCTCTTACATAAAAATAAAATTTACTCATTATTAATACGAGAGATATTATTTAAAAATATTATATTTTTATATAAAAATATAATATTTAACAATTATTTTTAATAAAATATTTTTTTAGGGTAAATTAGTAGTTAAATTTATTTTATATTTAACTTTAGTACTTTTAAATATTTTTTGTAAGTAAAATATTTTGTACGTATGAACAACCTTTTATAGAAAGACAAGAATAATAAATACTGATGTATATAAATATATGAAAAAAACATTTATATTATCGTTTTATTTATTTTTATTGTAGAGTTACCTGTCAATTAAAATTTAAAATTTATCGATATATAAATTATTTTAAAATAATAAAGTATTAAATGAATCTAAATCTAGGTTGTACCTTTAGCAAGTACACACCGCCCCACTTCTCTAGAGACCGGGTAATCCGGTAACAACAAATTTATGAGTGTCATTCCATGCAGTATTTGAGTATCTATATAACAAAATATAATTAATTTTGAATTTTTCGCTTACCTTAATAAATTATTTGAGCCGTCTAAAGTTTGGGATAAATCCCTACCGTCCATGTAGTGCCAAAGGCACGGGATATAACTAGTTATATGATACTTTTTAAAAACTCTATGTGGACATAGAAATTGGATATGAGTATATTTGAATTTTATTTATTTGTATATTTTGATCCTCAATGGTAGGTTAAAATATAAATAAATGAAATTTAAATATACTCGTATCTAATTTTTATGTCTGAAATCTGAACGGTCGGACGGTCTGACACGTTTACGAGATGCCCGAGTCACGTTCAGGTGTTATTTGACTTGTCAGTGATATTAACTGATGTCACGTGCTTTCTGTCGTGAGTTTCACGACAGTACCGCATGATGTTATGATCAAGGTTTTTAAACCCGGACCGGTCATCAAACCGAAAAAGTTATTGGGTGGATGATGTTAGGTTTGTAATATTCATGAACGCAATCAAATTGCAAAAATTAGCGGAAGCGTGTAAAATCAGAGTTTAAAAAAATTTTACAAACCATAAACCCGGATCACCCTTTATGCACAATTATTAATTAAACGAAAAGATAAAGAATAAAATCATACCCTTGAAGATCGAGCTTCCTCAGGTATAAGTTCACCTCCAATCTTTTTCGCGTTCAACTTGAATCCACCGGGTTGGGTTCCTTCCTTTGATCAACGTTCGCCACCCAAGTGTTTGGCCTCTAGAGGTGATCCACCAAGGAAGAAGAAGGATTCAAGAAGATGGGTATTTGGCTCAAACCCTAGTTTTCTATCTCTATAGAAAAAGGGCGTACTCTCCCAACTATTGGAATTACGTATTCTAATAATACGTCAACCACTCACCCACCCATAATAAGACTCCTCTTATTTATAGATGTGGGCAACCCATCCTTAACAATTAAGGAATTGAGTTTTATTTTAATTAATTAAACTCTTTTAATTAATTAGGCTCCTAATCTTATTAGGAATAATTAATTAACCTTTTAATTAATTAAGCTCCCTAATCTTATTAGAGATAATTAATTAAACTCTTTTAATTAATTTGTCTCCTAATCCTATTAGGATATTTGAGAGTACTTTTATTAATTAATTCCCAAACTCCTTTAGGAATTAAATAATAATAATAATAATAATAATAATAAGACTCCTCTTATTAATTTATATTTAATATTTCCAAAATATTAAATAAATATTAAGCTATTTAATTTATTCTATCACCATAGATTAAATTAAATATACTTAACTTATTATTACGATTATGCCATTAACTTCTTAAATAATTATTCTTCCTTTTATGGTGTGACCCTTTAGGTTCTCCATATTAAACCGGTTGTGAATAAATCAATTAGAACAATTCTAATCTTATTTAAATAAATAAATTAAACTAATAATTTATTTAAATAAATAATATTTATTCTACAATAGGGATAAGACTCCCTAGCGATCAACGACTTTCCAGATAATACAGATTTCAACATTAATCATAAAAGAACCTTTGAGTAAATAGTTACCGTACAATTCAATCCTTCTACCATACAATGTCCCAATTAAATATAAGACATGGAATTTCTGTCAAGTCTTATTTTATTTAATTATATGTATTTCGACTCTTAAATGCACAACTCCAAATAATGCAAATTAGAAACTCCTTTCTAATTTCATTCTGCCTTGGCCAAGGACTACTGTGTTGTCATTTATCGAATCACATAGGACATTTCTCTTCTTTTACTAGAAGTGGTAGATTCTTTATTGATCATACATTATCTCCATGTACAACTCATTATACCCAAGCATACCCTTTGATATACCCTAAGGGTCTTAAGGAATAAGTCAAAGTATAACTCATCATACACAAGATACTATGATGATCTCAAGTCCAAGGATCACTTGTACTACTATCACTACAGGAATTCCTATTGACAGACAAGTAAAACTCCATTAGGTATTCCTTAGCGAGCCACGTTCAGTGAACTTATTCTCTAATAAGCACCTACATACTTGCTTTAGTGTCTCCACACAAATGATCATGAGATCAATCATCCTCATCCAATGAGCAAGCAACGTATGTACCAATCTATCTGGATTCACTAATCCCCAATTTAGTAATCCAACGATTGGGAACTATTTTAGTTTTAAGCTTTCTAAGAATTTAGATCTCATTAGAATGATCATCATCATTATTCTAAAAGCATTGCTTAAAACTATGGGTTTATCACATATTATAAAACAGCATCATGTAGATAATTAAAAGCCTTTAATAAATTAATAATTTTTATTAATAAATGAATAAGATTGTTACAAAGTATATGCTTTATCATCAAACATGATTGGCTTGTGTGCATATTACTTTTAATCTCCCACTTGCACTAAGGCCAATCGTCATGGTATCTCATACTCTTCTTCTCTAAGTGACGATTATCCTGCTGTTGGATAAGCTTTAGTTAATGGATATGTAATATTGTTCTTGAGAGTTCACTATCTCTATAGTGATTTCCCATCTTTCAATGATTCGTATAATCAAATGAAAGTGCCACAACACATGTTTAGATCTAAGATGAGACTTAGGAACTATTCCTAGTTTTGTAATGAACTTTTCATCCAAACAATCAACTTGTAGCTTCATTTATAGGTATATACTTTGTCTTTATCACTAAACCAGCAACTCTTTGCTATTTGGAACCTTTCCAATTCACTGCACCACCGTTCAAGGTAACCCTTTACCTTAAAGTGGATTTTCTGTCGTCTTGGTCTGTCTGAAAAACTTGAGTCTGTTAAGCCCTCTAGTTTTAATTCAGACCCGCCATGAATTATATCACATCCTTAGTGCTGGTTAAGTACTTTAAGATGTTTTTCACTGTCTCACAGTGAACTTCTCCAGAATATGACTAATCAACATCAGGTCACGTATATTTCATTGCATACATGATTGTCACTCATGCGATCTCTCTTTTAGGAGTCTATGGGGACTATTAAGAGAGATACACTCCATGAATCATCAACATGAGACATCTCATGGAATTTTCCATGCTAAACGACTTTAGCATCAAATGAATATACGTTCCTTGGGTTAAGCCGAGTATCCTTTTAAATCTATCTATATAGATTTGCATCCCCAATTAAGATACTCTTCCCAAATCATTCATGGAAGAATGTTTAGACAACTTTATCTTTATTGATTTTAGCATTGGCATGTCATTCCTTATCCGTATTATATCAACATATAATATTAGAAATGTCACGACGCTCCCACTGACCCTTTTGTACACACTAGGTTCATTCTTATTTTTGATAAAATCAAACTCTTTTGATTCTTTCATCAAAATGAATGTTCCATTTTTGAGAGTGTCTACAACTCTTACCTCATCGTATGTAACTGGATCATCATCTTCTATGATACGTACCTCATCATCATCATCCATGATGAATCCATACCTCCTAGGTATCTTCGGTACTATTCCAGATTTACGATTCGGTTGTGGTACAATAGGTCTATCTATAGGTTCCTCTTATTTGACTTGTAGTGTTTTGTGGTTCTTGAACTTTTCAAGATGTATTATCCTCCCACTAGCCCTTTCAATGATAAACACCTTTATCTTAGAAGGCAGTATGTTTCGCAACAAACACCTTTTGCTAAGTAGGATTATAGAACATATAACCTAAACTTACTTTAGGATGTCCCACAAATCTGTACTTGTCAAATTTTGTCCCAAGCTTATCCTCTGAAACCGTTTCACATAAGTTGGACAACCCCTTATCTTAACATACTTAAGATTAGGAATCCTCCCTGTCCATAACTTTTATGTAGTCTTGGGGCCGGATTTTGAGGTTACCTTTTTCATAGATATGCAGCCATTTCTAAGACATGATCCTAGAAGGATACTGGAATTACGGTAAAATCATTATGGACCGCACCATGTCCAACAAGGTACAATTTTTCCTTTCAGATACATCAATCAATTATTGTGTATCAGGAGGCGTCCATTGTGAGAAAACCATTTGAGATAATTTAAAACCTCATTGCACAAGTATTGCTTCCTTGATCCGATCAAAGAATCCCAATACTTTGCCATGTTGTTTCACTTCTGAATTCTTTGAACCTTTCAAATAATTCACACTTGTATTTCAACAAATACACACATTCAACTCTTTGAATGATCATCTCCTTTTCTTATACTAGTTTGTTCAATTTGTAAAATTATTTTCACGTAAGTCAAGTACACAAAATCCATTAAGTAATATTCCAGTTCTATAAAATATTATTATTATAAATAGAACAACAATTGTTCTTAATTATAATACCAAAGATTTCATTGTCCAACAATAAAATAGAAATAATGTTTCTAACAAGAACAGGAATACAATAACAACTTATTGACTTAATAGATTTGCCCGTAGGCAATGCTAAACAATAAGTTCCTATGGCTAATGCAGCAACCTTTGCTTCATTTCCCACACATAGGTTTACTTAAATTTGTTTAGCTTTCTACTTCTGTTTGGTCCCTTCATAAATCTATATTTATGATAACCAAAGTCGGTATCCAATACCCAAGTAGAACATTGACTTAAAGAAAAATTTATTTTAAATCATGAACAAATTTGTATTTGTAACCGAAACTTCACTAAGCTTCTTTGGTTAGCCTCTGCAAGATGCTTTTCGCAGTTTCTTTCCAGTGCCCAGGCTTATTACAGTGGAAGCAAACTCCTTTGCTATCCGTATCAGTTTTGTTCTTATTATCCTTTATTTTTGCCTTTATATTTACCTTCTTAGAATCGTTCTTCTTTTCAGAAGATCCTTTGGCCCCTACCAGTAAGACATGGTATTTCTTGGTTAGAAAGTGACTCTCAACATTTTTCAACATGTTAAGCAAATCAGCGAGGCTGATATCTAGCTCGTTCATATGAAAAATTCACAACAATTGTGAAAGGAGTCCGGAAGTGAGTGCAAGATCAAATCTTGGCTCAACTCTCCATCCATAACAAAACCCGTTGTCCTAATTGATCAATCAAATTGATAATGTTAAGGACTTTTATCTGTACTATAGTGCCATTGGTCATTCTAGATCGGAAGAGCTCCTTAGATATCTGATATCTATCAGTCCTACTTTCCTCACCATCAACTACTTGATGTGCAGGAATATAATAGGAGCATCCATAGTTTCATGCTGACGCTGAAGCTCGTTACTCATGGATGCGAGCATGATGCATTGAGCCAACTATGCATCATCTAGCCACTTTCTAAAAGTAGCAATATCTTCCTCAGAGGCATTGTCTGCAACCTTTGCAGGGATAGGCGTATTAAGGACATAAGAAAGCTTTTCAGCCGTGAGAACTATTCTCAATTTCCTTAACCAATCCGTTTAATTCGGTTCGATTAATTTAGCATCTAATATGCTACGCAGTGATAGTAATTTAGACATTGTAAAAATCTGTAAATGAATTTGTAATTAACAACATTTTAACATACATTCTTTTATTAATTACCAAAATAAATTAGGTCTTGTTTTAAATTGGTATCTCCCACTATTTTCTTCAAACTATATTACCCTCAATATATATAGTTTGGCAATATCTAATTAAAGATATGCTAGTGAGAATAAGGATCCCATTTCAAATGTATATAGCCTTGTGTGTGCACAACAAACTATATATAAATAAATAGGTAGACAACTCTTGTCAATTACATCAACTATGTAACTCCTTGTATTTTGCCTCTTAAATCGTAATGGTCAAGTGTGTGCACATCCGAACTAAAATGATTTAAGTTAAGTCAGACCCAGCATTTCCATATAAGTGAAGAGAAAACTACAGCCCTTGTGTGTGCACAACAAAGCAGTAATGTTCAATTCCTTATAAACATCATATGTAATAAAAACAACATCTTAAATATTTAATACTCGCCTTGTGTGTGCACAACAAACTCATATTAAATATTCAATACTCTATTGTTTCTATCATGCTAGAAGGCGACGTTCGATATTCCAAATATCTTTGAACGTTACAACTTAATATAAAATATTTGAGGGGTTTGCTATTAATTTGTCTCATCTTGTTTAGCGCGCATGCACATATATATATAAAATACGCGTCATATTAATTAACATGCGAAACATGTTTGCATAATATATAATATATATAGTATAAGCATGCACATATAGAATACTATATTCTACCTGGATTGATTATGGACTTTTATTCTAGTTTGGTTCACTAGAGCCACCAAGTGAACCAAAAGGTCAAACCCTAGGGGTGCAAAAATTAATATTTAAATATAACTATTACATTTAAACCCGGGCTCTATTACAAACGGGTCTTCACGCGCTCCTTGATCCTTGATCTCCAATTTTTTCAAAATTAATTCTAAATATTCCTATTACAAAACTATTTTAAAATAAATAGAAACCTTGATCAGCAGTCAAGGGGAAGTACATAGGAGGGAGTTAGAATTTATATTAAGAAAAATTAGAGAAGACGAGGTACGCAGACCCCATTTAATAAAACCCATACATTCATGCATCCAACTAAAATAAAATTCAATCACATTGGTCAATAGTTCATAATCAATCCCATTTATTATCATACACATCACCATATGCATCAATAAATAATATTCATCTTATGAATAATAAACATTCAATATATATATTGATATCATTTAATGGGCAAAATTTAGTTAGCATAAAATTTAATTTTGAATCAAAATAAACTCCTTTATTTTAATCCAAATTTAAATCAAAATAAAATTATTTTATTTTAATTTATCCAATTTTGAATAAAATAAACTATTTTATTTTAATCAAAATCTTTAATCAAAATAAACTCCTTTATTTTAATTAATTATGGAATCCAATTCCATATAAAAATAAACTCCTTTATTTTAGGTAATATGAAATCTTATTTCATATCTTAAATAAACTCTTTTATTTAGGAAAACACGGATTTTCTTTCCTATTCACAAATAAACTCTTTTATTTCGAATAATATAAAATCCTATTTCATATTTAAATAAACTCCTTTATTTAAGGAAACATGGATTCTTTTCCTATTCACAAATAAACTCCTTTATTTTGAATAATATGAAATCATATTTCATATCTAAATAAACTCCTTTATTTAAGAAAAGATGGATTCACTTTCCTATTCACAAATAAACTCCTTTATTTTAGGAAACATGAAATCCAATTTCAACTCCAATTAGTTATCATGGAATCCAATTCCAACTCTAATTAGTTAGCATGAAATTCAATTTTAATATTAAAATAAATCTATTATTTTAAAATTAAAATAAACCTTTTATTTTAAGATTAAAATAAACTTTTATTTTAATAATAAAAATATTAAGAATTAATATATATATATATATATATATATATTAAATGCCACGTCACATTTTAAAATAAGTTTATTCCAATGGAATTCATGTAAACTTATCATATAATTTCCTGTAACTTTTTAAAAGTATCACCAAAATGTTCCTGAAGCATATAATGTAAGAGACATTATATATATACAACATCCACGTTGGATGAAACAGGATCCTTATATATATGATAATCATACTGCTGATAATATAACTATATATTATATCAAATATAATATAACTATTATAACTAAACAACTCTGCAGTACACGATCAACGGTTTTTGAAAACCATGACTCTCGAATCCCCTTGAATTTAAACAAAAAAAAAACGGTATACACATTTCGCATAAGGCACAGCGTAGAAAAAATTGAAAAAATTATCATGCGAAATTTATCACAATTTTCCTTTTGTTTTAATTTATCTGATTTTATACAATCAAATTATGCCCAATTAAATTGTTCTAAACACATATCAATATACATATCAAATTAAAACAATTAATAATTCGCATAAAGGTTTGGCTCTGATGCCACTGTTAGGTTTGTAATATTCATGAACGCAATCAAATTGCAAAAATTAGCGGAAGCGTGTAAAATCAGAGTTTAAAAAATTTTTACAAACCATAAACCCGGATCACCCTTTATGCACAATTATTAATTAAATGAAAAGATAAAGAATAAAATCATACCCTTGAAGATCGAGCTTCCTCAGGTACAAGTTCACCTCCAATCCTTTTCGCGTTCAACTTGAATCCACCGGGTTGGGTTCCTTTCTTTGATCAACGTTAGCCACCCAAGTGTTTGGCCTCTAGAGGTGATCCACCAAGGAAGAAGAAGGATTCAAGAAGATGGGTATTTGGCTCAAACCCTAGTTTTCTATCTCTATAGAAAAAGGGCGTACTCTCCCAACTATTGGAATTGCGTATTCTAATAATACGTCAACCACTCACCCACCCATAATAAGACTCCTCTTATTTATAGATGTGGGCAACCCATCCTTAACAATTAAGGAATTGAGTTTTATTTTAATTAATTAAACTCTTTTAATTAATTAGGCTCCAATCTTATTAGGAATAATTAATTAACCTTTTAATTAATTAAGTTCCCTAATCTTATTAGAGATAATTAATTAAACTCTTTTAATTAATTTATCTACTAATCCTATTAGGATATTTGAGAGTACTTTTATTAATTAATTCTCAGACTCCTTTAGGAATTAAATAATAATAATAATAATAATAAGACTCCTCTTATTAATTTATATTTAATATTTCCAAAATATTAAATAAATATTAAGCTATTTAATTTATTCTATCACCATAGATTAAATTAAATATACTTAACTTATTATTACGATTATGCCATTAACTTCTTAAATAATTATTCTTCCTTTTATGGTGTGACCCTTTAGGTTCTCCATATTAAACCGGTTGTGAATAAATCAATTAGAACAATTCTAATCTTATTTAAATAAATAAATTAAACTAATAATTTATTTAAATAAATAATATTTATTCTACAATAGGGATAAGCCTCCCTAGCGATCAACGACTTTCCAGATAATACAGATTTCAACATTAATCATAAAAGAACCTTTGAGTAAATAGTTACCGTACAATTTAATCTTTCTACCATACAATGTCCCAATTAAATATAAGATATGGAATTTTTGTCAAGTCTTATTTTATTTAATTATATGTATTTCGACTCTTAAATGCACAACTCCAAATAATGCAAATTAGAAACTCCTTTCTAATTTCATTCTGCCTTGGCCAAGGACTACTGTGTTGTCATTTATCGAATCGCATAGGACATTTCTCTTCTTTTACTAGAAGTGGTAGATTCTTTATTGATCATACATTATCTCCATGTACAACTCATTATACCCAAGCATACCCTTTGATATACCCTAAGGGTCTTAAGGAATAAGTCAAAGTATAACTCATCATACACAAGATACTATGATGATCTCAAGTCCAAGGATCACTTGTACTACTATCACTACAGGAATTCCTATTGACAGGCAAGTAAAACTCCATTAGGTATTCCTTAGCGAGTCACGTTCAGTGAACTTATTCTCTAATAAGCACCTACATACTTGCTTTAGTGTCTCCACACAAATGATCATGAGATCAATCATCCTCATCCAATAAGCAAGCAACGTATGTACCAATCTATCTGGATTCACTAATCCCCAATTTAGTAATCCAACGATTGGGAACTATTTTAGTTTTAAGCTTTCTAAGAATTTAGATCTCATTAGAATGATCATCATCATTATTCTAAAAGCATTGCTTAAAACTATGGGTTTATCACATATTATAAAACAGCATCATGTAGATAATTAAAAGCCTTTAATAAATTAATAATTTTTATTAATAAATGAATAAGATTGTTACAAAGTATATGCTTTATCATCAAACATGATTGGCTTGTGTGCATATTACTTTCAGATGAGTCACTGGTTCAACCAGTGGTCGGACCGTTATTAACCCAGTGACGTCATTAATATGTAATAAATAATAAATAATTAATTATATTAATTATTATATATTGTATATAATATTTAGTAAATATGTAAAATTAATCAATTTATCTACAAAAAAACTAAACATCTCTAAGATACATTCAAATTCCGAAATTCAACCACAAGTTCAAGTGTTTGATTAAATGAATGCAAAAATATGTAACATACCAAACAAAGTCTCAACTAAATTACTAAAATAAAATCCGTAATATTTTTTTTTAATCTTTAAGGAGAGAACCGGTCAAACCCGTGAATCGGTCACTAGTTCACTGGGTCAACCGGTTCAACTGCCGGTTCACCGGTTCTGAACGGTTTTTGAGCAAAAGTGGTTTAGTGGTTTAATGGTCCAAACCGGACCGTTGAGTGAACCGGGTCCGGTTTTTTCCGGTTCAACCAGCGGTCCGGTCCGGGTTTGAAAACATTGGTTATGATACCAACTGTACCGTTGCTTATGATATTTTTTCTTTTATTGGTCATGGAATTACGAGAATATCCTTAAGTTTTGGAGGAAATATCAAGATGGCCCTGGCTCTTGTTTGGCTGAGGGAGTTAACAAATATCCGTTTGTCCTGGTTGAGGTCCTTGAGGATTGGGATTAGGTAGCTCTTGTTGAGAATTGTACTATAAAACATGAACTTACATCAATTAGATTGAAATGAAACAATAACATCCACTTATCACTAAGTTAACTTTATAGTAAGTTAGTTAATTGACCAATACGAATTTAGATATCATGAAATTAACTTCATAGTAATTTGTTGATACACAGAGGTGTGCAGAGGAAGATATCACCTTCCAGCCTACGTGTCGACACTGTATTGGTCAATTGATCAAAGTTAATTTCATGCTAACCACTCCCGACCAATACAGTGTTGACACGTAGAGAGAGATCATCTTCCAACCTGCATGTCGATATTGTAATAGTCAATTGAACAAAATTAACTTTATGTTAATCACACCCGAATTAACTAATGATGTACTAGATGGGAACTGATATTTTCTCAGCGTTTTTTGATATTTTTTCATGTGATACCTATTTTTTAACCAATAATAATGGAGCTAACATATGGAAATATCAAAATATTAGTTAAGAGTTTACACATGGTGATGTGATGATAAATAATAATAATAATAATAATAATAATAATAATAAAAAGTAATAATAAAAGTAATGATAGTTAAGAATATTATTCTCATAGTCTTAACCTAGAATGTTTTTTTAATTTTAAAATTGACTAAAAAGATTATTTAATTTTAAAACGAAGGGCTTAATAGTTCAAAGATTATTTTTTATACGTGTCCGCATGGCTTGCAAGGATTCAAATTATACATTTTTAACCTAACTAAAAAGTACACAATTAATTCTTTTCATAATAATAATTGTTTTGATTTAATTAATTTTTTTTAAAATTCTCACATCTTTTTTTTTGTGAGAACTACCCATCTGAGGAATTCGGAGAGGTAAGAAATTGTCTATATCATGGATTGGACCCAAATCGGACGATGATTCATTCCTAGTAGAGAAGTGATCGTTCGTTCATCTAGAGGGTTGCTTAACCTGAAACTTTGTTCAAAAATATTCTACTCTATTTTGATGACATTATACTTACTGCCTCTTCATATGCTCTTCGAAATTCTATTATGTCTCTCCTTGCCTCTGAGTTTGCTACTTAGGTTCTCTGAGCTATTTTTTGGGAATTGCAGTCTTTTCTTTTCTCAAAGAAAGTACGCAGAGGATATTATTGATTGAGTTGGTATGTCTTTATGCAAGCCATGTCCCACACCAGTTTCCACTAAGCAAAAGTTAGGGGCAATTGCGGGTTCTTCCTACGAGGATCCCTCTCATTATCGGAGTCTAGCTGGTGCACTTCAATATCTCATATTCACCAGACCTGATATTTCCTACGCCATGCAACAGGTTTGCCTTCATATGCATGACCCGAAGGAGGAGCACATGAATGCTCTTAAGCGCATTGTACGCTACATATATACAAGGTAGCCTCAACTTTGGCTTGCATCTCTATAAATCTACTGTCAACAGACTTGTCTCATACACAGATGTAGATTGGGGTGGATGCCCAAACACAAGACGTTCCACCTCCGGCTATTGTATTTTTATCGGCGACAACCTAATTTCCTGGTCCTCTAAGAGACATCCCACTTTGTAAGACCCCAAATAATTAATAAATGAAATTTAATTTCCTTTAATTATTATTTTGAATAGTAAGGGTTGATTTGATTAATGTGGATAGTTATGGGTAAAATACGTAAATATTTCACAATAAGCAAGTGGTTATAATATATTCATTGTTGTCGGGGAATATTCGTTTGGTCGTGGAATATTCGTATTGTCGGGAATCTCCGTACGACGGCGCAGTCATACGCGCCGTAAATTGAGTTTTATAAATAACGGCGTAAATTGTTACCGTTAACACTGTTGGGTTACCTGGAGGTTAAAATACAGTAATACGCGTTGTTGCACAGTAGCACACAGTATTGCACAGTATTTTGAATTATTGATCCTTACGTAAGAAGGCACTACTCAATAATTGCTACAGGAGTTACTGTTCATTACTTTATTGATTCAATAATTGCTGCGTTGATATTTATATTATTATTGTTTCAATAATTGTCATTGCACAGTATTTTCCATTATCAGATCAATAATTCATATTATTTGAATAATATTATCAGATAACATTATTGGCAATGTCTAGAAAGTTCTGTCAAGGAGAGGTTTGGTCATCTAATTGCGCGCCAGTAAGGAGAAATCCTTATTGGAAAGCCCCCTCTATCCTGGGAACGGCCTGATTGTCAGTACTGTGATTCTGTAATATTATTTTTAATAATTAATTATTGATTATTATGATAAAGAAAATATTTATTTTATGTGGATATAGATGGAGAAAATTTTTAATGTGACAATTGTTGAAAATTAATATTTTATCCTTTTCTGATAAAATAATTCATTTAAATATATTATTTTAATAATATATTAACGATGATATTTTTACAATGAATGTGGGATATATGAGTATATGAGAAGGTAGAGTATTTTTGTGGCATTAAATATTTAACACATGTTTTGTGTGTCGGTGGACATAATTTTTGACCGAAAATTGATTATAGACTGTAAAATCACTCGTTTGTGGATTTCAGATAATTTCTGTTTGGAATTTGGAAAAACTTTCTTCTACAAAGTTGTAGAGAATGGAATTTCCCATGGAAAGTCGTGAGTTTTGAATTTTTCTGATGAACGGGCTATTTTCTATGAATTGTTGAAGTTTCGGAAAATAAAATAATTTTTATTAATTTATGGGTGGGACCCACTTTTGTATTTCTTTGACACATGTGGGCTGCTGGAATTTTCAGCATTGAGGGGCTGGTTTGGTCTATTTTGCATGCGTAGAAGGTTTGGTTAATAATATTAATATTTTATTAATTTAGTCTCCTTTGGCGTTCTAGCATTTTCCTATAAATAGAGGGCTAGGTTAGAATTGAAAATCACACCAGAAACAAAGTTTTCTCTCTTTCTCTCTCTATATTATCGAGCGTATCCTTGTGAGTATACTTTGAGTGTTGCTATACGGTGCGAGTTTCTGTCAGCACTATACCGAAATTCAGTTAGAAGTACGGCTATTTTGAGGTAAGGGATGTTATTTTCTTCTTAAATGATATTATTTTCTTCAATATCATTATGCCTAAATATTGGTGAACTTTTTATCAAATTTGGAACTTTTTGTGTCGGGGTTACTATTCACGTATACTGTACTATTCACGTATACGACACTATTCACGAATACGGCACTATTCACAGAAAAATTATTTTTTTTTCTTTTCGTCCAAAATATCTATTGTGGATACTAGCTTTGATTGTATCCATGTTTTGATCATTCTTGAATTTTACACCACTATGATTATTTTTGAGGTATTTTTGGACATGGACAAAACAAAGTACGAATCCTTAATCCTTAATCCTTGTCATTTTGTTTCACTGGATTCGTTTCTTTAAAAATATTTTTATCATCTTCAGTCTTAAAGGATGTTATTATTGAATATCTTTGGCCTGTAGAGCAAAGATGAATGATTTCTGATGAATATCTTTGGCCCGTAGTGCAAAGATGAACAGGTGTTTAGATGAACATGACCAACAGATGAATATCCTTGGCCTGTAGTGCAAGGATGAATATATGATTCAAGATGTGCATTGATTGATGTTACAGGGATAAAAATACTGTTGATGGACTGTTAAATTCATAGACATTAGTAGCCTTCATCCTCTACGTAACTCTTCTATGAATTAATATTTTCCGCTGCGAATATTGATTTAAAACTTGTTGTCTATTGTATTCTATTAGATTTTTCCCTGTTGAAGACTAACGATAATTTGTTGTATATTATCTTAGTCATAATATTTTTTACTGAGCTAGTTGAGCTCACCCTTTTCCTTTTTGTTCCATTTTTCTTCTCAGGAGACGAGAATATAGCGGGTACGAGTCGGGGTATGAATTGATGGTCCTTGAGAGAGTTGTTTAGTAGTCCTCACCATTTTTGTAAAATAATATATCAATAATTGTATTGAGGACATAGTTGGGTATGTATATTGTCTAGATGACAATGTTTGTAATCAAACTCACAGTTTATGGGTTGTAAAAGTTGTGGTTGTTTCTGTACCATGTGTTTGGCGACTCAAAATGGGTTGGATGGAATGGACCTATTTTGGGGCGTCACAGTTGGTATCAGAGCTTAGGGATATGATCTCTGGCGGAGATCGGGGAATAGAACTAGGAGGGGAGAGACGAGTAAATCCTTTGCTAGTGTGTTCTACCTAAGCTTATTTGTTAGTTGGTCAGTATATAGGGATATTATGTGATATATTGATTTTCTTAATTAACCCTTATTTTATGACAGTATTTGAGAATGTCGACTGAGAATATTAACAATGGAAATGAGACCGTGGAGACGCCTGTACTCACCAACTGAGGAGAACGTGCAACAGGCTGGCAATGTTCCTCCTGTGAACAACACCACTGATCAGATGATGAATGACGCAATGTTCAGAAGCTTTTTGCAGTTCATGCAAAATCAGACGAGGGAGACTTGTGTTCAAAATACAGGAGAAAATGATAACAATTCACGGGTGGTCACAGCCAAGCAGTTCAAAGAGTTGGGACCACCAGAATTTAAGGGAAAGCCAGATCCGATCATGGCGGAGACATGGGTCAAGCAAATTACCAAGATATTCGATGTCTTGGGATGCACGGTGGAACAGAAGGTTCCATTCGCCACCTTTATGTTCCGTGGCGAGGCAGACTACTGGTGGGAGTCTGTGAAGCGTACCCATCCAGCCGCACTCAGCATGTCTTGGGAGACGTTTCAGAAACTATTTAATGACAAATACTTTCCTGAAAGTGTTCGTCATATGAAGGAAGTGGAGTTCATCAGATTAGAACAAAATAACATGACGGTGTCTCAGTACGAGGCAAAGTTTGAAGAGTTATCCAGGTTTGCACCTCATTTGGTGGAGAATGAGGAACGTATGACGCGGATGTTTCTGAGAGGTTTGAAACCCGGCATACGACAATATCTCATCTCTCATAAATTTTCTCTCTATTCAGATGTTGTTAACAGGGCTCAATTGTTGGAGCGAGATAACGAGTACGGTCAACCGAGGTACCACAATCAGGATCATACCGGAGATAGCAGTCAACAAAATAACGATAACCAGTGGAGAAAGAAAAAGACGGACAAAAATGGTAACCACTTTGGTGGTAATCATGGCCATGAAAATAGAAGAAGCGAGTCAGGGGGAGATTTTAAAAAGAGGAGATTTAACAACGACCATGTGAAGACGACAGTGCCGGCAGCAACTGGTTCTAAGGGAGGAGAAAGACCACCGGTCATATGCTATAAGTGCGGAAAAGAGGGACATATCAGTCCAAACTGTCCACAACAGTTCAAGGTATGCTATAATTGTGGAAAGGAAGGACATATCGCTCGAGATTGTACGGTAACGAAACCTAGTTCAGCGGGGACGGTGACTCAAAAGACTGTCCCAGAAAAGCCAAAGTCAATGGTTCCTGGAAGAGCGTTTGTTGTGACTGGTCAACATGCGAGGAACCCAAACGAGGTGATCACGGGTAAGCTATTTATAAATTCTTGCGAAGTTTATACCTTACTTGATACCGGTGCTACCCATTCATTTATCTCTCCTGCTTGCGCTCAACGTTTAAATTTGACTCTGGAGAAATTAGACTTTGACCTATCTGTGGAAACTCCGTTAGGAGAAACTTTTATCACATCCACTATTTATAAATCTTGTTTGATTCAAGTTGGCACCATCACCTTACCTGTTGACCTGATCTCTTTAAAGATACTTGCTTTTGATGTGATTTTAGGGATTGATTGGTTAACTACTCATCATGCCAAAATTGATTGTTTTCGTAAGGTTGTTAGTTTTCATATTCCTAATCAACCTGTTGTTCGAATTCAGGCAACTAAACCATTAAAATCAATCACTGTCATATCTAATCATAAAGCGATTCGTTTATTGAAAAACGGATGTCAAGCTTTCTTAGCCCATGTTATGGATTTGAATAAAGACACGTCAAAATTGAATAATATTCCTGTTGTTATTGACTTTCCTGACGTATTTCCTGAAGAACTTCCCGGTCTACCCCCAGAACGTGAAGTCGAATTCTTTATTGATCTTGAACCTGGTACAAAGCCCATTTCTAAAACCCCATATCGAATGGCTCCTATTGAACTTCAGGAGTTAAAAGTCCAACTACATGAGTTATTGGACATCGGTTTCATTCATCCTAGTACATCTCCTTGGGGTGCTCCTGTTTTATTCGTAAAGAAGAAAGACGGGAGTATGCGCATTTGTATTGACTATCGGGAATTGAACCATGTCACCATTAAGAATAGGTATCCTCTACCTCGTATTGATGACTTGTTTGACCAGTTGCAAGGAGCACAATTCTTTTCAAAAATCGATCTTCGTTCCGGATATCATCAGCTGAAAATTAGAACTGAGGATATTCCAAAGACTGCCTTCAGAACTCGGTATGGGCATTATGAATTCTTAGTCATGTCTTTTGGATTGACTAATGCTCCTGCTGCTTTCATGGATACGATGAACCGAGTATTCAAGGATTATTTGGATCAATTCGTTGTTGTCTTTATTGATGACATCCTCATATATTCCAAAAGCCGTGAAGATCATGAGCACCATTTGAAGCTGGTACTCCAAAGGCTTCGTGAAAACAAGTTATATGCTAAGTTGAAGAAATGCGAGTTCTGGCTTGAGGAAGTAGCATTCCTTGGGCACGTGGTGTCAAAAAATGGAGTATCTGTTGACCCGACGAAGATTGAAGCAATACAAAGTTGGGAGCAACCGAAGTCGGTCACTGAAGTACGTAGCTATTTGGACTTAGTTGGTTATTATCGGAGATTCGTGGAAGGGTTTTCTAGAATTGCTACTCCATTAACTCAGCTAACTCGGAAGGATAAAAAATTCGTATGGAGCGAGGAATGCGAGAAGAGTTTTCAAGAGCTTAAGAGGAGACTTATTTCGGCACCTGTTCTAACAATACCATCTGGTTCGGATGGATTTGTTATCTACAGCGATGCTTCGGGCAAAGGGTTAGGATGTGTTCTCATGCAACGTGGGAAAGTCATAGCCTATGCCTCACGACAACTTAAAGAGTATGAGAGGAATTATCCTACTCATGATCTAGAGTTGGCAGCAGTCGTTTTCGCGCTAAAAAACTATCTATACGGGGAGAAAGTGGAGATATATTCAGATCATAAAAGCCTCAAATATTTCTTCACTCAAAAAGAACTTAACATGCGGCAACGACGTTGGCTCGAGTTGTTGAAAGATTACGACCACACTATTCAATATCATCCTGGAAAAGCGAACATGGTAGCTGACGCATTGAGTAGAAGATCATATTCAGGAATGAGTGCAATGATGTCAAGTATACGCATAGAGCCAACTTTAATAGAAAAAGTTAAGGTTGCTCAAGCCACCGATCCGGAGCTGATGCATATGAAGTCGAAAGTACAAGAAGGTGCCATTCCAGAAGCGAGAATTGATGAAGAAGGAATACTTCGAGTCCACTCCAGACTTTGTGTTCCTAACGATTCTGATTTGAAGTACAAGATCATGATGGAGGCACACAATACACCGTTTGTAATTCATCCTGGAAGTACCAAAATGTATCGTGACCTTCGACATACATTTTGGTGGAACAATATGAAGAGAGAGATTGCAAAGTTTATTTCAACGTGTTTAACTTGTCAACGTGTAAAGGCGGAGCATCAAGTGCCAAAGGGTCCATTGCAACCACTTGAGATTCCGAAATGGAAGTGGGAACACATTACTATGGATTTTGTTACGGGTCTTCCTACGGTTTCTCAAGGCATCAATGCTATTTGGGTTATTGTTGATAGATTAACCAAGTCTGCTCATTTCTTGCCGATACGGGAGACTTATTCCCTTGAACGTCTTGCTCAAATGTACGTAAACGAGATTGTAAGATTGCATGGCATGCCAGTATCCATAGTTTCGGATCGTGACCCAAGATTTACTTCAAGATTTTGGGTTAGCTTGCAAAAAGCTATGGGTACGGAGTTACGATTTAGTTTGGCATACCATCCTCAAACGGACGGACAATCAGAGAGGACTATTCAAACTCTTGAAGATTTATTAAGACTCTGTGTCCTAGACTTCAAGGGCAGTTGGGATAAATATTTACCATTGGTGGAATTCTCCTACAACAACAGTTATCAGGCAAGCATTGGTGTGGCCCCATTTGAAGCATTGTATGGACGAAAGTGTCGCTCTCCAGTATGTTGGGACGAGGTGGGTGAAACAACATTGTTGGGACCCGAGTTAGTACGTATGACTACGGAGAAGATCCAAACGATTCGACAACGTATACAAACGGCACAAGATCGACAAAAGAGTTATGCGGATCTTCATCGAAAGGACGTAGAATTTAGTGTTGGGGATCATGTATTGTTGCGTGTTGCCCCATGGAAGGGAGTTACAAGATTCGGGAAGAGAGGAAAGCTTAATCCACGATTTATTGGTCCATTTCAAATTCTTGATCGAGTAGGTAATGTAGCCTATAGACTCGCGTTACCTCCAAGTATGTCTCGTGTTCATAATGTTTTTCATATATCTGTGCTTCGTAAATATGTGAAAGACCCGAACCACATCATTGAGTTAGAACCGGACGAGATAGCCGAAGATTTAACGTATGAGGAGGTACCTGTCAAGATCTTGGATAGGAAGGAGCATGTCCTACGCACGAAGGTAATACCACAAGTTAAAGTTTTGTGGAGGAATCATGCTATAGAGGAAATGACCTGGGAGTTGGAAACGGAAATTAAAGCAAGGTATCCTCACCTTTTCGAAACACCAGGTACGTAAGTCAATTTCGAGGACGAAATTTCATAAGGAGGGGAGGTTGTAAGACCCCAAATAATTAATAAATGAAATTTAATTTCCTTTAATTATTATTTTGAATAGTAAGGGTTGATTTGATTAATGTGGATAGTTATGGGTAAAATACGCAAATATTTCAAAATAAGCAAGTGGTTATAATATATTCATTGTTGTCGGGGAATATTCGTTTGGTCGTGGAATATTCGTATTGTCGGGAATCTCCGTACGACGGCGCAGTCATTTGTGGGCCCCATAACGAAAAACGGTTGGATGAAAGAAAACGACAAAGATTGAGTTTTATAAATAACGGCGTAAATTGTTACCGTTAACACTGTTGGATTACCTGGAGGTTAAAATACAGTAATACGCGTTGTTGCACAGTAGCACACAGTTTTGCACAGTATTTTGAATTATTGATCCTTACGTAAGAAGGCACTACTCAATAATTGCTACAGGAGTTACTGTTCATTACTTTATTGATTCAATAATTGCTGCGTTGATATTTATATTATTATTGTTTCAATAATTGTCATTGCAAAGTATTTTCCATTATCAGATCAATAATTCATATTATTTGAATAATATTATCAGATAACATTATTGGCAATGTCTAAAAATTCTGTCAAGGAGAGGTTTGGTCATCTAATTGCGCGCCAGTAAGGAGAAATCCTTATTGGAAAGCCCCCTCTATCTTGGGAACGGCCTGGTTGTCAGTACTGTGATTCTGTAATATTATTTTTAATAATTAATTATTGATTATTATGATAAATAAAATATTTATTTTATGTGGATATAGATGGAGAAAATTTTTAATGTGACAATTGTTAAAAATTAATATTTTATCCTTTTCTGATAAAATAATTCATTTAAATATATTATTTTAATAATATATTAACGATGATATTTTTACAATGAATGTGGGATATATGAGTATATGAGAAGGTAGAGTATTTTTGTGGCATTAAATATTTAACACATGTTTTGTGTGTCGGTGGACATAATTTTTGACCGAAAATTGATTATAGATTGTAAAATCGCTCGTTTGTGGATTTCGGATAATTTCTATTTGGAATTTGGAAAAACTTTCTTCTACAAAGTTATAGAGAATGGAATTTCCCATGGAAAATCGCGAGTTTTGAATTTTTCTGATGAACGGGCTATTTTCTATGAATTGTTGAAGTTTCGGAAAATAAAATAATTTTTATTAATTTATGGGTGGGACCCACTTTTGTATTTCTTTGACACATGTGGGCTGCTGGAATTTTCAGCATTGAGGGGCTGGTTTGGTCTATTTTGCATGCGTAGAAGGTTTGGTTAATAATATTAATATTTTATTAATTTAGTCTCCTTTGGCGTTCTAGCATTTTCCTATAAATAGAGGGCTAGGTTAGAATTAAAAATTACACCAGAAACAAAGTTTTCTCTTTTTCTCTCTCTATATTATAGAGCGTATCCTTGTGAGTATACTTTGAGTGTTGCTATACGGTGCGAGTTTCTGTCAGCACTATACCGAAATTCAGTTAGAAGTACGGCTATTTTGAGGTAAGGGATGTTATTTTCTTCTTAAATATTATTATTTTCTTCAATATCATTATGCCAAAATATTGGTGAACTTTTTATCAAATTTGGAACTTTTTGTGTCGGGGTTACTATTCACGTATACGGTACTATTCACGTATACGACACTATTCACGAATACGGCACTATTCACAGAAAAATTATTATTTTTTCTTTTCGTCCAAAATATCTATTTTGGATACTAGCTTTGATTGTATCCATGTTTTGATCATTCTTGAATTTTACACCACTATGATTATTTTTGAGGTATTTTTGGACATGGACAAAACAAAGTACGAATCCTTAATCCTTAATCCATGTCATTTTGTTTCACTGGATTCGTTTCTTTAAAAATATTTTTATCATCTTCAGTCTTAAAGGATGTTATTATTGAATATCTTTGGCCTGTAGAGCAAAGATGAATGATTTCTGATGAATATCTTTGGCCCGTAGTGCAAAGATGAACAAGTGTTTAGATGAACATGACCAACAGATGAATATCCTTGGCCTGTAGTGCAAGGATGAATATATGATTCAAGATGTGCATTGATTGATGTTACAGGGATAAAAATACTGTTGATGGACTGTTAAATTCATAGACATTAGTAGACTTCATCCTTTACGTAACTCTTCTATGAATTAATATTTTCCGCTGCGAATATTGATTTAAAACTTGTTGTCTATTGTATTCTATTAGATTTTTCCCTGTTGAAGACTAACGATAATTTGTTGTATATTATCTTAGTCATAATATTCTTTACTGAGCTAGTTGAGCTCACCCTTTTCCTTTTTGTTCCATTTTTCTTCTCAGGAGACGAGAATATAGCGGGTACGAGTCGGGGTATGAATTGATGGTCCTTGAGAGAGTTGTTTAGTAGTCCTCACCATTTTTGTAAAATAATATATCAATAATTGTATTGAGGACATAGTTGGGTATGTATATTGTCTAGATGACAATGTTTGTAATCAAACTCACAGTTTATGGGTTGTAAAAGTTGTGGTTGTTTCTGTACCATATGTTTGGCGACTCAAAATGGGTTGGATGGAATGGACCTATTTTGGGGCGTCACACACTTTGTCTCGCTCTAGTGCTGAAGCAGAATACAGTGGAGTTGTTAATGTTGTCTCCGAGTCTTGTTGGATCCGGAATCTTTTATTGGAGCTTCATTCTCCGGTCAACAAGGCCACATTGGTCTATTGTGATAATGTTAGTGCGATATATTTCTAAGGTAATCCTGTTCAACATTAGTGAACTAAACATATTGAAATGAACATTCACTTTATTCGTGAGAAATTTTCTCGTAGAGAAGTTCGTGTCCTCCATGTTCCGTCCCGTTATCAAATTGTCGACATCTTTATTAAAAGGCTTCCGCCCGTACTTTTTGATAATTTTTGGGACAATCTATGCGTCCGACAACCTCCCGCTTCGACTGCGGGTGTGTGTTAGATTATGTAAAGTAATCTTTGTGTATATATATTATTTTTAGTATGTAGATCATACTCATGTATATCTTCTTGTATTGTAGCCTAGCATATTGCCTAGAATATTGCATATGCATTGTATATATCTTTGACCAATGCTAATGAGAAAGACATGGATGGCATTCTCACAAAATACTAGAACTAAAATTTACACACAAATTTAAGTGAGAGTGATGTTATTCATGTACTAATACTTTCATTGCTTATTTTTTCTTCTATTACTTAGTCGACTTGTTCGATTCTAAGTATCACAAGAAGGGAAGAAGAAATGAGGAGGGGGTAATTATTTGACAATATCTTATAGGATATATATATATATATATATATATATATATATATATATATATAATGATATTTAGACATGATAAAAGAAAATTAAAAAGAAACAAGCTAATCAAAATCAGGACAGAGTTTAGTTGGTATAGAAGATTTTAGGGTTTTTAAATAACTAGTTTTATTCAAATACTAGTACTTAACTAGTTTTAGTAATATAATTTAGTAAATTATATTACTAAAAAGTTTCTATAGACTTTTTAGTAATATGACATGATAATAGAAATTTTGAAAATAATTTTTTTTTCTAGTGGGAGAAAGTCTTTGATCCTAATTTTTATGTGTAGATAATTTTTCTCACTTATTTTCTAACAATTTTTTAATTATTATTAATATTATTAGTATCATAATAATTAATTAAATAAAAGTTGTCTTCAATTGAGTAACGCCACTGGTGAAGGTACATAGAAGGTTGTGGGGTCAATTGACCCCACTGAAAAAAATAATTACTTTTATAATGTAAGATAAATTTTAAAATTTTTAAGTATTATATATAAATTAACTGCACTAAAACTTTATAAATTTTCTATTATACATGGTCAAACTGAAAATTTATAACTTTGTTAATCAAATTTTAATCACATATGACTCATATCATCTCAATATATGTATCTCTATAATATTTTAAACTAAATAATAATCTAATTTATATTATTTTTAAAAATAAATAATGACTTAATTACTTATGAACAGTTGTAATTAAAAAAGTTTATTATGAATCAATATAGTGTATATATACCATATATTATTACTTATTATATATTGCCATTGTAATATATATGTGACCCGAAAGTACAAATGTATTAAAAAAATTTAGCACAAGAGCACTGCCCCTGAACCCCCGCCAAATTATTTATAACTTAGTAATAAATTTAACCTTACTGAAAATGTTTCTAACTTCGAGTAACGCTACTAATCAAATAAAGTTAAGCAACTAGATGTTTAGTTATTTATCAAGTGAGGGTAATTTAGACATAAGAACTAAATCTTAGTTAGTTTACTACACAAAGTGTTGGTTTAGTTAAAAAATATGACCTAGTTGTGAAAATATCAAATTAGCTTGTGGAAATATCAATTTCCTATTTTTATTGTTAGTTTTACAACAATGTTAGTACTCCCCCCGTTCCTAAAAAATTATCGTTTTAGAAAAAAAAATTGTTCTAAAAAATTTATCGTTTTTAACTTTCGAGGAGAATAAATTATTTACTTTCCTATATTACCCATACATTCTCTCATTGTCCTAAGAAATTCTCTCTTGTATTAATAGTTTTCAACTTTCCATAAAGGAATAGTGATGGAATTTCAAACAAATTTTACTTAGTAAATAATACTTTCTTAATCCATGTGTCAAAACCTTAAACGACAATCTTTTAGGAACAGATGGAGTATTGTTACGAATTATAATGAATACAGAAAATTAGGACAAAGGATTGACACAGGTAGTTCTTGTCCTTAAGGTGTTTATTGCCCCTTACCACTAAGGTTTGCTAAAAGCTATTAACAATATACCTCTAGGATTAATGTCAAAGCCTATATTTATTCTTAGTGATAACAACTCATTATGAACCTCAATATATGCTGATGTGTAAAGATGATAGAAGCAGGGGCGGACCCAAAGCCAGGGCAGGGGGGCACATGCCCCCACTGGATTTTCAAGAAGCCTTTTCATATATATATATATATATATATATATACACTACAATTATTAATATATTCACAAATTTTAAAGTTTAGTGGAACAAAATAAGTAAAATACTACAATTATATTTGTAAAATTCCAACTTTTTGAATAAAGATAAATTTTCTATAAATATTATTTTTGAATATTATGGAGTGAAATTGATATAATAGTTGTGGATAATATTTATAAATTTTGCAAAGTACGCAAGTTGTTATATAATATTCGATTGATCGAGGAATATTTGTTTTAACAGGGAATATTAGTACAACGGCACAATCATTGGTGGACTCCACAACGGAATTATTATCAGATTGAGAAAACGACAAAAATACTTTATGAAAATAACGGCGGAAGTTTTACCGTTAACTGTTGAAACACCCGGTGTTAAAAGTACAGTAATACGCGTGGTTTGCATAGTAGCACACGGTATTGATTATTGATGCTTACGTGATAAGTCACTCAGTTTTGTTGGTATTATTAATGTAATAATACAGAATTTTTTTTTTATATAAAACAGAATACTTTTATAAAGTTATTCTATAAATAGAATATATTATATTCTATTATGCATAGTGTTGCATAGTGTCTGCATAGTATTTTGCATAGTCAAATCTTTTTATATAAAATAGAATACTTTTATAAAGTTATCTATTTTATTAGACAATAATTAGAATATATTATATTTTATTATGCATAGTGTTTGCATAGTGCCTGCATAGTGTTTGCATAGTAAAATCTTTTATAAAGTTATTCGTTTTATTAGATTAAAAATAGAATATATTATATTTTATTTAAAAGATTTTGCTTTAAATATGGACCGTCAGATTAAAGTAAATCAATCTGGACCGTTCATGAATTAGTTACTATGCAGTCCATTTTTCTATAAATAAAAGCTCATTCCTTCATTATTTTCTTAAGAATTCACTGAACTCTAAAGAGATAAACTATAGAGAGAAAGAAGAAAGTATTTTGCTACTTCACTACTTATATATCCAGTACTCTTCTTCTTAAGGTAGGGAATATTATTTGTTGTAGTCGTAAGGGGTGTTATTCTTTCTTATTCATGAAGAGAACTGTTGTTATTCCATTGCTTATTATTCTGTTGGAATAATCTGTATACGCGGTCTACCCTATACTTGGTGATATTTTTCTATTATTCCGTCTTTACTATTCTGTTGGAATATCCTGTCTGTGCGTTTTACGCCGGACCTGATTCCGTCTTATTATTATTTTGTTGGAATATCCTGTCTGTGTGTTTTACGCCGGACCTGATTCCAGTCCTTATTAGTATTCTGTTGGAATAACCTGTCTATGCGAAGTACCGCATGCATGATGATTTCTGTTGTAATTCCATTCTTTATTATTCTGTTGGAACATCCTGTCGGTGCGAATTTCGCATGACCTGGTTCTGTTATTTAGTATTCTGTTGGAATAACCTGTCTATGCAAAGTACCACATGCATTGTGATTTCTTTTGTTATTCCATTCTTTATTATACTCAGTTGGTTAAAGTTTTGACTTCTATACTCCATGAAATTAGTATAATATCTTTGATATTTGTGCTTCATCCAGTATCTTTTCATGGAAATATTCTTCTGATCATTCTTGAATTTTACTCTACAAAGCAGTATCATGTTGACAATTTGGACATTAGTAGTTCTTGGACAAATTAATTATTGAACTTATTTTATTGAATTCTTATATCATTGTCATCATCCTCATGTTTATATTATGTTGAAAGTCATCTGTGGCCTGTAGTGCATAGATGGACTTGGTATGATTATGACCAGGGATTATTCGGTATAATCATGACCGTAATGTTACAAATGATGTGGTAAAAGTCATCATTGGCCCGTAGTGCGTTGATGGACAGTTGTTGGCATGATTATGACCATTAATAAATACACAAATATTCTTGGCCCGTAGTGCATGGGTAATTGTGGTCGTGATACTAAAGAATATCCTTGGCCATAGTGCAGGGGTGATTCGATGATGTGAAATATTTATTAAGCCGAGTCTCAGCGATAACAGTGATGAAAAACCTTTTTAATCATAAAAGATAGTAGATTTTATTTTCTACTTGACTATTTTAATGGATTGCTTGTTCCGCTGCAGTTAAACTTGATGTCTATTATATTTTATCAGTTTAACATTGTTGGAGACTAATGATAATTTATTCTGCATTATCTTAGTCATAATATTTCTTACTGGGCTAGTTGAGCTAACCCTTTCTTTCAATGTTCTCTTCAGAAAATGAGAATATAGCTGGGACGAGTCGGAGAACGGAGTGATGGTGCAGAGGATAGCATTAGTAGTCCTTACTATTATGTGAAATAGTGTGATAATAATTGTAATGAGGACTCCTTTTGAGTTTGTATAATCTCTAGTAGATAATATTTGTATTCAAACTCACAGTTTATGTTTTGTCGTATTGTACACGATAGTTGTATTAGTAAGTTGTATTTGAATTCTGTACCATGTATCTGGCGACCCAAGATGGGTGATGTATACCTAATTTTGGGGGCGTCACAATATTAGTACACTACTATTATGTTACTGGAAAAAAGAATATGCTACTATCTTGTTAAAATAAAATACTACTATAAGAAATACTACTATAAGAACTCAAGTATTTTATTGTCTTGATCAATTTAGTTCTCCTAGATACTAAGAAAGTAAAAAATAGAGGAGTTACAGTTACTAAAAAATGTGATATTTTTGAGTGTGATATTTTTGTAACTATTAAAAATAAGACTATCATGCAACAATTTCAAGCAACGAAACTTCGAAAAATGTTATTGTATACAATATTTGAGAATTATTTAATTTTGTGATTTATTTTATTAAATTTTTATTCTTAAAAAAATTCTTAATTTGACTCTACTGAACTTTCAGGTTGGATCCGCCCCTGGATAGAAGAAAGAAGATGGAGACTATTCATTTTCATAACTGAATTGTGAGTAAAGAACCATTTCAAAATAAATGATATAACAATCACATATCAGTTTTGCATCCCATAATGATTAAACAAAAAAACGGTTTAACCATTAATGAAGTTTATTAATCTGATTCAATGCTAAAAAGAGGCTCTTGGCTCGGCTAAGCTCCTAGCGACGATACAAAGTGCAAAGTGCGCCAATGCGACTTTGCGACCCGAACCCGCACCACAGGCCCCGGGTCGCGGGCCACGTTATTGTGACCAACTCCAAACCTTTCCTTTAGTACCACTAGTGAATTAAACTATTCCACATATACTTATAAAATATAAATAGTTTTATTCCTACTCAATGTGAGACTTAAAGAAAATAGTTTTCTTAAACAACAATGAACCTTTTCATATTCCCCTTTTTGGATACAATTAAAATATAATATATAATTTCTACTTGAATCATATATTACTCTCTATTAATCTCCTTGTAATAGACTATCAAATACACTTTTAATTTTATATAGATTCAATCAATTAATGGGTCTAAATTAATCCCCTAAATTAATCAAAATTCATATAAGAAAAATGTGCAATTAACAAGTATTATATAAAAAGACTCTCATATGCTTATATACACACACATATGTATACTGTGGAGATATGTGAGGTTCAGAATTACATGTATGTATATAAGTATTATGTGAGTCACCATTATATGGTAGTAAAATTATTTTTAATCTTTTAGATGTCTAATCAGAATGTTAGCCATAGAAGGCGTGTAATCTTTGCATGCACACGTTAGACGGCCCTACACCACACCAATATCCACACAAGCAAGGATGGTGAAGTACTAACAACTCTTAGGTTGTGTTTGATAAATTTAAGAATTAAGATCTGAATGATTATGATGTCTTAATAAATTAGATCATCTGAATGGTTATGAGGTCTGAATCTAAAAAATTATTTGATAACTAAAAAGTAAGTTGTCTCTTAATGACACTATTTTACCATTTTAAAGGATAAAATTTTATTTAATAATTTTAAATATTCAATTTAATAAAAATGAGTGCATAATATTGTTTAATATATTTATATAAAAAAAATTAGCAAAAAAAATTCATTAAGAGGTACCTCTTAATTATTAAGATTTCATTTTCTGTCTTACCGATTAAGAGGCATTCAGAGGTAACAAAAAACAAAACAAACAGCATCATGCCTCTTAACGAATAAGAGGCAGTCCATTAAGAGGCAATCAGATGTAAACAAACAACACCTTAGTCACACAAATTTGTTTATATGACTAAAAATGCAATTTGTCTTCAAATCAAACTGAACAATTGTGACAATGATGAATTATAAATTATTTAAAAATAATTATAAATAAATTAATAACAATTTCATATATAAGTTATTTTATTTGTTTAAAAAGAAAATTCAAAATGATCAACATGTGATAATCTCGTATTATCATCTCTTTTTTGGTCGTCTGTATGCCATTGCGAAGCTAGAAATTTTTTCAGTAGGGTCAAATTATTAAATTACATTCACAAAAAACTATTACAATATATATATATATATATATATATATATATATATATAAATACAATCAATTTCAAGGACTCACCCTCTTATTTTACATACTATACTCACCCTTTCACTCGGTCCGTCCGTCGCTAAAGGGGGTATGCAATGTATATAAGATCAAAGGGTAAGCCCTTGATCATTTCCGTGTATATATATATATATATAATTTTATTAGGGTCGAATTACTAAATTACATCCACAAAAAAATCTATTACATCATATATATAAAATAAAAAAAATTCATTGGGGTCAATTGACCCCACTACTCAACTCAGTATTTTAGATTATCTGACGTGTAATATTACTGATGTATCAAACACAATTTATAAAAGAAAAAATGTTATACAAGACACGTCTTAATCAAATTTAGCTAAAATTACTTAATAAAATGACATAATTTTATCCGTATATTAAATTGCTTGTAAACATAAAATTAACACTGAAAGGCCCCCCAAAACATACAAGATTCTAGCCAGTTTTGATATGGTCAGAAGAATTTGTTGCATTTGCGTGCATAAATGGGTTTGAATCCAACGCTAGAAATGAATAAGAATTGAGAGAGATGTTCTACTAAGGGAAAATAATAAAAACTGTAAACCAACTACCAAAGTCTACATGGGCAACAAAACATGTCGAACACGTCAGAACACAAGGAAAGTAGACAAGAAAAACAGGCAACCACAATAAAGGAAAAGAATTATAAGATTATTATTGACTTTTAAAAAGTCGATTTCAAATATTTTTAATTTTAAAATCGATATTATTCATTAAAAATTATGTAGCAAAACTTTTTATACTTAATAATACCTTTTAGATTAAGTAAGGGGATTTTTGTCAATGAAATGATAAAATGGACATTAATAAAATTTTAAAATTTATCGTATTTACCTTTATCACAACCAATAAACTGTGACAATCACAACCATAATATTAATTTTTTTTATTTATATTAAAGTGCAAGTTGATATTTATTTTTATTAATGAAATAGAAGTACAAGTTGTCGTATAGAAATTTTAGATATTCTTTAATTTTTATATATCAGTCATGCACGAATAATGGACTTGTAGAAAGAAGTTTAAAAATGGTAGATATGCTATCATTGTCTTTGACTAATTGAAAGGACCGGGCCGTCTATTGCATGAAGCCATGAACCAGCCAAGGATTATTTAATAGTCAATTGATATTGGCTTTTTGAATTTGTCAAGCTCCTTCACTAGCTGAATTAAGGAAGAAGTCTAGTTTAAACTCCAAATTGCCCTACTATTATAATTTTGTATTTTAGGAATAAAATTACAAAAAAATTCATGTACTTTTGTAAACAGTAAATGAAAATAAAATATGTGAATATTAGGATTTGTTCAGCTAGCATATGAACCTCCAAATTAAATGTATTGTGCCATTATTTGTTCATTGTGTTTGAGCCTCAAATGTTATGTTTGAGTTAATAAATTTCACTTGAAATAAGTTGTGAGATTAAGGAAGATACCCTCTAAGGTATATAACTTATAATGATTTTATTTTAATCTTTTGACAAAATTTATCCGTACGGATCAAAAGCTCAGACAAATATGAGATATTTAATCTGATGATATGCAACACCATTATTATAAACTTGTAAAATAAGTTTAATTTTGGAAGACTTGGATTTATTGAATTTTCATTAATATAAAGTCATTGATAGACACCATCAAATTATATAAAAACTCATATAGTCAAATATTTTTGTATGTTTTGTATATTCGTACCGTCAGATTTATCTATAAAAACCCTAAATATTGACGTATTAACCCTATTAGGGTATACTAACTACTAGACAAATACTCCCTCACTCCATCAAAAGGATGATCGAAAGTACATATATTTTTTCTCTATAAATTAAAGAATGAGCTAAAGTATATAAATTAATGGTAACTATATTATTTAGTGGGGTCTATTAGTATAAAACGGAAATTGTTATTTTAAGAAGTAAAAATTAATATTTCCACATTCTCTCTCTCACATAAGTGTCTGACCCATTTACTAATTAGGGTTAAATGCTTATTTAGTCACTGTACTACATGTCAACTTACAAGTGAGTCACTAAACCGATTTTTCTTACAGTCAAAATTTTAAATTTCGTCGTTGACTGTTAAATTTTTAACAGAAGTTTGACGTGGCGCTTACGTTGCTTAATTTTTCAATATAAATTGATGACTAGGCCTAAACATGCTTATGTGTAATTTAAAAAATTATTTCAAATATTTTTTCACAATTATTTATCTTTTGAGGGTAAATATGTCAAACCACATTTATTTAACATTAAAATTAACTCAATAAAATAATTTTTTTACAGATCTGGGTTTCTATTTCCTCCAATTTGCGTAGATGTGTCTAGCACAACATCTATGTTCAGCTTGAGGAACAATTGTCTTGATTGCATTATCCAAACCCTACACAGAAACATGATTGCATTAGCTATATATAACAAACATTTATAATATAGTAAATGAAAAATAAAATAAAATAAAATGAAGTACCTTTTGATGGTCTGTTATCAATGTGAGACCATATCCTCCACCAAGATAACCTAGATCATCCATTAAAATATGCAAAAACCAAGTCCAGCTGTCTGTGTTCTCAACCTCTACTACTGCCCAAGCAATGAGATACATTTGATTATTTGCATCCCTCCCAACTGCACATAACAACTCACCCTTGCATATTCCTTTGAGGAAACATCCATCAAGGCCAATTATTGGCCTACAACCTGCCAACCATCCTCTTTTCAGAGCATCAAATCCTATATAAAATCTTTGAATTCTCTCTGGTTCCTCTGGTGACTGCCTATCTACTTTAATTTCAAATGTTGATCCTTTGTTAGCCCTCATCAATTCATTCTCATAATCCCATAACTGTCCATATATGTCATCAATTGTTGCATAAGCACACTTGAGTGCTATTTCTCTAGCCCTGTAGCACTGACTCAATGACACTCTAATTTTTAAATGCTTCTTCATATCCCATTGAAATTCTGAGAGTTTCCAAGATGGACAAGCTTTTATTTTATCATAATAGTGCTTGGCCAAAAACCTTGCATTTACTTGTCTATTTTTTCTGTTTATTGGTGCACTTGTGAACATTGTTATACCTTTTAACAGTAAAAGTGTTCTCATGTTTTAACACACTTGCCCATAAATTCCAAGGGCAGCCCTCTGCACACTTCACTTATACCTTATCCCTTGCATTTTTTGGAAACCATACAGTGTACTTTTTTCCAATTGCATACTGTTTCACTGCCTCTTTAAATTCTCTGTGGTTTGTAAATTTCATTCCAACAGAAAATTCAACATTTTTAATGTCAGTCTTTGGATTAAATTCAAGATGTTTTCTCTTTCTTATATTGGTTGGTCTGACCTCATCATCTTCATTCTCACTTGTTTCAGGTGTGTGCAGCTCATCAGAATCTAAGTCAATTTCATCCCAACCTTCAGCTTGTGCTCTTTGCCCACCTTCATCAACAGGTCCCTGTACAATTTCATCAACATCAACATCAACATCATTTCCTCCTTCATTTCCTTCTTCCATTTGCCTTCTTTTGTTCTTCTTTTTCTCACTTTTTCCCTCTCTTTTGCTGCTCTCAAATTTTTCCTAGCAGCAAGTAACTCTTCATCACTATCAACTAACCAGTCACAATTACTACTTATATCAGAGTCTGTATCTCCTACTCCTTCATATTATGTATCCTTCTCATTATCAGTCTGAAGCACATCAACCGCAATCTCTTCTACTCCCTCATTATTTGAATGTTCTTCAATGTTAACATCTTTTAAAACTTCAACAAATCCCTCACTGTCATCATCAGTACTTACTATTTGTTCATGGTCATGGTCTGAGTATATCTCAACAATAGGGTTCTTCTTTGCATACTCACACATGTCAATAACACCTTTATCATAACCTACTGCCCTAAGCCCTTCTGCTAAACTTTGTCCAGGGATAAGATAATATACATTTTTCACATTCTTGCTTTCAAGTACTGTTGAAACATAATCTATAATCCCAGGCCCAGTTATATAATCAGGATCATATTTACACAAGTCACTAAAAGTTCCTCCAACATAATCAACTATATCACCATTATTTATTAGTTTACCACCATGATGAAATCTTAAAGTAATGACATCCATTTCTGCTTTAAAAAAATATATAAATATTATATATATATATATATATATATATATATATATATATATATATATATATATATATATATATATTTAACAAGTACTAAACATAAAGTAAACAAATGGGGACCTCACATGAGTTAGGGAGACAAAACTATAGGGAACTGAGGGGGAATACTACTTTACAATTGGGAGACTACAGATTTGTAAGCAATACAAACATAATGCCCAAATATAACACATATTCAAACCATAAACATAAACTTACTTCGCTGTCTTTCGAAAGTAGTGACTGAAAGTGGAGACCGACAGCGGGGACCGAAAGTGGGGACCTTTGTTGTTTGTGGTGAACTCCGACTCAGTAAATATTGCACATGCACGGTCCTTCTTCGCTGGAATCGTGATGAAATCGTGCCGGAATGGTTACATATCAGAAGTTCTTCGCGCTTCGATTGACCTAGGTTTTTTCTATCGAATTGGGGGAGAGATGGTGATCGACGAATTTGATTCTCTTTAAACTGATCTGTTTTTTTTTTATTTTAATTAAGAATTTTAAGTTAGGACTGAAATGCTTGACTATTTTGCCCATGATATAAAATGATTTGTTTATGTAATGGATAATAAATTATTATTTTTGCCACATAAGCTTGTTAAGACCCCACAAAATTAGCCACGCCAACAATTTCTGACGTGACGTGTTCAATTTGGTGTAATTAGAAAAAATTGATAGTTTAATCACCTAATTGATAAAATTGAAAGGTGGATCACCGAAGTAGGATATGGCCTATAGTTTAGGGTACTAATTCATATTTAAGCCAATTTTTATATAGGTTAAAAATATTATTTAGTATTATGATTTTAGTAATTTAAAAATTTTATATCAATTAGTATTTAGTATTATGATTTTAGTATTTTAATGATGTAATTTGAATTTTTGTTATTTTCATTAATTAACAAAATAATTTGAATTTTAGTATTTTTTTAATTTGATTTTTTAGTATTTTAGTATTTTTTAATTAGTATTTTAGTATTTTTTTAAATTAGTATTTGATGTAAATATGTTATATTTTGAATTTTAGTTTTTTTGATTAAATGATGTAAATATGTTATACAACTTATTTTATTTAATTAGTTAACAAAATAATTTGAATTTTATTATTTTGATTAAATGACGTAAATATGTTATGCTTTTTTTATTTTGAATTTTAGTATATTTTGTTTTGATTAAATGATATATATTGTTTTATTTAGAATATATTTTATATTTAAGCCTTCCACGTCATCAAATTTTAACCCCTTTTGTCTTCTGTTAACGGCAGGGGCACGGGCGACCCAAAAAATATAACGTTAAGAGTACTTTTGGAAAAAAAATTAGTTTAGGGTGAAAATGGAATATCGGGGTAAATATCAGGGGCTTTTTTGACCTTTTGCCCAAAAAATTTTACTTGACCATTCAGCCCAAAATCTGATTGATTCAGTCATTCAGACGACTTAGGGGTGCTCAAAAAATTGATTTTTTCGATTTTTTATCGAATTGGTTGATACTGAAATCGACGGTACATGTTTATTTCGGTACCAATTTATGGTTTTTTTACACTTTTTGGTATCGGTAGCGGTGAGGAACTTTTTAAATTCGATAAAAATCGAAATATCGAAAAAACCCAAATTTAATAATATAATAATTAATGTTTTGTAGTTTTATATATTAAATAATTTTTTTATATATTAATAATTTATATATAATAGTAGTTTTATTAATTATATATATATATATATATTAATAATATTTTGTAGTTTTATTTTATATATTAATAGTTAATGTTTTCTTAGTTTTAAAAAAAAGTGTTAATATATATAAAAAATTATTTAATTATTATTAATAATAATTTATATTAACATTTGGTATAATCAAAAATCGAACCAAAAAAATCGGTACCGATTTTGTACCGAACCGGTGCCGAAACTTGTAATTCGATACCAGTTCTTATTTTTTCGGTAATTTCGGATCGGTACCAGTTCGGTATTTTTTGGTACCGGTTCAATTTTTTACTGATGAACACCCCTAGTAGTACTCAAAGAAACCTTCGTACATGAATGGCCATGCATCTAAGTTATAATAGATATCATATGACTCGAGAATTAGCATTGGTTGACCCAATAAACCCCAAAGAAATATGAGAAGATTACTATCATGTTCTTTCCAATGGTGAGTCTTCTCTTGACATATAATTATCTCTATTATCTTCAATTGAGAATATATTTCAACCAAACTCCAAGATTATATAGGTAATGCTCGTAGATATACTCAGCAAGTGGATGTGTACAACCCTATCTTATGATAACCCGAAGTCGTATGTCATTAGACATTTTGTATGATAGTGGAAAAATACCCTTCCAAAGTTGGGTTCACCTCACCCTATTCGGTTCATCAAAATCAACGGTTAAATGACGTATAAAATACGACACACTTATCTAAAATTCTTAATAAAATTAGTTCCATACTGTTTTAGGAGAAACCTCAATAGCTATAGACCACCGTTATATTCTCTTGTTACCCCTGCTCGACCCAGCTACACTCTTATTACCTGAAAGGAATTGTGAAGTAAAAGGGTGAGCACAAATAGCCCAGTAAAGAATATTATAACTAAAGATAATTAAATTATCAATAGCCGTCGTGAGTAATAAATCAGAGATTTAGAACATATGGTAGATGATAAAACTTTTCAACCATAGTTGCAGCGGAATGAGCAATCCATTAGATGAGTCAAATAGACCATAAAATCTATTATCTTCTCTATGTTAAAAGTCCACCAACAATGTTTTATCCCTGTAACATCAATCAACAGTTCCTGTCCAAAATCATGTGAATAACTCATAATCATAATTGAGGTTCTAAATTCCTCTTCGCATCTAGGACGAAGATAATTTTCATCACCTGAAACATCAAAGATCATGGTTATACCAAATCACAGTTCTTGTTCATAATTATATAAATAAATTTATCTTTGTACTACGGGCCAAAGATATTTATCAACAATTCATCTTTGCACTATAGGCCAAAGATATTTAACAACAGGTCATCTTTGCACTACGGGCCAAAGATATTTAATATGTCATCTTTGCACTACAGGCCAAATATATTAATATCCCAAAAAAATATATAATCATTTCAGAATTTATATTAACAATAATTATAACCATGTTGATCAATTCACATTTGTACTTAAGCTAAAGATATTCAATTGTAAATTCAATGGTCATGATCATACCAATCAACAATTCAACTTTGCACTACTGGCCAAATAAAACTCATATATAGTCACGATCATATAAATAATCTACCCACCTTTACACTAAAGTGAAAGAGAAATTTCATCACCAGGATTATAAAAATATTATATATGATAATAAAAATAATATGATCAAAACATGGATTTATCTCTGTGACATCAATCAATATATATCTTGAATCAAATATTCATCTTTGCACTACAGGCCAAAGATATTCATTTGTATCACCAGTTGGTCATGTTCATCTCAACACCTATTCATCAATGATGTGAAAATCAGTATATTGTTTATATGGTTCAGATTAATTTTTCTTTCTTTCTTTCTTTTTTTAAATGTTAAAGTTGTAAATGTTAAAATTTATGGCTTTCACATCCTTAAATCATATGAAAATCCTCAGTGAATCTGAGAGTGAGAGTTAGATTATAATTCCTTTAAGAAAAGGTGAAGGAACTATGTCAATGGTGAAAGAGGTTATAAAAATCCTTACCATGCTGTCTGAGGAAGGAGGTGATTGCATTTTGGCAGTTTCTTATTTAGCGTGTGCTTTTATTTATTAAGATAGTAGGTCATATTCTTATCCACTTTTTGTTTCAAACTCTCATTTTGCTGATAGCATATTAATCATATTGGAGATTCTTTGTGAACCTCATAAAAACAGAGGAATACTTGAAAAATTAAAAATGTTTTCACTGTAATTGTTGCTTCAGTTGAAACCCTCCCAAACCCCACCACCCCCCCCCCCCCAAAAAAAAAAAAGAGGAAAAAAAGAAGGCTCATTTATACTAGGATTCATCTAGGTGGCCCCAACTACCTTGGGATTAAGGGTTAGTTGAGCTGAGCATTTATATTATTGACATTTATGATAAGTAAATGTGAAAGGTTTACTACTACTGCTGTGTAAAAGTTCCAACATTTGTTGTTGATCTGGCCTATATCTATAGCGTTCAAATTAAGTAGGTAGAAACTTAGAGAGAATGTGTTTTACAGTATGTATTTTACTCGTTAATCTTGTAGTTGAGCAAGTTATATTAAATTCATAAATTTCCTTCCATAGTTGTTTTTTCTGCTGCACTTATTTCTTTGTAGCTACTGTTGCATTTTTCAACTTAGTAAAAAATCTAAACTTTGAGCAGGGAAGAGTGTGATAAACTGATAGAGATTATTAAGTCGCGAGTTGTAGATTATTCCATCATGGAAGAGGGACAAATTACTGAGCTAATTGAGACACCTAGCAGAAGATTTGGCAGTGGTATTGCTTTCCTGATATTTTGAACACAAGAAACAACACTAGCAATTTGAACCCCTGAATATTTGTTTCTGAGAGTGCATATAATCTTTCATATGCAGATACTCCTGATCTGTGCAGTAAAGCTCTCATGGAAGCCAAAAATTGGTTGGAGGAAAAGAAAGTGGGATCAAGTTCCAAGTCTGGTAGCACTGTTGCGCTACAGCATGTCAGTTACTCTTAACATGATCTTTTAATGCTTACCCTATGATTTTATGGGTATTCATCTACTGTTCTGTTTTGCACTTCGTTCAAATATTTGATGTTGTGCTATACCCTTGTTCTTATGTAGTTGGGATGCATGAATGCATCAATTATGCTTCAAAAATAAACCTTAGTGTATTGGAATCAAACTTTCTTTTCTTATTTAATTTGGTAGGATTTATCTTGTACGATTTTATGATACAATATGTTATATTACATTCCAGTTATTTGGCATCTGTAGAAATATACGAGAAACATCAGCTGCTTGTTCCTTTCTGATTGTTTCTTGTCAATAGCTATTCTGATTGTGTTATCCAAACATTAAGACAGCGGCAAAAGGGGGTGATTGCGAGATCGTTCCTTCTAAGACCAGGGGGTCCATTGGCATCTGAATTGGCACGTCATTCTGTTGTTCTTAAAGTTGATGATTGCATTGGCTGTTCTGTCATGGTGGCCTTCTACCTCATCATGGTAATTTTGTACTTCCATTAGTCACAGTTTGCCACGTTGTGGAAGAGGTTTGCATCTGTCATTCTAAAAGAAATGAGGTGTGCTATGGTTAAAGTAGATACAATCATTCTTGATTATTGAAGATATATTCTTTGTAAGATTAGCTCTTGGCATGAAAAAGTGTACTTGGCTTAGTCTATTTGGTTATTGGTGTAATGACTTTTGCAAATAAAACTTGCTTTCTGGCTTTTGTTTAGTATCTTCCTTTGATGTTACTGATCTACTATATATTATTCATCTAACCACTAAACCACTAAATGAATATATAAATGCATATTTCCTATAGAGAAAAATATGACAGTATCATGATTATGTATACTCTCTACTGTATAAAATCTTCCAATTTCTTGAATCACTACCTTTTTATGAGTATTCTTTTCTTGATCCTGTAGTTCCTATCATGGAAGCCTGAATAAATTATAAATTTAGTGTCATGAAGAGTTATATTCTCCCATCTCTTCTTTTCCCGTTGTTCTTTATTGACTTGCATTTCTTATTTTGAACACACCAACTATATGCACTATTAAACACACACACTAACTATATGCATTTTGAACACACCAACTATATTGCCCAATTGGTTGGGTTCATAGGGATTTTGGTTGCTATAACGCTGGTATAGCTATAGTTCTGAAAAATTTACAATTTATTATTTAAATACTTCTTTTTTTTATGTACATTTCTTTTTTAATTTCATAACTATTTGACTGATTTATGTCTGTTTTTTTGATTTGCAGATAGAGTTTTTTCTGGAAGGTCAATAACCACAAGGTTGAAGGTTTTAATTAAGCATTTTTTTAGGATATGGATTTTAGAATTTTAGTTTTTTGGACTATATAATTTGGTTTTGTAGTACTTAGATTATTTAAGCAACTGTTTATTGCCTAGCTATTTGGGTATTTTGTTGAATCAGTGAATCTACTATTTTTTTAAGATATATAATTACTTTTTATTTTAAATGTTTATTGCCTTTTGTCTCTTGTATTATATACATGTGTAAAGTTGATTTGAAAAGCTCACTAAATGTATTATATTTTTTTATTGAAAATTGTTAATGTAACAATATACTTTGAATGTCAAACAACTTAATATGACCACCACATCATCACGATTTATAATAATTTATTGACAAATAATATTTGGTCAATGAAATTAAAATTTACTGATGAATAATATTAACTCTTTAGAATTAATAGTATTGTCATTTTATATATATATATATATATATATATATATATATATATATATATATATATATATATATATATATATATATTCATTTAGTTATGACAATTGATCTTGTCACTAATATTAACTATTTGGTGACAAATTATGTCATCACTATTATATATCATTTAGTGATGACTTTTAATTTTGTAACTATTAATAGTTCTTTATGTGACGAGTTCTATCGTCACCATAAGTATTCAATTAGCGACAGAGAAAAATGTGTCATAGAAATTAACTCTTTGGTGACAAACTATATCGTCACTGTTATATATTCATTTAGTCATAACAACTAATTTTGTAACTATTAATAGCTCTTTATATGACGAGTTTTATCGTCACCATAAATATTTAATTAGTGACATTGAAAAATGTGTCCCAAAAAATAACTCTTTGGTGACAAATTATTTTGTAATATTATTTAAAATATGAAATGACAACGACATAATTGTCATGTTAAATATATTATTAGATGACGAATTGTTCTGTCGTGATTTATTTTCTTATTTTTGGTGACGATAAACACACTAACATGACGAAAGAATAATCATAAATATGACAATATTGTCGTCATTAAAATTAAATGATTTAAATAGAGTAACATATTTTCGTCACTAAAACAATATCATTTAATGACGAAAAACGATTTTTGTCATTTAATGTACCAAGTTTTGATGACGAAACATAATATTGAGTGACGAAAGTTTCATTCAAATAGTGACGCTATTAACGTCACTAAAAGTAATTAATTATAGTGACAATGATGTATATCGTCATCATAAGTTAAAACATTTAGTGACGACATCAAATATTGTCAAATAAACCTAATACCACGTTCATACGGTGACGGTCTCTGTGACGATTAACACCCGTCACCAAATGTTTTAGTGACGAAAAATGAATTTTATATGACAAATTTTAACATCATTTTTTGTGTGATTTCTTGTAGTGTACTCATTCATTTTTGCACTACAGACCAAAGATATTCAGTTATATCATCATTTAGGACTGAGGATGATGAAAAATATTTTGAAGAAACGAAACCAGTGAGATAAAAGGACAAAGATTAGGGATTCGTACTTTAGATAATCCAAGTTCAAAAATACTCCATAATAATCAATTGTGGAGCAAAACTCAAGAATGAAGATCAAAATATGGATACAATAAAAAATAGTAACCATAATAGACATCTTGGACAAAGAAGAGAAAATTTCATTTTTCTGTGAATAGTGCTGTATTCATGAATAGTGCCGTATACGTGAATAGTACCGTATAAGTGAATAGTAATTACCCCGACACGAAAAGGTAAAAATTCTACAAGAAAAATCATACTTTGTGAATAGTACTGGTGAATAGTACCGTATTCGTGAATAGTGTCGTATACGTGAATAGTAACTCCGACACGAAAAAGGTAAAAATTTCATAATAAAATTCATACCAATATTTCGGTATAATGATATTGAACGAAATAACATCATTTACGAAGAAAATAACATCTCTTACCTCAAAAGAACAGTACCGGCTGAAATATCAGGTATAAGGCTAAAGAAAACTTGCACTGAATAGCAACTCTCAAAGTATCTAAATACTCACAGAATATGTGACAACCCGAAAATTTAGAAGATCTTCAATGATTAAATTAAAGGTTAAAGTTTAAAACCTTGAGTGAAAATAGATGATTTATTTTAAATTTTAAGAAAAATCTAAGGAAATGGTACGTTGAAATGATTCAACGATAATGTTACGAGAAAGAATGAGATCTAATACAATTAAGAATGATTCGGTATTGTGATTCCGGGGACGAAATCCTTATAAGGGGGAAAGAATGTGATAACCCAAATTTTTGGGTAATACTAAAATAAGAATTAAAGAAATAAAATTCTTATTATATAATATGTTGTATGATATTTATTGCATAAGTGAGTATGAATTATGCAATATGCGATGTTTATGCTTAATAAATATATTGATATTATATATTTATTATATGTAAATAAATTGTAGGGGTAATTTATTAAAGGAAATGAGATGAGTATTGTGACATCCCCAAAACTAGGTATACATCACTCAACTTGGGTCGCCAGATACATGGTATAGAATTCAAATACAACTTACTAATACAACTATCGTGTACAATACGACAAAACATAAACTGTGAGTTTGAATACAAATATTATCTACTAGAGATTATACAAACTCAAAAGGAGTCCTCATTACAATTATTATCACACTATTTCACAGAATAGTGAGGACTACTAATGCTATCCTCTGGACCATCACTCCGTTCCTCGACCCGTCCCAGCTATATTCTCATTTCCTGAAGAGAACAGTGAAAGAAAGGGTGAGCTCAACTAGCCCATTAAGAAATATTATGACTAAGATGATGCAGAATAAATTATCATTAGTCTCCAACAATGTTAAACTGATAAAATATAATAGACATCAAGTTTAACTGCAGCGGAACAAGCAATCCATTAAAAGAGTCAAGTAGAAAATAAAATCTACTATCTTTTATGATTAAAAAGGTTTTTCAACACTGTTATCGCTGAGACTCATCTTAATAAATATTCCACATCATCGAATCACCCCTGCACTACGACCAATGATATTCTTTAGTATCACGACCATAATTATCCATGCACTACAGGTCAAGAATATTTGTGTATTCATTAATGGTTACGATCATGCCAACAACTGTCCATCAATGCACTACGGGCCAATGAGGACTTTTACCATATCATTTGTAACATTACGGTCATGATTACACCGAATAATCCCTGGTCATAATCATACCAAGTCCATCTATGCACTACAGGCCACAGATGACTTTCAACATAATATAAACATGAGGATGATGACAATGATATAAGAGTTCAATAAAACAAGTTCAAGAATTAATTTGTCCAAGAACTACTAATGTCCAAATTGTCAACATGATACTGCTTTGTAGAGTAAAATTCAAGAATGATCAGAAGAATATTTCCATGAAAAGATACTGGATGAAGCGCAAATATCAAGGATATTCTACTAATTTCATGGAGTATAGAAGTCAAAACTTTAACCAACTAAGTATAATAAAGAATGGAATAACAACAGAAATCACCATGCATGTTGTACTTCGCATAGACAGGTTATTCCAATAGAATACTAAATAACGGAACCATGTCATGTGAAATTCGCACCGATAGGATGTTCCAACAGAATAATAAAGAATGGAATAACAACAGAAATCACCATGCATGCGGTACTTCGCATAGACAGGTTATTCTAACAAAATACTAATAAGGACGGAATCAGGTGCGACGTAAAACGCACAGACAGTATATTCCAACAGAATAATAATAAAGACGGAACCAGGTCTGGCGTAAAATGCAAAGACAGGATATTCCAACAGAATAATAAAGACGGAATCAGGTCCGACGTAAAACGCACAGACAGGATATTCCAACAGAATAGTAAAGACGGAACAATAGAAGAATGTCACCAAGTATAGGGTAGACCGCGTATACAGGTTATTCCAACAGAATAATAAGCAATGGAATAACAACAGTTCTCTTCATGAATAAGAAAGAATAACACCCCTTACCGTAAAAGAACTGAATATAAGAGTAGTTAAATAGCAGAAATCTTTTCTTCTTTCTCTCTATAATTTTCTCTCTAGAGTTTCAATGAATTCGTAAGAAAATAATGAAGGAATGAGCTTCTATTTATAGAAAATGGACTGCATAGTAACTAACTCATGAACGGTCCAGATTGATTTACTTTAATCTGACGGTCCATATTTAAAGCAAAATCTTTTAAATAAAATATAATATATTCTATTTATAATCTAATAAAACGAATAACTTTATAAAAGATTTTACTATGCAAACACTATACAGGTACTATGCAAACACTATGCATAATAAAATATAATATATTCTAATTATTGTCTAATAAAATAGATAGCTTTATAAAAGTATTCTGTTTTATATAAAAAGATTTTACTATGCAAAATACTATGCAGACACTATGCAACACTATCCATAATAGAATATAATATATTCTATTTATAGAATAACTTTATAAAAGTATTCTGTTTTATATAAAAAGATTTTTTTGTATTATTACATTAATAATACCAACAAAACTGAGTGACTTATCACGTAAGCATCAATAATCAATACCGTGTGCTACTATGAAACCACGCGTATTACTGTACTTTTAACACCGGGTGTTTCAACAGTTAACGGTAAAACTTCCGCCGTTATTTTCGTAAAGTATATTTGTCGTTTTCTAAATCCGATAATAATTCCGTTGTGGGGTCCACCAATGATTGTGCCGTTGTAGTAATATTCCCTGTTAAAATGAATATTCCCCGACCAATCGAATATTATATAACAACTTGCGTACTTTGCAAAATTTATAAATATTACCCAAAACTATTATATCAATTTCACTCCATAATATTCAAAAATAATATTTATAGAAAATTCTTCTTTATTCAAAAAGTTCGGGTTTTACAAGTATAATTAAAATAATCTATAATATTAAATTATTTTAATGTGGTGAATTGGTGGCATTAAATATTTACTTAATGTATAACCACCCTTTTATTGAAAAAATCATGTATTACATTATTATAGGTAATGTATGTATGTTTTAATGTAGTAAGTATAGTATTATATTTATTACAATTAAATTGTTGAAAATAATTTATACAAGGAAAAAGAAAGTAATTAGTATACAAGAATAATTGTATACTTTAAATAAATGATATTAAAATAAATTCTAGAGTTAAATTATTTTAATAAAGAAAAGATGTCAGTTTAATCATAATATCTTATTTACTGAATAAATTTCCATTTATAAGGAAAATATATTAAGTTATACTTACTATATATAAATAAATTGATAGAAAATTTATAAGGTGAGAGAATAAATTTATTATTTATTTTCTATATGTGATGTGAGTACATGTGCATTATAAAGAATATTTGTAAGGTGATAAATATAAATATATATTATGCACGGAAATAAAATTGTTAGAAACAATTTGCGTAATGAGGCAAAAAGAGGCGGATTAAACATATAATATTTATATATACTTTACCCAAGAGCATTAGAATAAATTCTTTTAAAATTAATTTAATAAAGAAAAGATATTATATTTATCGTAATATCTTAAGAAAATAAATAAATTTTTAATTGAATTTATGATAATGAAGTAAAGATATTATATTATAGTATCTTGAGTATGTAAATAATTGTATTTACATAAGAAATTATGTGTAACATATTTATTTTACAATTATAAAATAAATATGTAATTTGAGTATGTTATGTTATATTTCATATAATTTATATATCAAAGATGTGTTATGTAAATTATATGATTCCAAGAGGGTAAAATAAATTAAGGAGATTTATGTAGTAACTTATTTGATTAAATTAAGTTACTAAGATTGAGTAATTAAATAACTTAACAAAAACAAGCTAAAGATAAGAGAGAGAGAGAATTGTGCGAGTTACGAAAATCTTTGGGTTGAAAACCTAATATTTGAAACTTAAGAAAATATCTTAAGGAATATGCTAAAGAATAAAGAATATTCTGAGAATATGCTAAGAATATGTCAGGGGGTGATTTGCAAGCTTTTAAACACGAGGGAGAAGATTAGAGAAGACTTAAGTTGGGTGACCAACTTATAAGAAATTGAAAGTAACTTTTATATAAGCAAAATCAAAATTTACCAATTAAAAAAAATAGAAGATAGTATAAATGGAGAATATTAAAATAATTTGTAAAGGTAAATTATTTTAAAGGGTATTATATTAAATATTATTTCCATTTGTATGGAAAAGGATTTTTTTTATGTGTAGTATATTATAATAAATATAGTATGGGTATTATATAATATACTAGCTGGGTCCCGTGCCTCCGGCACTGTATGGACAATATGATTTATCTCAAACTTTGAACGACCAAAATAATTTATTGAGTGAGCGGGAAATTTAAAGTCATTTGTATTTTATTAAATTATTATTAGATTATTAGATAGATATATGTATTTTATTAGATAGATGTATGAAAGGTGGGATTTATCTCAAACTTTGGATGGCCAAGATGATTTATTGAGTGAGCAGGAAATTCAAAATCATTTGTATTTTATTAGATAGATATTAGATAGATAGATGTATTTTATTAGATAGATGTATGAAAGGTGGGATTTATCTCAAACTTTGGATGGCCAAGATGATTTATTGAGTGAGCGGGAAATTCAAAATCATTTGTATTTTATTAGATAGATTACATGAATATATGTTGTGAGAGGAAGTCAGGGTATTATATTACATAGAGAGATGAATTTTATGGGATATTGAATATAGGGCATACAGTAAAAAAGGAAGCTAAAACTTTACTGGTGGTGTTCAAAAAAAAAACAAGGAAGAGGCTTGTTAAACAAAGAACATACCAGCCCCTCCTCTGACCCATCCTCTTTCTATCCGTTCCAGAAAGAAAGAAGCAAAGAAATTTCTCTATTATCTTCTCCGTTTCAAGGCAAACCAATTGAAGGCAAGTAAGAAAAGAAAGGTTCTAGTTGGGAAAATAGTAAAGCACCAAGCTAGAGGTAAAAATATTCTTAACCTTTAAAGTTAAAGAAATTGGTTTATTTCTAATTTCTTGTAATTGCATGTTTGGATTGTGGGAGTATATTTGATTGAGAATCAAATGGATTAAGGAGTTATAAGGATTGATTAGTATGGAGATCGGATGTTAACATGTTAAAAGTAACATGAAATTTGAGTTTTAAAACTTTGCGCACCACTTGTTTGATAAAATGCAATGATGAGATTAGTTAATAAAATGATTGAGAAAGGATTCCCAACTACAACATATATCATTAACATACTTAGATGTACCTGTGGAAAGGCAGGCATAGCTAGGAAAGTTGTAGAGAGATTTATTAAGTTGAAGACATTTCATTATAGACCATTCAAGCATTCCTTTAATGCAATGATATACTCCCTTCTTACTGTTAAATAATATAAGTGTGGTTGTGTGGTGATATAAGGAAGATAAAATGGACTTATTATGGACTGTTTTGGAACTTTTGTGGTTTTGATTCATGTCTGAAATTTAAGTTCTGTAGTAGTATGTTATACTCCTATGAGTTATGAAAATAACCCACTTGGAACGAAGTAAAAATGAGCTCAAACGAATTTATAGTGAATGTTTTGGTAAAACATGTTAAAAACTAAGAAAAACTGGATGAACAGTGACTATAGTATCAAATTCTGGAATAGCTATGTTACCTGAAAAATTCTGAGTTTCTAGGTAATTGTAGTGCACTGAGTTAGGAAGCCATAGGCTTTGGAATGACCTCATTACGACCTCGGATGAGCGAGTTATGATGAATGGAAGGAAATGTGTCGAATTTGTCAAACTGGAAGTCAGCAGCGGTACGTGCTATTTGGGACACTGTTTCAATTAGTTAATGTTTCCATAAAATTCTGGGATTTCGGTATGTTATAGTACACTGAATAATCTTTCCATAGACTCCAGAATGGACTAATTCCGACTTCGGAGTAAAGAGTTATGATCATTCAAAGTAGTCGCGTCAAAACTGTCCAACCAATTCCGACCAGTCCCCTTTGCACGAAATTCTGGACTGATATGTTCGGAATTTGGAAAAGGTCAGTAAGTAATAGTTGTAGCCCCAGAAGTTAGCTTCACGTGGGCGCAAGAATCACTCAAAAATATTTTGAAACACAAAAGTTATAACTGTTTTAGCGAGAAAGGGTAAAGCTGAAATGAAAGTTAAAATTGTTATGAACGTACACTTTTGGCGCTCTGTTTGGACTACGTAACAAATCCGAAATGGGAGTTTGATATTTTTTAAAAATAGTCTCATATGATACGAAAAACATACTGAAATTTAGAATTGATCCGATAAACGAGCAAGGTGTGAGAAAATCGCAAAGTGTCTCATTCGTTATGCAAGGCAGCAGCCAGAGCTGTGCCAGCCGCGCGGCCGCGTGTGCACGCAGCGCCGTCTGTTGGTGCAGTCGCTTGGCGGGCTTTTTGAGCGCTGTTTTGATCAATGTTCGTAGCTTGTTTTCGCGTTTAGAAAATTTTTAAATGTACTATGTCATAAGGTCTATAACATACTAGAAATTCGCCACGATTCGATTAATGGTTTAAGAATTAAAAATGAGTGAAGAAGCATGTCAGAACATAAAAACGGGCGACGCCGAGCATAGCCACTATGAGCTATTTTGACGTTCGGCATATTCCGAATCTTGTTTGGACTAGACTTTAAGCGATGTTAAGTCTAATAAAGTCTCAAGAGATAAGTTTTGACATTATGTGATAAGTTATGCCACGAAAACTCAATACGGGCATAAATAATGTAATAAAAATATAATGTTAATATAAATTTACATATTTAAGAGATTTAAGCCGAAAATAGTATGTGAAAATGGTTTTATAGCAAAACGAAAAGTATAGAACCATTAGAAAATTGTAATGAACATAAAAGTGATGAAATTAAGGTTTTCGGAGTTCAAAATGGCGATTTTGAGCTAAGATTTATGTTATGGCGTATATATACATATATTTAATATATATATACGAAGCAAGGATGTAAGTTATTCATAAAACAAAGTGCGAAACTAATTTGCTAATGAAATAGAATGTCTGTGTATGAGGCAATGTGTCGAGTTAACTTGTGAGCTATGATCAAAAAGGTATAAAAATAATGTAAATAAAGGAAATGATATAGTAAGTCGAGCTTTACTGTAAAAGGTATAAACTAATCATTTAAATCTCGAATTTGCGAGTAAAAGCAAAAGATATTTCTAAAATGAGGTATAGATGGTTTGAACTTCAAGAATGTGAAATGTTTACATACTAATGATATGAGAGACCTTTATTTGGTGTAAAAAGGTTAAAACGAATTAAGTTTCTAAATAAACTAATATTCGTTTTGAGTAAAAATAAATAATATTAGTTTGTATAAAACTAATAATTATTATTGATGAATATACATGCATGTTTTTTAACATATTCAATTATCTAATACGCGTGTACATTAAATATAATTATGTAGGAATTGTGGAGAAACTCTAGGTTAACTTTTGTGGTAATCTCCAATCAAGGAAATTTTTTCAGTTCTATTATGTTTGTGGATTAAATGTGATTATGTGGTGAGTTACATACCATGCTTTATGAATTGTTAAAGTCAAAATATGACTAAGTTAATTGGGTTATGGAACTCAATTTATATGTGATATGTGATAGCACATGTTGTATGATGTAACTCGATAAATTAGAAATGTATAATGCATGAATGTATGCTTTGTAAGGAATTATTGTTGCATGTAGGATATGCACCGTAAAAAATATATGTTGCATGCAGATATGCATAGTAAAGGAAATATAGTGCATATGGAATTGTGTGCTATGTGAAACATGATAGACTATTAAATTTGCTGGGATTTCGAGCTCAATCTTGCAAACACAAACTTTTTGCAGGTTAATGATGTTAAGCAATATTACTTACTATACGGATGATGAAGATTGAACGATGTGCAAAATGAATATATTTTCTTGAATTAGAATGGTATAAATCTATGATTGATAGTTTTGTCAAATGTAATTGGCAATTATGTATAGTTTGAAATGTGGTATGTATAAAGAATGTTTATTCTGAAATGAGTATAGACATGATTCTAAAATAAATGAATTATCGATAGAAAAGATATGAAGTATTGAGACTTAAGTTTTTAATACATTTACATGGATTATACAAATCATATAATAAATATGATTCTAGTAGAAAGAAGAATTGTAAAGATTGCGATTCAGGGAATGAATGAATGGAAAGAAAAAAAATTATTTCATTTTTTTAGCTATTTTAACATTAAACAATGTTTTAAAGCTAGAACAAGATAATATTAACGCACAAGATCGAGAAGGAAAATAGTCCCAATTTTGGGGGCGTTACAGTTGGTATCAAAACTATAGGTTATAAACCTTAGGCTATAACCGCAGAGATGAGGATAAGGAATAAACTCAAATAGAGTTTAATTTGTTAAGAGATTGATTTGGAAAATTCATTATTTAGTAAATAAGATTTAAAGAAGAATCTTGAAAAGTTATAAAGATCCAGAGTTACCTAACTCTGATGTTAAAGACAAAAAGTAATAATGAATAGAGTCTATGAGACTAAAAGTATAAAGGAAAAGGAGATTGTAAAACAAAATGATCATTTCTTTTAACTAATTCTCTTTTATGATACAAAGAGCATACTATTTACTCCTTTCCTTCACCGCAACAAATATACGATAAGTTTTGTTGTTCTTAAATAGAGCAAGAGTATGCTTCACATTATATGAAAATGAATACAAAAGGTGTAAACTTGGTGTTAGAATTAGGATCACACACACGCACACGACAATAGAGAATTAACACAAAGATTTATGTGGTTTCCCAAATTTGAGTACTCCACAGGAGGCTTGTTGTTTTGTTGATGATTTCAGCTACATAGGGCTTTAGAATAGATAGTATTTATAACCACTAATCATATTTCAACCCTACTTCACATTATGACTCAAATACATATAATATCCTTCCAAAAAATAAACCATTAAACTTTAGTCCCTCACTCCGCTCCGCACTAAACTTTTTCAATAGCTTCTATGTTATGAGTCATAAGTTCCAACGCTTGGGTAACTAGTAAAATGATGGGGTAATTGCACCAATGATATATATATATATATATATATATATATATATATATATATATATATATATATATATATATATATAGGAATAATGGTCATACACAACTGTGTATGTTTTATTTGTGCAGTCTGTCAAAACTACGTTATTTTGGTAGATTTTTATTGATTTTTGATTTGAGAGGAGAGTGAAAGTCCAATAATAATCTAGAAGGGAGGTTGAATAGATTATTAGATATTTAAAATTATCTTAGGCCTTTTTGAATTTTTGGATAATTAATTTGTAGTGTTAGAAATTAATATGCAAGACAGTAAAAAATTCAATCACACAATGCACAGAGGTTTATCTGGTTCACAATATACACCCCTGGTATGTTGCTACATCCAGTCTCAAGTTCTTATTGAGAACTTGAGATCTTATTACTATCAGTAATAAATACTCCTTCAATAGGCGGAGAAACCTTTACAAAGTTTATAGACAAACTTTCAACTATTTCCAACTAATTTATCTTGGACTGCAAGCTCTCAGCTCCCTTATCAAACTTAGTTGTACCTTCTTTTGAGTTCAGTTCTATTCTATGATCCGGTCTTGAAACAACAACCTCTTCCTCACCTCACAAGTTCACTAGAGACCCAACTCCCAGCTTCTGTATAAGCATATAGTAATTTGTGCTTAGATCAAATAATGCTTCTAGGTAAGCAAATATGTAAAATTATACACTGTTATAAAAGTTTAAATTACTTTTATATTTTGTGTAAAAAGTGCTTCTTGAATAAGCAAAAATGTAAATTTTAACTTTTACTTAAGCATGCTTCTGTATAAGTAAATAAATGATTTTAATACAATTTTATAAAGATTTTTTTATTCTTTATATTAAAGAGTGTTTTTCTATGAATCAAAAAGACTTGTTTCTCAGATATTCTGTAACAAGTATTATATGAATAATTTTGTGTTCAAATACTTGTAGTTAAAAGAATAAATCAATAATTATCAAGTATTGTTAGTTAAGCACTATTTGATATAACAAATATACTTGTTTAACTCATATAATATATAATAATATTTTATCTATCATGAGATTTATAAATAAAGTCACTTAGTACTATAATGAATCGTACGGTTCGATTCCCCCACTTAATAGGAATATCTCCATAGCCTTTCAGCGTTTAAGTGTGACAGAATTTATATTCTCACAATTGATATTTATATAAATAGGTTGAATAGATCACTTTAGATTTTCAAATCCGGTTCGGATGATTCACTCTTTTTGGAGGAATATCTCAGTGTCGTTTTGAACTATCAAGTATATATCTACTTTACAATATTTATATTAATAATATCAATAAAAAGTTACTTAATCGTACGGTTCGATTTCCTCTCCGTAGAGGAATATCTCCATAGCCTTGTGTCGTCTAAGTATAACTTTTTATTTGATAAATAGATGAAATATATATATATATATATATATATATATATACGGGGAGGATCTCCAACGGACCAAATAAGCGGACAAATGAACGGACCAAGGCAAAAAAACACGCGGGTCGGGTTTAACCCGCGTGTTTTTGCGGATTAAACCTGACCCGCGTGTTTTTTTGCCTTGGTCCGCTTATTTGGTCCGTTGGAGAACAGCTCCGTATATATATATATATATATATATATATATATATATATATATATATATAAAATTGTGTATAACAATTTATATTCGTATATCCATAAATTTAAAACAAGTTAGAAATAATTCAACTAAGTTAAATCAAATGACTTATCTCAATTACTTGGACCAATTTTCTCTTCTCAAATAATCAAACATTTGGTAAGAAGAGATATAAAGCTTTAGAGAGAGTATGTAGGGCAAGAAGAGTAACTTTTTCTTTTCACTTGAATTGGCAAAAATCAAATGAATGAAAGACTTCCTATTTATAGAATTTTTGAGGTCGAGGGCAAAATAGTAATTTCAAAATCTGTTTTTAAATGAATGACTAGGGTTGCTTTATTTTTGAAATCAATGGTTTGGATGAAACAGGTAAAATATTTCATGCGGATTGCCAAATGGACAAGCCCAAGAAAAAAAGTTCCTTCTTTTATCAACCTATTAAATTCGATCAAGATGATAAATTTCAAAGTTCATTCACATAGAATTCATCGCATGGCCTTGTCCCATAAAGAAAGTCACTTGCACACACACACGGTTTACTTCGTTCACGCGCGCGCACACACGGTTTATGTATATATCTATCTAATAAAATACAAATAATTTTGAATTTTTCGCTCACTCAATAAATCATCTGGGCCGTTCAAAGTTTGAGATAAATCCCACCGTCCATACAGTGCCAGAGGCACGGGACCCAACTAGTATAATATATAAGACTTATAATATATATATATATATATATATATATATATATATATATATATATATATATATATACATGCATGCATTAAAACAATTTTTGCCCAATTTTATTTTTGTGAGTTTGAAAGAAAATAAGATCTCCTTGCCTTGGATATGTTTATATGAATTAATTTATTTAACACTTGATATTTAAATTATCAAGGTCAATAAAAATTAATTTAAATAAAATTATAAAAAAAATAATAAGTAAAACAATTAATTAAATTTCAAACTTATTTAATTAATAAAATTAATTCATAATTGTTATCATCAAAATATACTAAAAAAATTGAGACCTATCAAAGAGAAACTGTTTTAAAAAAAATAAATTTGCCAAAATGACGTAGTTTTGACACACTGCATAATAAAATATATACAACTGTGTATGACTATATTACCATATATATATATATGTGTGTGTGGATTCTATCCACAGCAACCGGTTGTTGGGGAGCAACCCATTTTATCCAGCCGCTACAACCTGTACCGGCCCTTATCAAAAAAAAAATTATAAGCCGCTACAACCTGTAGCGGCTGGGCCAAAAATAGGTTGCTTCCAACAACCGTTTGCTGTGGATGGAATCCTATATATATATATATATATATATATATATATAGAGAGAGAGAGAGAGAGAGAGAGTCCAGATCAGGTCCGGACTCCCGCATTTTAACAAAATTCGGACGTTTTTTTTTTGCTTTTTTTTAAAACAACTAAAAAAAATTATGGAACTTGAATTTTTACATAATACAGTATTTTGGGTGTGATTTGGATACGTATAACAAAACATGTCTGTACAGTCTGGGCAGACTGTACATACATTAGTTGGTGTAGGTATTAAAAACACACCCAAAACACTGTATTATGGAAAAATTTTAGTTCCATAATTTTTTTTATTTTTTTTAGTTCTACAAAAAAAAAAATTTAGGTCCGGATTTTGATCAGGTCCGGGAGTCCGGACCTGATCCGTGCGCTATATATATATATATATATATATATATATATATATATATATATATATATATATATATATATATATATATATACAGAAAGGATCAAGAGTAGAATTCTTAAGTAGTAGAATGCCTTATATATATATATATATATATATATATATATATATATATATATATATATATATATATACAGAAAGGATCAAGAGTAGAATTCTTAAGTAGTAGAATGCCTTAAATAATAGAAATTTATCAAAACGATGTAGTTTTGATAAGACGCGGTGACATTTTTGTAAATACGCGGTGACATGGTATTTATAAAAATGTCACCGCGTCTTATCAAAACTACGTCGTTTTGATAAAGTTCTATTATTTAAGAGAGTTCTACTACTTAAGAGGTCTATTCTTGATCTTGTCTGTATATATATATATATCAACTATCCCTTAGTCTAGTAGTAAGTGGGTCATATAATTCATTTAAAATTTGGGTTTGATATCTACCATAATGGATAGTTGATGACAATTATACGTTCTATACGCTAGTCGAGGAGGATTCCATAGCTTCGATCCCAACATATGTGTGAGAGGATTCTTTTATATGTGTATTGTTGTAGACGCAATGTGTTCCATCGACAGTTTGAACCTACCTCTCATTTTTTGAACCATGAAAAAAAATGTACCAAAAATATCATAGAATTGTCAAATCTGGCAAGGTTGTTTGTAGTTTTTTTAATGAGTTTTTTAGGGCCGTAGATGTCAGGGTGGTTGAAATTACTTTCGTTTCACAAAATTTTCACCTTGTAATTTCTTTTAGTTTCACATTTGTTTGCAAGTGTGTTTGAATTAATGCTGTAAACGAGCCAACACAATTTGAACTCAATTCGGGCTCGACTCGAAAAAATACGAGCGAGACTCGGATTCGTTAATAATATGATCTAAATCTGAGCATTAAAAATAGTTCAAATAAAAATATGAGTAGAATTTGAGCAAGGTTATACTCGACTCGTTTAAGATTCAAACTACTCGAATTCTTGATTGTGATTCGATACATACTCGGTTAATATATATTCGATTAGATGTTCGATACATTCTCTTATAATATATACAAATTTAAATCAAATTAGGACAATTAGTTATTATTTTGTTTTGTTTTTAATTTTAATTGTGATTTTATATTTGTAAAGTGTAATAATAAATATATTTTCTCATTTTGAAGTAAAATAACAAATTCAATTTATAATTATATTTATTATAAAACTAGTTATTGTGTGGAGACTCGAATTCGAGCTTGAATTTGAAGTTCGTGAGTAGTTTGAATAAATATTCGAGTCGAGTCAAGTCGAATCGAATTCGAGTAATAAACATTCGAGTCGAGTAGAATCTGAGTAGGATTTTTCAAATATAATTCGAATTCGAGCCGAATTCAAGTACGAATTTATCATTTCGAGTCGAATTCGAGTAGTTCTTTGTTCGTTCCGGTTCGACTCGTTTACACCCTTAATTAGTTGGGATGAAGAATTATAGGATGAAATTTAAGTCAAAAAGGAAATAGTATAGGATAAAGTTGAGAATCTGTTTTATTAATTGTCTTCTTCCAACAAAAAAATAGTGATTATCTTCTTTTCACTTCTCTTCTTTATTTTCCTTGATGAAAACCGTTCTTTTCCTCGTAAATTCCAATTAACAACAAAGTAAACAACTTTATCTCTTTCTGACTTTTGTTTCTGTCAATATTCTCAAGAGGGTCATCTTACTTTAATGGAAGTCTTTTCAGCTTGTGGGCACAGTCAGTGGAATGTTTTCATATTTTAAGGATTCCTTAATTAGAACTTGGAAAATTCGAGGGAAAAAAGAATTAAAGAAAAATATAATCTAAAATTGCTTTTGTTCTAATAAATATATCTAATGGGTATATAAATATACCCATTTTATATTTATTTCATAATTAATATATCAAGAAAATTATATTAAAAGATCATGATTCATGCAGCTACTAATAATCTGAAACCATGCATGGAAAAGGAAATGGGACTCTCATTTCTGGACATAATAAGAATAATAATTTGCACACATAAAAAATAATGGATCCGCCAGTCCTGGCTTTCATTAGAGTCATCAGCTACATGAAATTATTGAGAATTATTACATCCATATATCAAATTCCCATTTTACAAGTTAAACATCCATAACAAAAACATCCAAAAAATTAAAAAAAGAAAAAAGAAAAAAAAAGTACGTATGAATATAATAATTAAAAAGGCTTACATTAGCATCCACGTACGATTAAAATTCACCGTTACTCTCGCCGTCAGGAATTGAATTCAGGTCCAAAACACTGTTATCACCAACTTTAACGTCGACATCAGCAACCGGTTCTGGATCTACCACCGTCGTCTCTAACGCCGGCACAAAACTTTCCATTAGCTTGCCATGGGGATTTCCGTTTGAGCTATTATTCTGGAAGTACTTGACCGCAACACGCATCCGGCGGAGGATGGCAAAGAATTCTTCCACTTCTTCCTCCGTTGGTGGCGGCGTTGCCGGATCCTCCTTCTTCCTCCGCCGTCCTCTGCCATCTTCCTCGCCGATCTCATCTTTCTTCCTCTTCTTCTCGTCACCCTCCATTGCAGTGGAGTAAATCGGAAACAAAATGTGACAATGAAAAAATACTGTCTAAAAATGAATGGCCTGTTTGGAGTATTACATTGTTATTATTATTAGGCGGTTTGAGAGAGGTGGGAGAGTTGAGAATTTTTATATTTACAAGTAAATTTAATAATTTAATAATAAATTTTATTTCGTGAGATGGATTTCACTCACTATTATTTATGTGTAGAAATTTATAAAATCAAATAAATTTATAAAAATATTAATTATCTTTAAGTTTTGTGTGTGGATTATTTTTAAAATAATATTATTTTAAAAAATTATAATTTTTAAAACTAAATATAAAAATCGTATATTTTTTAATATATAAAAACGACATAAATTTTGTACTATATCTAACCTAATTATTACTGTGTTTGTCAGGTTTGTTCTTGCATTATTATTCTTTCTTTTTTAAGATGATGTAGATTATGATGACTCTCTTTGTTTATTCTCTCTCTCTCTCTTTGTATTTTACAAGAAAAAGAGGATAAATAATATTTTGGTTATTGTATTAGAGTCTGATTTTCATTGTGATTATCGAAACTTTTTTTTATTACAATCGAATAACTGTACTCTCAAATATTATAAAATGATCATTAATTTTAATTTCCGTTCAAAAATCAAACGAAAATGCTTAGTAGACTAACTGAATCCACGTGGCACTGAGGTGGCACGTAGGGTCCACTCCCACGTGGATCTGTAGTCAAATGTAATTCACTTTTTGGTTACTGTATTAGGGTCCGATTTTCATTGTAGTTACCGAAACTTTTTGGTTCACCGTCACTATATATTTACAGTGATACTTTTGTTGTGGAAATAACAAAAAAAAATGTGTGGATTTAACAATTCCAAATAATTAATCCTTTTCAACCGTTGGATGGAGTTGGTGACGTTATGGGCATTAAGGAAGATTACGTCAGTAGAATGGTAGAGTAGTATCACAAAGTTCATGAGTCACGCCTCGGAAACTCAACAAACCCCACGCGCTCTTTTCCATGACTGGATAAATGTTTGACTAAATGTTGCAATAACAACTTGTCTTTCTTGGAGGTGGCTCACTTAAATAGAAAAAAAAAATTAATGGCAAAGGGATCGACAGATCTAAAACATCTCTTAAATATCATACTCTCTCAAATAATATTCTCTATTTTTTTAATATAAGTCGTTTTAGAGTTATACACAAATATTAAGGAAATAATTGTGTAGCATTAACTATAATATCAATTTTCTATTTTGCCCTTGTATTGGATGAAGAGATTTTTATTTATTGGACGGAAAATAGTGAGAGAACCAAAGTTACATTTAATACTTGGAGTTATATTGGAAACTAAACAACTAATGCTTACTTGAAATTTTAAAACGACTTATATTAAATAACAAAAATATTTCTCTAAAACGACTTATATTAAGGAACGGAGGGAGTATATATTTATTTAAATTATGTCATTTTAGAGATTCTTTTAAAAAATAAGTAAGACTGTGAGTGACATTTTTATAAATGAGTAATGCTACAGATACACACTATTCTATAAATATTTTACAAATTGCTGATGTGGTATACTCCAATTCAGCATATTAATCAACAAATTGCTTCAATGTAGTCTTTGATCCCACATAAAAAGTTGAGGTGGAGTATACTACATCAACAGTTTATAAAATATTTGTAGAATAGTTTGTATCTCTAGCATTATTTTTGAGACTCCGAATTTTATGAATAAGATTTAATTTTTTTTGAAATATTTTTTTTAATATTATGGTGTGGATTTGATATAATTTTATAGTTGTGAGTAGTATTTATAAATTTTATAAAGTAAACAAGTGGTTATATAATATTCGATTGGTCGGGGAATATTTGTTTTAACAGAAAATATTCGTATGACGGTATAATCATTGGTGGACCCACAACGGAAGTATTGTCGTAGTTAGTAAACGACAGAATTATCTTTTTATAAAAATAACGGTGGAGGTGTTACTGTTAAAACTGTTGAACTACCCGGTAGTAAAAGTACAGTAATACGCGTGGTTGCATAGTAGCACACGGTATTGACTATTGATGCTTACGTGAGAAGTCACTCAGTTATTATAACGACCCCAAAATAGGTCCATTCCATCCAACTCATTCTGAGTCACAAAATACATGGTACAGAAAATAAATACAACTTTATTACAACAATTGTCGTGCAAAATACAACAACACATATGATGTGTGTTTGGATACAAATATATATCAACTGTGACTCATGTCCCAACCGTGGACAACACCTCATAATGACACCTTACATAAAGGTATAGTCAAAAACTATTTTAGAAATTAGAATCTTTGGGAAGTGCTCAAGGAAACCTTCGTACATAGGAGACCATACTTCTAGGTTATGATAGATATCATATGGCCACAGAATTATCCTTGGTTGACCCAATAGACCCCAAAGAAAAACGAAAAGATTACTATCATATTCTTCCCAATGGTAAGTCTTCTCTTGACATATCATTATCTTCCATGTCTCTAATTAAAAATTATACTTCAAATAGACTCCAAGATCATATAGGTAGTGCTGGTAGATATACTCAACAAGTGGATGAGCACAACCCTGTCTTATGATGACACGAGGTTGTATGTCATTAGACATCTTGTATGATAGTGGCAAAACACTCTTCCAAGTTAAATTCACATCACCCTCAACATCTATAGACCACCGTTCTATTCCCTTGTTATTCCCCCGCTCGACCCAGCTACACTTTTATTATCTGAAAGGAATTGTGAAGCAAAAGGGTGAGCACAACTAGCTCAGTAAAGAATATCATGACTAAAGATAAATAAATTATCAATAGCCTTCAACAGTAATAAATCAGAGATTTAGAACATATGGTAGATGATAAAACTTTTCAACCATAGTTGCAGCGGAACGAGCAATCCATTAGAAAAGTCAAATAGACTATAAAGTCTATTATCTTCTCCATGTTAAAAGTCCACCAACAATGTTTTATCCCTGTGACATCAATCAACAATTCCTGCCCACAATCACATGTATAACTCATAATCGTAATTGTAGTTCTAAATTCCTTTTCTCATCCAGGACAAAGATAATTTTCATCACCTGAAACATCAAAGATTATGGTTATACCAAATCATAGTTTATGTTCATAATCCTACTAATAAATTCATCTTTGCACTACGGCCAAAGATATTCATCAACAAGTCATCTTTGCACTACAGGCCAAAGATATTCATTAACAAGTCATCTTTGCACTACAGGCCAAAGATATTCATCAGTTGGTCATGTTCATCTAAACACATGTTCATCTTTGCACTACGGGCCAAAGATATTCATCAGAAATTATTCATCTTTGCACTACAGGCCAAAGATATTCCATTATATCATCATTTAGGACTGAGGATGATGAAAAAATATTTTAAAAAAAACGAATCCAGTGAAGCAAAAGAACAAATATTAAGGATTCGTACTTTGAACAATTCTCATTCAAAAATGCTTCATAAATAACCAGAATGGCGTAAAATTCAAGAATAATCAAAACATGGATACAATCAAAGCTAGTATCCAGAATAGATATTTTGGAGAAAAAGAAAAAAATTTATTTTTCGGTGAATAGTGTCGTATTCTTGAATAGTGCCGTATACGTGAATAGTAACTCCAACACCAAAAGATAGAAATTTCACAAAAATATCATCACGCTTCGTGAATAGTACTTGTGAATAGTAACTCATGAATAGTAAACCCGACATGAAAAAGTTTCAAATTTGATAAAAATTCACACCAATATTTCGGCATAATGATATTGAAGAAATAATATCATTTATGAAGAAAATAATTTCCCTTACCTCAGAAAAAATAGTACTTCTGACTGAAATACTGGATATAGTGCTAAAAGAACTTGCACCGTATAGCAATACTCGAAATATTAAAACACTCACAAAATACGCTCGATATTATAGAGAGAGAAAGAGAGAGAAATCTTTAGTTTCTGGTGTGATTTTCAATTCTAACCTAAGCACCCTATTTATAGGAAAATGCTTAGAACACCAAAGCAGAAAATTTAATTAAATATTAATATATATTTATTAAATTCTTATGCACACTTTTTATCAACTGAATTCAGCATTCAACACAAGTATCCCACTTCACAAAACTTTTAAAAAATGTTTTTCTTATTTAACATAATTAAAACTTCAAAAATTAACTATTTCGGAGCTTCGGAATTTCAATAATTCATAATAAATAGCCCTTTTGTCAGAAAATTCGAATCTTGCGAATTTTTATAGGAAATTTAATTCTCTACAACTTTGCAGAAGAAAGTTTTTCCAAATTCCAAACAGAAATTGACCAAAATCCATAAACGGGCGATTTTATAGGCTATAATCAAATTTCAGTCAAGAAATGGGGTCCACTGACACACAAAACATGTGTTAATCCTTTAATGCAACAAAAATACTCTTTCTCCTTATATACTCATATATCCCACATTCATTGCAAAAATATCACCATTATTATAATATAATAAAATATTATTTTATCAGAAAAGATAAAATATCAATTTTTAACAATTGTCACATTAAAAATTTTCTCCATCTATATCCACATTAAATCAATATTTTCCTCATCATATAAATCAATAATTAATTATTCACAAATAATATTACAGAATCACAATAATGACAACCAGACAGTTCTCATGAAAGAGGAGGTTTTCCAATAAGAATTTCTCCTTACTGGCGCGCAATTAGGTGACCAAACCTCTCATTGACAGAACTTTCTAGACATTGCCAATAATGCTATCTAATAATATTATTCTAATAATATGAATTATTGATCTGATAATGGGAAATATTGTGCAGTAACAATTATTGATCAACAATAATATAAAATATCAACGCGGCAATTTTTGAATCAATAAAATACTAAACAGTAATTACTGTAACAATTATTGAGTAGTGCCTTCTTACGTAAGAGTCAATAATTCAAAAATACTGTGCAATATCGTGTGCTACTGTGCAACAACGCGTATTACTTTACTTTACCCACCGGTATTCCAACAGTGTTAATGGTAACCACTACGCCATTATTTATAAAAAAATTTATTTGTCTTTTTTTTTCATCCGACAGTTATTCTATTATGGGGCCCATAAATGACTGCGCCGTCGTACGAATATTCCCCAACAGAAAGAATATTCCACGACCAAATGAATATTCCCCAACAACAATGAATATTTTATAATCACTTGCGTATTTTTGAAAAAATTTCATATATCACCCTTAACTTTAACTTTTTATCAATTTAACCATTTACTGAATTGTAATTATAAGAAAAACTGAATACTTTTATTTTATAAAATTCGGGGTCTTACAGTTATACTCAATTATTTCTGCAATAATTGCTGCATCATATCTCTCATATTATTGATTCAATTATTGTTACAGTATCATCTGCATAATATGATATATTATTAAATCAATAACTGAGACGGTACAATTATTTATATTATTATTTGCAATATTGACAATGTGACGCCCCCAAAATTAGGTATACATCACCCATCTTGAGTCGTCAGATACATGGTACAGAATTCAAATACAACTTACTAATACCACTGTCGTGTATAATACGACAAAATACAACTGTGAGTTTGAATACAATAATTGTCTACTAGAGATCATACAAACTCAAAAGGAGTCCTCATTACAATTATTAATACACTATTTCTCAGAATAGTGAGGACTACTAATGCTATCCTCTGGACCGTCACTCCATTCCCCGACTCGTCCCTGCTATGTTCTCATTTCCTGAAGAGAACAGTGAAAGAAAGGGTGAGCTCAACTAGCCCAGTAAGAAATATTATGACTAAGATAATGCAGAATAAATTATCATTAGTCTCCAACAATGTTAAACTGATAAAATATAATAGACATCAAGTTTAACTGCAGCAGAATAAGCAATCCATTAAAAAAGTCAAGTAGAGAGAATTGAATCTACTATCTTTTATTATTTAAAAAGTTTTTCATCACTTTTATCGCTGAGACTCAGCTCAATAAATAATCCACATCATTAAATCATCCCTGCACTACAGGCCAAGGATATTCATTAGTATCACGACCACGAATTATCCATGCACTACGGGCCAAAGATAATCGTGTTTTCATTAACGGTCCTGATCATGCCATAAAACAATTATCTTTGCACTACGGCCGAAGAGAATCCATAGCCATAATCATACCAAAAACTGTCCATCAATGCACTACGGGCCAATGAGGACTTTTTCTACATCATTTGTAATATTACGGTCATGATTACACCGCATAATCCCTGGTCATAATCATACCAAGTCCATCTATGCACTACAGGCCACAGATGACTTTCAACGTAACATAAACATGAGGATGATGACAATGATATAAGAATTTAATAAAACAAGTTCAAGAATTAATTTGTCCATGAACCAATAACGTCCAAATTGTCCACACGATACTGTTTTGTGGTGTAAAATTCAAGAATGCTCAGAAGAATATTTTCCTGAAAAGATATTGGATGAAGCGCAAATATCAAGGATATTCTACTAATTTCATGGAGTATAGAAGTCAAAATTTTAATCAACTGAGTATAATAAAGAATGGAATAACAACAGAAATCACCATGCATGCGGAACTTCGCACAGGCAGGTTATTCCAACAGAATACTAAATACGGAACCAGGTCAGGTGAAATTCACACTGACAGGATGTTCCAACAGAATAATAAATGCGGAATAATAAATGATGGAACCAGGTCCGGCGTATAGCACAGACAGGATATTCCGACAGAATAATAAAGACGGAACCAGGTCCGATGTAAAACACACAGACAGGATGTTCCAACGGAATAATAATAAAGACGGAACCAGGTCCGGTGTAAAACACACAGACAGGATGTTCCAACAGAATAATAGAAGAATGTCACCAAGTATAGGGTAGACCGCGTATACAGGTTATTCCAACAGAATAATAAAAAATGGAATAACAATAGTTCTCTTCATGAATAAGAAAGAATAACACCCCTTACCGTAACAAAAACTGGATATAGAAGTAGCGAAGTAGCAGAACACTCTTCTTCTTTCTTTCTATAATTTTCTCTCTATAGCTTCTCTCTATAATTTCTCTTTCTAGAGTTTCAATGAATTCGTAAGAAAATAATGAAGGAATGAGCTTCTATTTATAGGAAAATGGAATGCATATTAACTAATCCATGAACGGTCCAGATTGATTTACTTTAATCTGACGGTCCATATTTAAAGAAAAATCTTTTAAATAAAATATAATATATTCTATTTATATAAAAAGATTTTTACTATGCAAACACTATGCAACACTATGCAAAATACTATGCGACACTATGCATAATAAAATATAATATATTCTATTTATAAAATAACTTTAATAAAGTATTCTGTTTTATATAAAAAGATGTTTCTGTTTTATTACGTTAATAATACGAATAAAACAAAACGTCATCATCGCTATAATAATTCATATTATTAATCGACAATAATTGAATTAAACTGAGCGACTTCTCACATAAATATCAATAATCAATACCGTGTGCTACTATGCAACAACGCGTATTACTGTACTTTTACTACCCAGTAGTTCAACAGTATCAACGGTAAAACTTCCGCCGTTATTTTCAATAAAATATTTTTGTCGTTTTCTCAATCCGACAATAATTATGTTGTGGGGTCCACCAATAATTGTACCGTCGTACGAATATTTTTCCGACACAAAGAATATTCCCTGACCAATCGAATATAATATAACAACTTGCATACTTTGCAAAATTTATAAATACTACCCACAACTATACTATTATCTCAAATTCACACTATAATATAAAAAATTATTTCGAGAAAATTAATTCTTTATTCATAAAATCTGGGGTTTTACAATCTCCCCTCCTTATGGAATTTCGCCCTCGAAATTTACGTACGTACCTGGTATGCCAAACAGGTGAGGATACCTTGACTCCACTTCAAATTCTAACTCTTGAGATATAACCTTTGAGTGTTGAATACGATTCTTCTTATCCAAGATTGTAACACGTATCTCTTCAAACGTTAAATCATCCGCTATCTCGTCCGGTTCTAAATTAATAATGTGGTTCAGCTCGTCCACATATTTACGTAACATCGATACGAAAAAAAACGTTATGAACACGCAATATATTTGGCGGTAAAACGAGTCTATAAGACACAGTTCCTACTCAATCGAGGATTTCAAATGGGCCAATTAAATCGAGGGTTGAGATTTCCGCTCTTCAGCAACTCTTGCTTCTAAAATAACACACTCTTGAACCTTCTTCTTCACATTCATCAGATTCGGGTATGTAGCTTGAACGTCTTTAACTTTATCGATTAAAGTCAATTTTACTCGTATATTCGTTATCTTCACGTGAGTTCCTAGAGTCTTTAACTCTATCTTCATCATTTGCAAGTTATACGAAATGAGTCTTTGTGTTAACAACATCGCACTGGTAAACGCATACGATCTTCTACTCAGCACGTCAGCTTCCATGTTCGCTTTCCCACGATAATATTGCATGGTGCGATCGTAATCTTCAACAGCTCGAGCCAACATCTTTGACACGTTATACGTTCGTTTTAGGTGAAGAAAATATTTGAGGGTTTAAGAAATGGGTTTCGTACTGGTGTCAATACAAAATTCGATTTCACGCTCTGGGGTAGGCTAAGAAGTCTTCAGGAATACGTCAAGAGATTTATTAATGATAAAAATATCATTCAAAACTGTTAATCACATCCAAGACTTGGATAGTACGTCACATTGATACCAACTGTGACTTTTATCCCTTAACCTAGATAGCACCTCACAATGATACCTATCAACTTATTATCTTCATTCACGACGTCGCCTACAGAAAGTCTGGCTTCGGTGCATTCTACACAAGGAAGTCATCAACAAAAGGATCGGGGCTCTTTACTTATGGCTTGATATGACAATGATTGAATTTAGTGGTTTGGTTGCTTAAATTCGCATAATAGGTTGGTTAGGAATATGAAAGCTAACAACCTTACGAAAAACATGATGAGTAGTTAACCAATCTTTTCCTAAAATCGCATCAAATGCAAGTATTTTCAAAGAGACAAGATCAACACGTAACGTGAAAGTGTCGATTTGAATCAAATAAGATTTATAAACAGTGGAGGTAACGAAGGTTTCAATGGAATTTCAATAGATAAATCAAAGTTTAACTTCTCCGGAGTTAAGTACAAACATTGAACACAACTAGGTGAAATAAAAGAGTGAGTAGAACCGATATCTAACACGGTATAGACTTCGTAAGAGCTTATGACAAACATACCCGTGATAATTTTATTCAGGTTCCTCGTCACGAGAGAAAAAAAACGCTCTCTCTTAAACTACCGGCTTTGGATTGTCTGGGACATCCTTTGGCATCATTATCCCAGCTGGAATTGACTTCATCATACGACAGAATCGAGCTAGGTGACCTTCTCTTCCGCAATTAAAGCATGCTTTGGACTGCTGCGCGCAGTTTGGACGGATGTGTCCCTCCTGTCCGCATTTGAAACATACGACCGGTGGTCGTTCTTCTTCCTTTAAAACAGGTGCTGGTACCGACGTCTTTACGTCATTGTTGAACCTTCTCTTCTTGAAATGTCCATTCTTATTATTTTGGCCATGATTACCACCGAAGTGGTTACCATCTTGGTATGATAATTTCCCCCGCGATGGTTATCATTGTTCTGATGGTCGTTGCCACCGGTATGATTATTATCGTGTTGCTGGTCATTACCTTTTGGTTGTGATAACTCATTATCGCGCTCCACTAACTGAGCCCTATTCACAATATCTGAATATAAACAAAGTTTGTGAGAAATGAGGTATTGACGTATATCGGGTTTCAAACCTCGCAAAAACATTCGCGTCATTCGCTCCTCATTATCGACCAAATGGGATGCAAACCGGGACAACTCCGTAAACTTAGCCTCGTACTGCAACACGGTCATATTATTTTGCTCCAGCTTGATAAACTCTACCTCCTTCATGTGACGAATACTTTCGGGAAAGTACTTGTCGTTGAACAACTCTTGGAACTTCTCCCAAGACATCTTGAGTGCGTCAGTCTGGGTACGTTTTACAGATTCCCACCAATGATCTCCTTCTTCACGCAACATAAAGGTGGCGAATGGAACCTTTTGCTCCTCTGAGCATCCCAAGACATCAAATATCTTGGTGATCTGCTTTAACCACGTCTCCGCCTTAAGTGGTTCTGGCTTTCCCAAAAACTCTGGTGGTCCCAGCTCCTTGAATTGCTTAGCGATGACCAACCATGGGTTGCCATTGTTTTCTCCTGCATTATGAACAGGAGCCGCCTTCTCCCGTTGTTGCATGAATTGCTCCTTAAACTGCTTAGCGGTGACCGTCCGAGAGTTATCAGTATTTCTACCTGCATTTTGGACAGGAGCTGCCTTAGCCCGTTGTTGCATGAATTGCATAAATTCTCTGACCATCCCATCATTCACCATTTCATCGGTGTTATTATGTTCATGAGGAGTATTGTCCTCTAGTTGCACATTATCCTGATTATTGATCTGTGGAGACTCAACGGTCTCCTGTGCTCCATTGATAATCTCAACATTCTCGGATGCCATTTTCAAACACTGCCACAAAACAAAGATTAATTGACATATAACATAATATCTCTAAACTTTGACCAACTAATTTAAATACAAAATAAATTTAAGTAGGTCATACTAGCGAAGGAATTCCCCGTCTCTCCCCTCCTAGTTCTAGTCTCACATCTTAGCCAGGGATCATATCCCTAAGCTCTGATACCAACTGTGACGCCCCCAAAATTAGGTATACATCACCCATCTTGAGTCGTCAGATACATGGTACAGAATTCAAATACAACTTACTAATACCACTGTCGTGTATAATACGACAAAATACAACTGTGAGTTTGAATACAATAATTGTCTACTAGAGATCATACAAACTCAAAAGGAGTCCTCATTACAATTATTAATACACTATTTCTCAGAATAGTGAGGACTACTAATGCTATCCTCTGGACCGTCACTCCATTCCCCGACTCGTCCCTGCTATGTTCTCATTTCCTGAAGAGAACAGTGAAAGAAAGGGTGAGCTCAACTAGCCCAGTAAGAAATATTATGACTAAGATAATGCAGAATAAATTATCATTAGTCTCCAACAATGTTAAACTGATAAAATATAATAGACATCAAGTTTAACTGCAGCAGAATAAGCAATCCATTAAAAGAGTCAAGTATAGAGAATTGAATCTACTATTTTTTATGATTTAAAAAGTTTTTCATCACTTTTATCGCTGAGACTCAGCTCAATAAATAATCCACATCATTAAATCATCCCTGCACTACAGGCCAAGGATATTCATTAGTATCACGACCACGAATTATCCATGCACTACGGGCCAAAAATAATCGTGTTTTCATCAACGGTCCTGATCATGCCATAAAACAATTATCTTTGCACTACGGCCGAAGAGAATCCATAGCCATAATCATACCAAAAACTGTCCATCAATGCACTACGGGCCAATGAGGACTTTTTCTACATCATTTGTAATATTACGGTCATGATTACACCGCATAATCCCTGGTCATAATCATACCAAGTCCATCTATGCACTACAGGCCACAGATGACTTTCAACGTAACATAAACATGAGGATGATGACAATGATATAAGAATTTAATAAAACAAGTTCAAGAATTAATTTGTCCATGAACCAATAACGTCCAAATTGTCCACACGATACTGTTTTGTGGTGTAAAATTCAAGAATGCTCAGAAGAATATTTTCCTGAAAAGATACTGGATGAAGCGCAAATATCAAGGATATTCTACTAATTTCATGGAGTATAGAAGTCAAAATTTTAACCAACTGAGTATAATAAAGAATGGAATAACAACAGAAATCACCATGCATGCGGAACTTCGCACAGGCAGGTTATTCCAACAGAATACTAAATAACGGAACCAGGTCAGGTGAAATTCACACTGACAGGATGTTCCAACAGAATAATAAATGCGGAATAATAAATGATGGAACCAGGTCCGGCGTATAGCACAGACAGGATATTCCGACAGAATAATAAAGACGGAACCAGGTCCGGTGTAAAACACACAGACAGGATGTTCCAACGGAATAATAATAAAGACGGAACCAGGTCCGGTGTAAAACACACAGACAGGATGTTCCAACAGAATAATAGAAGAATGTCACCAAGTATAGGGTAGACCGCGTATACAGGTTATTCCAACAGAATAATAAAAAATGGAATAACAATAGTTCTCTTCATGAATAAGAAAGAATAACACCCCTTACCGTAACAAAAACTGGATATAGAAGTAGCGAAGTAGCAGAACACTCTTCTTCTTTCTTTCTATAATTTTCTCTCTATAGCTTCTCTCTATAATTTCTCTTTCTAGAGTTTCAATGAATTCGTAAGAAAATAATGAAGGAATGAGCTTCTATTTATAGGAAAATGGAATGCATATTAACTAATCCATGAACGGTCCAGATTGATTTACTTTAATCTGACGGTCCATATTTAAAAAAAAATCTTTTAAATAAAATATAATATATTCTATTTATATAAAAAGATTTTTACTATGCAAACACTATGCAACACTATGCAAAATACTATGCGACACTATGCATAATAAAATATAATATATTCTATTTATAAAATAACTTTAATAAAGTATTCTGTTTTATATAAAAAGATGTTTCTGTTTTATTACGTTAATAATACGAATAAAACAAAACGTCATCATCGCTATAATAATTCATATTATTAATCGACAATAATTGAATTAAACTGAGCGACTTCTCACATAAATATCAATAATCAATACCGTGTGCTACTATGCAACAACGCGTATTACTGTACTTTTACTACCCAGTAGTTCAACAGTATCAACGGTAAAACTTCCGCCGTTATTTTCAATAAAATATTTTTGTCGTTTTCTCAATCCGACAATAATTATGTTGTGGGGTCCACCAATAATTGTACCGTCGTACGAATATTTTTTCGACACAAAGAATATTCCCTGACCAATCGAATATAATATAACAACTTGCATACTTTGCAAAATTTATAAATACTACCCACAACTATACTATTATCTCAAATTCACACCATAATATAAAAAATTATTTCGAGAAAATTAATTCTTTATTCATAAAATCTGGGGTTTTACAATCTCCCCTCCTTATGGAATTTCGCCCTCGAAATTTACGTACGTACCTGGTATGCCAAACAGGTGAGGATACCTTGACTCCACTTCAAATTCTAACTCTTGAGATATAACCTTTGAGTGTTGAATACGATTCTTCTTATCCAAGATTGTAACACGTATCTCTTCAAACGTTAAATCATCCGCTATCTCGTCCGGTTCTAAATTAATAATGTGGTTCGGGTCGTCCACATATTTACGTAACATCGATACGAAAAAAAACGTTATGAACACGCAATATATTTGGCGGTAAAACGAGTCTATAAGCCACAGTTCCTACTCAATCGAGGATTTCAAATGGGCCAATTAAATCGAGGGTTGAGATTTCCGCTCTTCAGCAACTCTTGCTTCTAAAATAACACCCTCTTGAACCTTCTTCTTCACATTCATCAGATTCGGGTATGTAGCTTGAACGTCTTTAACTTTATCGATTAAAGTCAATTTTACTCGTATATTCGTTATCTTCACGTGAGTTCCTAGAGTCTTTAACTCTATCTTCATCATTTGCAAGTTATACGAAATGAGTCTTTGTGTTAACAACATCGCACTGGTAAACGCATACGATCTTCTACTCAGCACGTCAGCTACCATGTTCGCTTTCCCACAATAATATTGCATGGTGCGATCGTAATCTTCAACAGCTCAAGCCAACATCTTTGACACGTTATACGTTCGTTTTAGGTGAAGAAAATATTTGAGGGTTTAAGAAATGGGTTTCGTACTGGTGTCAATACAAAATTCGATTTCACGCTCTGGGGTAGGCTAAGAAGTCTTCAGGAATACGTCAAGAGATTTATTAATGATAAAAATATCATTCAAAACTGTTAATCACATCCAAGACTTGGATAGTACGTCACATTGATACCAACTGTGACTTTTATCCCTTAACCTAGATAGCACCTCACAATGATACCTATCAACTTATTATCTTCATTCACGACGTCGCCTACAGAAAGTCTGGCTTCGGTGCATTCTACACAAGGAAGTCATCAACAAAAGGATCGGGGCTCTTTACTTATGGCTTGATATGACAATGATTGAATTTAGTGGTTTGGTTGCTTAAATTCGCATAATAGGTTGGTTAGGAATATGAAAGTTAACAACCTTACGAAAAACATGATGAGTAGTTAACCAATCGTTTCCTAAAATCGCATCAAAGGCAAGTATTTTCAAAGAGACAAGATCAACACGTAACGTGAAAGTGTCGATTTGAATCAAATAAGATTTATAAACAGTGGAGGTAACGAAGGTTTCAATGGAATTTCAATAGATAAATCAAAGTTTAACTTCTCCGGAGTTAAGTACAAACATTGAACACAACTAGGTGAAATAAAAGAGTGAGTAGAACCGATATCTAACACGGTATAGACTTCGTAAGAGCTTATGACAAACATACCCGTGATAATTTTATTCAGGTTCCTCGTCACGAGAGAAAAAAAAACGCTCTCTCTTAAACTACCGGCTTTGGCTTGTCTGGGACATCCTTTGGCATCATTATCCCAGCTGGAATTGACTTCATCATACGACAGAATCGAGCTAGGTGACCTTCTCTTCCGCAATTAAAGCATGCTTTGGACTGCTGCGCGCAGTTTGGATGGATGTGTCCCTCCTGTCCGCATTTGAAACATACGACCGGTGGTCGTTCTTCTTCCTTTAAAACAGGTGCTGGTACCGACGTCTTTACGTCATTGTTGAACCTTCTCTTCTTGAAATGTCCATTCTTATTATTTTGGCCATGATTACCACCGAAGTGGTTACCATTCTTGGTATGATAATTTCCCACGCGATGGTTATCATTGTTCTGATGGCCGTTGCCACCGGTATGATTATTATCGTGTTGCTGGTCATTACCTTTTGGTTGTGATAACTCATTATCGCGCTCCACTAACTGAGCCCTATTCACAATATCTGAATATAAACAAAGTTTGTGAGAAATGAGGTATTGACGTATATCGGGTTTCAAACCTCGCAAAAACATTCGCGTCATTCGCTCCTCATTATCGACCAAATGGGATGCAAACCGGGACAACTCCGCAAACTTAGCCTCGTACTGCAACACGGTCATATTATTTTGCTCCAGCTTGATAAACTCTACCTCCTTCATGTGACGAATACTTTCGGGAAAGTACTTGTCGTTGAACAGCTCTTGGAACTTCTCCCAAGACATCTTGAGTGCGTCAGTCTGGGTACGTTTTACAGATTCCCACCAATGATCTCCTTCTTCACGCAACATAAAGGTGGCGAATGGAACCTTTTGCTCCTCTGAGCATCCCAAGACATCAAATATCTTGGTGATCTGCTTTAACCACGTCTTCGCCTTAAGTGGTTCTGGCTTTCCCAAAAACTCTGGTGGTCCCAGCTCCTTGAATTGCTTAGCGGTGACCAACCATGGGTTGCCATTGTTTTCTCCTGCATTATGAACAGGAGCCGCCTTCTCCCGTTGTTGCATGAATTGCTCCTTAAACTGCTTAGCGGTGACCGTCCGAGAGTTATCAGTATTTCTACCTGCATTTTGGACAGGAGCTGCCTTAGCCTGTTGTTGCATGAATTGCATAAAATCTCTGACCATCCCATCATTCACCATTTCATCGGTGTTATTATGTTCATGAGGAGTATTGTCCTCTAGTTGCACATTATCCTGATTATTGATCTGTGGAGACTCAACGGTCTCCTGTGCTCCATTGATAATCTCAACATTCTCGGATGCCATTTTCAAACACTGCCACAAAACAAAGATTAATTGACATGTAACATAATATCTCTAAACTTTGACCAACTAATTTAAATACAAAATAAATTTAAGTAGGTCATACTAGCGAAGGAATTCCCCGTCTCTCCCCTCCTAGTTCTAGTCTCACATCTTAGCCAGGGATCATATCCCTAAGCTCTGATACCAACTGTGACGCCCCCAAAATTAGGTATACATCACCCATCTTGAGTCTTCAGATACATGGTACAGAATTCAAATACAACTTACTAATACCACTGTCGTGTATAATACGACAAAATACAACTGTGAGTTTGAATACAATAATTGTCTACTAGAGATCATACAAACTCAAAAGGAGTCCTCATTACAATTATTAATACACTATTTCTCAGAATAGTGAGGACTACTAATGCTATCCTCTGGACCGTCACTCCATTCCCCGACTCCTCCCTGCTATGTTCTCATTTCCTGAAGAGAACAGTGAAAGAAAGGGTGAGCTCAACTAGCCAAGTAAGAAATATTATGACTAAGATAATGCAGAATAAATTATCATTAGTCTCCAACAATGTTAAACTGATAAAATATAATAGACATCAAGTTTAACTGCAGCAGAATAAGCAATCCATTAAAAGAGTCAAGTAGAGAGAATTGAATCTACTATCTTTTATGATTTAAAAAGTTTTTCATCACTTTTATCGCTGAGACTCAGCTCAATAAATAATCCACATCACTAAATCATCCCTGCACTACAGGCCAAGGATATTCATTAGTATCACGACCACGAATTATCCATGCACTACGGGCCAAAGATAATCGTGTTTTCATTAACGGTCCTGATCATGCCATAAAACAATTATCTTTGCACTACGGCCGAAGAGAATCCATAGCCATAATCATACCAAAAACTGTCCATCAATGCACTACGGGCCAATGAGGACTTTTTCTACATCATTTGTAATATTACGGTCATGATTACACCGCATAATCCCTGGTCATAATCATACCAAGTCCATCTATGCACTACAGGCCACAGATGACTTTCAACGTAACATAAACATGAGGATGATGACAATGATATAAGAATTTAATAAAACAAGTTCAAGAATTAATTTGTCCATGAACCAATAACGTCCAAATTGTCCACACGATACTGTTTTGTGGTGTAAAATTCAAGAATGCTCAGAAGAATATTTTCCTGAAAAGATACTGGATGAAGCGCAAATATCAAGGATATTCTACTAATTTCATGGAGTATAGAAGTCAAAATTTTAACCAACTGAGTATAATAAAGAATGGAATAACAACAGAAATCACCATGCATGCGAAACTTCGCACAGACAGGTTATTCCAACAGAATACTAAATAACGGAACCAGGTCAGGTGAAATTCACACTGACAGGATGTTCCAACAGAATAATAAATGCGGAATAATAAATGATGGAACCAGGTCCGGCGTATAGCACAGACATGATATTCCGACAGAATAATAAAGACGGAACCAGGTCCGGTGTAAAACACACAGACAAGATGTTCCAACAGAATAATAGAAGAATGTCACCAAGTATAGGGTAGACCACGTATACAGGTTATTCCAACAGAATAATAAGAAATGGAATAACAATAGTTCTCTTCATGAATAAGAAAGAATAACACCCCTTACCGTAACAAAAACTGGATATAGAAGTAGCGAAGTAGCAGAACACTCTTCTTCTTTCTTTCTATAATTTTCTCTCTATAGCTTCTCTCTATAATTTCTCTTTCTAGAGTTTCAATGAATTCGTAAGAAAATAATGAAGGAATGAGCTTCTATTTATAGGAAAATGGATCGTTGATTTAAAGTTTTAATAGTAACTTGTCCCTTCAGTTTTTCAAGAGTTATTTGTCCCTTCAGTTTTCCAAGAGTTATTTGTCTCTTCATCTTTCCAAGAGTTATTTTCCCCTTCGGTGTTTCAAGAATTAATTGCCCCTTCGCAAATAGTAATTGTCTCTTCAATATTACCAAGAGTCATTTTGACCCTTCGTTAAGACCAAGAACCACTTTCAGTTCTTCTATAAATAGAAGCTCATTCCTTTATTATTTCTTACGAATTCACTAAAACTCTAGAGAGAGAAACTATAGAGAGAAAGAAGAAAAGTATTATGTTACTTCACTACTCCAATATCCAGTTTCTTCTAAGGTAGGGGATATTATTTATTATACTCGTAAGGGGTATTCTTTCTTTCTTATTTATGAAGAGAACTTCTGTTATTCCATTCTTTATTATTCTGTTGGAATAACCTATATACGCGGGCTACCCCATACTTGGTGAAATTCTTCTGTTATTCCATTCTTTATTATTATGTTGGAATAACCTGTTTATGCGAAGTACCGCATACATGGTGAAATTCTTTTGTTATTCCGTTCTTTATTATTCTGTTAGAATAACCTATCTGTGCGCTCTATCGCATGCATGGTGAATTCTGTTGTTATTCCATTCTTATTATTCTGTTGGAATAACCTTTTTATGCGAAGTACCACATACATGGTGAAATTCTTCTAATATTCCGTTCTTTATTATTCTGTCGGAATATCCTGTCTGTGCGTTTATGTCGAACCTGGTTCTATTATTTATTATTCTGTCGGAATATCCTGTCTATGCGTTTACGTCGGACCTGGTTCTATTATTTATTATTTTGTTGGGAATAACATGTCTGTGCAGTCTATCGCACGCATGGTGAATCCTTATGTTATTCCATTCTTTATTATTCTATTGGAATAACTGATCTATGTGGATTACCACATGCATGGTGAATGATCATTCGTATTCATTCCTTATTAAATTATGGAAATGATCCGTCTACGTGGATTAGCGCATGGCAGGCAAAAATCCATTTGCAGTTTCATATATTCTATTATACTCAGTTGGTTAAATCTTTGGCTTCTATAATCCATGAAATTAGTAGAATATCCTTGATATTTGCGCTTCATCCAGCATCTTTTCATGAAAATATTATTCTGAGCATTCTTGAATTTTACTTTACAAAGCAGTATCATGTTGACATATTTGGACGTTATTGGTTCCTTGATAAATTAATTTATAAATCTTTAAAATCTATTCTTGAACTTGTTTTATTGAATTATTATGTCATTGTCATCATCTTCATGCTTATATTGTGAAGAAAGTCATCTTTAGCTTACGTGCATAGATGGACTCGGTAAGATTATGACCAGGGATTATTCGGTATAATCATGACCGTAATGTGACGAATGATGTGATAAAATTTCTCATTGGTCTGTAGTTTAGTGGTGGACAGTTGTTGGTATGATTATGACCAGGGATTATTCGGTTTAGTCATGACCATTGATGATTACATGAATATCCTTGGTCGTGGAGCAGGGATGGTTCGATTTTATTTATTAAGGTAAGTCTCAGCGATAAAGCTGATGAAAAACTTTTTAAATCATAGAAGATATTAGATTTTATACCTTACTTGACTCTTCTAATAAATTACTTATTCCGCTGCAGTTAAACTTGATGTCTATTGTATTTTATCAGTTTAACATTGTAAAAGACTAATGATAATTTGTTCTGCATTATCTTAGTCATAATATTTCTTACTGGGCTAGTTGAGCTCACCCTTTCATTCACTGTTCTCTTCAGGAAATGAGAACGTAGCTGTGACTAGTCGGGGAACAGAGTGACGGTCCAGATGTTTGCATTAGTAGTCCTCACTATTCTGTAAAATAGTGTGATAATAAATGTAATGAGGACTCCTTTTGAGTTTTTATACTCTCTAGTAGAAAATATTTGTATTCAAACTCACAGTTTATGTTTTGTCGTATTGTACACAACAATTGTATTATTAAGTTGTATTTGAATTCAGTACCTTGTATCTGGCGACCCAAGATGGGTGATGTATACCTGTTTTGGGGTCGCCACATTATTCTTTATAAATAAAAGAAAAACAAGTGGGACCACTCTCTTTTAATATTATTTTTTAAAACAGAATATCCAAAACGACTTAGTTTTAATAAAAGTATGATATTTAAGAGTTGTATGTTATTTAAGAGTTATGTTTTAATTTGTTTTGATGGTAAAGATACCAATTATATACAAAAAATTATTCACATGAATATAAAAATATAGATAAAATAAGGAATGAGACCTATAATTAAATATTTTACATATTTTTATTAATATCGTCCCATAATATAATGTATAAAGTTTTAGAGTTGTACACAAGAATTAAAAAAATTATTTGATAGCATTAAATATAATACTCCCTCCGTCCCAGGATAAAAGTTCTAGTGGACTTTTCACACATATTAAGAAGATGAATAAAATGACAAATTAAATTGTCCATAATAATGTCATTAAATATGGAGAGAGAATTAGAATAAGAAAAGTATAAAATATTTAATGTTACGGGTATAATAGGAAAATATATGTAAAATTTTGGTTATTAAAGAAAAATGGACATTTAACATGGGACTACTCAAAATAGTACTCCCTCCGTCCCGGGATAAAAGTCCTGATAGACTTTTTACGCATATTAAAAAGATGAATAAAATCACAAAATTGTCCATAATAATGTCAATAAATATGGAGAAAGAATTATAATAAGAAAAGTATGAGATATTTAATGCTACGGGTATAATAGAAAAATATGTGTAAAAGTTTGGTTATTAAAATAAAATGGACATTTAATATGGGACTATCCAAAATAGTAATAAGGACTTTTATCATGGGACGGAGGGAGTATCAATTGTCTATAATATTCTTAAATTCTCATTTATTATCATATTTATCTCATACTCTCTCTCATATGTAATATTTTCCAAGAGTAATTTTGGAAAGATTGTAATAAATTCTCTTATATTATATAAACCAACAAATAATTTGGAAAAAATTAAATCATATAAAACGTCATATATTATGGGACGGAAGGAGTATGAATTCTACTCTTGAGGCACAACTTTTTGTATACAGTTGGTGCACAGAGTATTATGTACATATTATTTTATAAATAATATTATGTGCACTAACTGTACATAAAAAATGGTGCACCACGAGTATGATTTATGTATAAAATATTCAATTGTAGATTATATTCTCAATTTTTTTTTTCTTTTTTTTATATTGTGTGTGCATACCTTTTTGTGTATAGTTAATTTCACTAATAGTATTATTCGAAGAATATTGACAACTAGTTGTCCCACCCATACTTTTGTGTGACTTAAAGTAGAGAGATAATGAGCAGTGGAAAAGAAATAAGATTTATAAATTTAGAAACTACCTAATACCTATGAGAAAATTAATATGAATAAAATTTTTGTAGATCTTAATAAGTTTATAGAATAAAAATTAAAATTAAAATATTTTGAAATTAAGATTCTCTATATATTATACTTACCTTTTAATTCCTCTCAATACACATTAGTTAAAACATAAATATTACATTTAGCGATATATTAAAATTCATCGTAAATAAGTAGCTATATAATAAAATTCGTTGTAAATAATTGAGCTATTAGTATGGTCATTAAATATAATATTTATGTTGCTAAATACATAATAAAAAATATTAAAAGATAAATGTAATAAAGTGAATGCTAATCCATTATTTCCTAATACAAAACACAATGCAACTCTTAGGGAGGGTTTGTTTTCCTAATAAAAATTTGATGTAATACAATAATTTATATAATGCAATAATGTTGTAATTTAATGGTAATATATTATTACTGTTACGCTCCTAAAATAGGTTCACACAATCCATTTTAAGTCGTCAAAATACATAATACAAAATTCAAATACAAACTTTCATATTTACAACTATTAAACTGTACTTGTGCAAAATACGACAACACATAAGCTATGAGTTTGAATACAAATATTGCACCGTACATAATGCGACAATATCCAAACTCAAATTAAGTCTGCATTACAGTTATAATCACATTATTTCACAACATAGTGAAGACTTCTATATTAACTATCTCAGACCATTACTCCACTTCTCGACTAGTCCCAGCTACACTTTTATTTCCTGAGAAGAACAATGGAACAAAAAAAGAAAAGAGTGAGCTCAATTAGCATAGTAAAGAATATTATGACTAAAATAATGAAGAATAAATTATCTTAAGCCCTCAACAATGATAAATTAGATAAAATATAATGGACAACAAGTTTTAGATCAACAACTGCAGCGAAAATAATAATCCATTAGAAGAGTCAAGTAGAGCATGATGTCTACTATCTTCTACGATTTAAAATTTTATCATCAATATTTTATACATGTAGCACCAATCAATAATTGTTTCAAACCAACAAATGAGCATGGGGATGATGACAATGATATAAATAATAAATCAAGTGAGATCAATGATAAATATTATAGATTTATAATTTAATTTATCCAGAGTTCAAGAATGTCCAAATTGTCAACATGATCACCAATTGTGGAGTAAAATTCAAGAATATATTTATAATTTAAATTTCAAATATAATTTGGACAAAGAAAAGAAACTAAATTTTGTCGTGAATAGTACCCTGAATGAATAGTACTCCGGATGAATAGTACCCCAACATAAAAAGATTAAAATTTAATAAAAAAAGTTCAGATCAATATTCTAGTGAAATGATATTAGATGAAGCACAAACTATTAAGGATATTCTACTAATTTCAGAAATTTCACCATTTCATAATAAGGTTATGGAAACAAACAATAATTTTGTACCATAAATAGAGAAATTTGAAAGAAAACGATATCCCTTGACGAGTACGTACAAAAGAAATGATCTCATACGAGTTTGAAAGAATATACGAAACTATAAATGGATTTTCACCCGTCATGCGGTAATCCGCGTAGACAGATCATTTCCACAACTTAATAAAGAATGAATACAAAGGGTTATTCATCAGGTATGCGGTAATCCTCGTAGACATGTTATTTTCACATATTAATAAGGAATAGAATGACGACCCTTATGAGTATAAAGAAAATAACATCATTTACCTTAATAGGATAGTAGTTATGACTGAAATAATGGAGATTATCTTAAGGAAATCTTGCACTGCACTCAAATTATACTCACAAGAACTCTATCTTTCTAACTCTTGATTATAACTTTGTTTTGTAAATTGGTGAACAACTAATGAACTTAGCTCTCTATTTATAGAAAAACATAGTTTTAATAATTGGACGTTAGGGGCTAAGCTTATTACAGTTTGGTACCTAGGTTAATTACACTTTAGTACCTCATTAATTGCACCTTAGTCCCTCAATCATCTTCCACCAGGTGACATCATGATGACATCATCTTTGTGTTTATTTAAGAATGATATATGTCATGCTTACATCATGTTTGCATCATCTCTTCTCTGATTGGTTGATTCAAGTTCACATGGATTGATCGACTAATTATTACACTTTGGTACCCCTAAAGTTTTCCAAGTTTACATTATTCCCCCTTAACTTTTGTAATTCACTTATCTTTAATCAACAAAATCTTTAATCTTTTCAATAATTATTCACAATTAATATTATAGATTTCAACATTGATAATCAGATTATTCCCAAGAAAGAGGGGGCTTTCTGATAAGGATTTCTCCTTATTGACGCGCAATTAGATAACCTAACCCCTTTGCTCGACAGAACTTTCTAGACATTGTCAATAATTCTTATCTAGTAATATCATTTAAATAATACTCCCTCTGTTCCAGGATAAAAGTCCTTATTACTATTTTAGGTAGTCCAATGTTAAATGTCCCATTTCTTTTAATAACTAAACTTTTACAAATTTTTTCCTATTATGCACATAACATTAAATATCTAATACTTTTCTTATTCTAATTCTCTCTCCATATTTAATGACATTATTATGAGTAATTTTGTCATTTTATTCATCTTCTTAATATGCGTGAAAAGTTCACTAGGACTTTTGTCCTGAGACGAAGGGAGTATAAGTTACTGTGTCGTGACAATTATTGATTTAATAATATAAAATATCATGCAGATGATACTGTGACAATAATTGAATTAATAATATGAGATACTATGCAGTAACTACCATGTCAATTATTGAATGAAACTGAGTGAATTCTTACGTAAGCATCAATAATTAGAGATATTGTGAAATACCGTGTGCTGCTGTGCAACATCGTGTATTACTGTACTTTTATCACCAGTTATTTCAACAGTTTAATAGGAAAAGTTTTGCTGTTATTTTTATAAAAAAGTTATTTTTGTTACTTTCTATATCCGATCCGAAAATTATTCCGCTGTGGGGTTCACCAATGATTGCGCCATCATACGAATATTTCCTGACAAAAAGAATATTTCCCGACCAAACGAATATTCCCGACAAAATAAATATTTTATGACAACTTGCTTACTTTGTAAAATTTGCACATATCACAAATAACTATAAAATTTATTAAATTATTGTAAGACCCCGAATTTTATGAAATAAAAGTATTCAATTTTTCTTATAATTACAATTCAGTAAATGGTTAAATTGATAAAAAAGTTAAAGTTAAGGGTGATATATGATTTTTTGTCAAAATACGCAAGTGGTTATAAAATATTCATTGTTGTCGGGGAATATTAGTTTAGTCGTGGAATATTCTTTCTGTCGGGGAATATTCGTACGACGGCGCAGTCAGTTGTGGGCCCCATAACAGAATAACTGTCGAATGAAGAAAATGACAAATTTGAGTTTTGATAAATAACGGCGTAGTTGTTACCGTTAACACTGTTGGAATACCTGGTGGTTAAAATACAGTAATACGCGTAGTTGTATAGTAACACACGGTATTGCACAGTATTTTTTTCAATTACTGATTCTTACGTGAGAAGGCACTACTCAATAATTGTTACAGTAATTACTGTTCAATATTTTATTTTATTGATTCAATAATTGCTGCGTTGATATTTTATATTATTGTTGTTTCAATAATTGTCACTGCACAGTATCTTCATTATTAGATCAATAATTCATATTATTTGAATAATATTATTAGATAACATTATTGGCAATGTCTAGAAAGTTCTGTCAAGGAGAGGTTTGGTCACCTAATTGCGCGCCAGTAAGGAGAAATCCTTATCGGAAAGCCCCCTCTTTCCTGAAAACTGCCTGGTTGTCATTATTGTGATTCTGTAATATTATATGTGAATAATTAATTATTGATTTATATGATAATGAAATATTTATTTGATGTGGATATAAATAATGGATTTATTTATGTGGCTATAAATGAAGGAATTAATGTTGAGGTATTTTATCAGTATTTTATCGGATTGGAGGTATTAAAAGATCAAATCAGTGTTCTTACAGCTTTATTGTGTGAGTTATAATTTTTAATCTGACCGTTGGATCGTTGTGATTTTTGGATATGTTATACATATATAAGTTGAGTATATGTTCACAAATTTTGAACCGTTAAAAATGAACAAATGTTTTGTTATGAATTTTAAGAGGTGACTGATTCAGAAATTAGGTTTATAAATGATTTTGGTGGAAAATTCTAGAAATGGGTGGGCCCCACTTTTGGTTATTAGGGAAGATGGCTGATTTTTGGTGGGTGGTATAGTAGCAGGTAAAGCCATCAGGTAGCAGGTCAAGTCTGCTTCGGTGTGTTAACATTTTCCTATAAATAGAGGGCTAAGTTAGAATTAAAAATCACACCAGAATTAATAAGTTTTCTCTCTTTTTCTCTCTAGATTATCGAGTGTATGTTGTGAGTATTTAGATTCTTGGTTAGTTTCTATTCATCAGTGCAAGTTTCTTTCAGCGTCATATCCGATATCCAGTCAGAAGTGCTGCTCTTTTGAGGTAAGGGATAGTAAGAGATATTAAGGGATTTTAAGGGTTGTGATGTTTTTCATGTTTCGTAACTTTTCAGACCTTCAAAAATTCTGAAAAATTTTAAAATGATAATTTGATGAGTTTTATTGATTGTATCCAAAAATGGCGATTTTTGGATGTATAGATTAAGAGTTATGAATTTTACGGGAAAAAACTATTTTAAAAGTAACCCTTATAACTCCTTGTGGTTAACTCCAAAATTGGTAAAATTTTTATTGGGAGTACATGTATAAGATAGAAGTATACTCTGTAAATTTCGGAATTTTTGGATAAAAGTACAATTTTTGATAAATATCTAAATATTCGGCTGTTTTGGTCATATGAAAAATAGTAAATGAATTTTAAAAATTCTGAGAAAAATATATGTTCAATATGGGACTATACTCTACTAAATCTCAGAAAAGAAAATTTGTTTGTACTGATTTGGTATTTTTCATGAAAATAGAATAGTTATGAGTAAATGAATAAAATATGTTATGTGAAGTAAGAAAATTGAAAAATAAGATTTTATGGCTTGAGAATCCTATATGAGGTATATGCAGATTTTTGATAAGGGTTTTGGTTATTGGTGATAAAATCTTATGAGTTTGAAATTTTAGGATGATTAAATGCATTATTTAGTAAAGTGTAAATAATTAAAATAAATTGTTTATAAGTTTAAGAAATGTTATTTCAATATCATTATACCGAAATATTGGTATGTATTTTATTGTGGAATTTCTACCTTTTTGTGTCAGTTTACTATTCATGAGTTACTATTCATGAGTTACTATTCATGAAGTTATTATTCACGAGTTACTATTCATGACAAAATTGGTTTCTTTTTCTAACCAAATTATAGTTGATTTATGAATATTACTCTTGAGATTAAATCTAGATGTTTTGATTATATTGATTTTACTATTATATATAACATTTTTATAACCCTAATGATGATATTTCTCTTTGACTTGAGTGTAAAGATGTGTAGATTTTTGGTATGATCATGACTATGGGTTCTCTTTAGCCAGTAGTGCAAAGTTGAATTGTTGACTAGTATGATCATGACCATTGAATTTACAATGGGATATTTTTAGCTTAAGTGCAAGGTGAATTGATCAACATAGTTATAATTATGATTTATATAAATTCTGAAATGATTATGTATTTCTTTGAGATATGAATATCTTTGACCTGTAGTGCAAAGATGACCTGTTGTTGAATATCTTTGGCCTGTAGTGCAAAGATGAATTGTTGATGAATATCTTTAGCCCGTAGTGCAAAGATGAATTTATTAGTATGATTATGAACAGAAACTGTGATTTGGTATAACCATGATCTTTGATGTTTCAGGTAAAGACATGTGATGAAAATTATCTTCGTCTTGGATGCGAAGAGGAATTTAGAATTACAATTATGATTATGAGTTATTCATATAATTGTGGAAAGGAACTGTTGATTGATGTTACAGGGATAAAACAATGTTGGTGGATTTTTAACATGGAGAAGATAATAGACTTTATGGTCTATTTGACTCTTCTAATGGATTGCTCATTTCGCTGCAACTATGGTTGAAATTTTTATCATCTACTATATGTTCTAAATCTCTGATTTATTTTTGATGAAGGCTATTGATAATTTAATTATCGTTAGTCATGATATTCTTTACTGAGCTAGTTGTGCTCACCCTTTTGCTTCACAATTCCTTTCAGGTAATAAGAGTGTAGCTGGGTCGAGCGGGGGTAACAGGGGAATAGAACAGTGGTCATCATTTAGTAGTTATATTTGGTGAATCAAATAGGGTGAGGCGAACCCAAAGTTGGAAGAGTATTTTGCCACTATCATACAAGATGTCTAAAGACATACAACCTCGTGTCATCATAAGACAGGGTTGTGCACATCCACTTACTGAGTATATCTACGCGCACTACCTATATAATCTTGGTGTTTGTTTGAAGTATAATTTTTAATTAGAGACATGGAAGATAATGATATGTCAAGAGAAGACTCATCATTGGAAAGAATATGATAGTAATCTTCTCGTTTTTCTTTGGGGTCTATTGGGTCAACCAATGATAATTCTGTGGCCATATGATATCTATCATAACCTAGACGCATGGCCTCCCATGTACGAAGGTTTTCTTGAGCACTTTCCAAAGGTTTTAATTTCTAAACAGTTTTTGACTATACCTTTATGTAAGATGTCATGGTGACGTGCTACCCGAGTTGGTGTCAAGAGGCACAGTTGATATATATATTTGTATCAAAACTCACAACACATGAGTTGTTGTATTTTGCACGACAATTGTTGTAATAAAATTATAGTTATTTTCTGTACCATGTATTTGGCGACTCAGAATGGGTTGGATGGAATGGACCTATTTTGGAGTTGTCACAATTATCACTTTACTATTTAGAATAATATTTTGAGAATATTACATTTTTATTCATAAAAAGTTGGGGTCTTTCAATTACAACATATTTATTTAGTTTTTACTTGGTATTTGTGTGATAATTGTATTGATAGTATTAAATAATGTCCAAAATTGTGTTTGTTTCATTAAATATATAATATTATTTATAAAACGTCAATTTTTAATGATAATTTTATATTCTTAAATTTATAAAATGACAATTTTTAAATATAATTTTATATTCTCAAATATTCCTTTAGTTTTAGCTATGAATTTAACTTTATGGCGGGTTGATATTGAAAATAATAGTAAAAAAACAACAACAAATTAAAAATATCATGTTATTTAATAATTCTGAAATAAAAATATATATCTAATTTTAGAAAAAATTAAAAAAATTATATTTAATTTTGAAACACATGGAGTGATATAGAATTATTACTGCAACATTAGTTAGTACACATTAGCCAAAATCTTTTCTTCAAAGTCAATGCATTAATACCCTAATTCTTGGTTAGAGCATTTCCAGCAGACGGACTATCCCATGGACTATATTTAGTCCATATGACATCAACAGATGTCCTTTAGTTTTCAATCCTTTCAGCAGATGGACTATACCGCGGATTATCCCATGGACTATAATATAAAAAGATTAAAATAATCAATGAATTTAAAAAAAAACTCCAACAGCTATATTCCAATGACCATATTCTAACGACCATGTTCGAACGACTATATTTTAAAGAGCAAACAACCTCTATAAATATAAGGCACATCCGATCTATCATACTCACTCATCTCAACCTTCCAATCAAACACATTTTTTGGATTACCAGGCTCTCATAATGATATTAACATTCTAGAGAGATAATATATCTTCTTTGCTCTTACTGAAGGTCGTGCTCCAGCTATGAACTACTCAATTAATAGACATGAGTACACGATGGGTTATTACCTTGCTGGTGGTATATATTCCCCATGGGCAACAATTATTAAAACCATTTTGGCACCTCAGGGAAATAAAAGAAAACTATTTGCTAAGACCCAAAAGAGACGCTTAGGAAGGATGTTGAGCGAGCATTTGGGGTACTCCAAGCACGTTTTGCAATCATTCGTAGTCCTACACAATTTTGGGATTAAACAACACTAAATGAAATTACAAAAATGTTTTTTAGATGTTGAGAGCCTCATGGAACACATGCTAGTTGCTGAAATCAGATCCTTGAATGCGTAGGAGGATGTGGAAAAAAAATAATATTATTAAATTAAATTTTCTGCTTTGGTGTTCTAAGCAATTTCCTATAAATAGGGTGCTTAGGTTAGAATTGAAAATGACACCAGAAACTGAAGTTTTCTCTCTCTATATTATCGAGCGTATTCTTGTGAGTATTTTGAGTATACTTTGAGTATTGCTATACGGTGCAAGTTCGTTCAGTGTTATTACAGTCAGAGGTACTGTCTTTCGAGGTAAGGGATAGTAAGGGAGGTTATTTTCTTCTAAAATGATATTATTTCTTCAATATCATTATGCCGAAATACTGGTTGAAACTTTTTATCAAATTTGGAATTTTTCATGTCGGGGTTACTATTCATGAGTTACTATTCACGAGTATTATTCACGAAGCGTGAAGATGTTTTTTTTGTGAAATTACTATCTTTTGGTGTCGGAGTTATTATTCACGTATACGACACTATTCACGTATACGACACTATTCACGAATACGGTACTATTCATCGAAAAATGAAAATTTTCCCTTTTCGTCTAAAATATCTATTGTGGATACTAGCTTTGATTGTATCCATGTTTTGATTATTCTTGAATTTTACACCACTATGATTATTTTTGAGGTATTTTTGGACATGGATAAAATAAAGTACGAATCCTTAATCCTTAATCCTTGTCATTTTGTTTCACTGGATTCGTTTCTTTGAAATTATTTTTTTTCATCATCCTCAGTCCTAAATGATGGTATAATTGAATATCTTTGGCCTGTAGTGCAAAGATAAATGATTTCTGATGAATATCTTTGGCCCGTAGTGCAAAGATGAACAGGTGTTTAGATGAACATGACCAACTGATGAATATCTTTGGCCTGTAGTGCAAAGATGACTTGTTGATGAATATCTTTGGCCTGTAGTGCAAAGATGACTTGTTGATGAATATCTTTGGCCTGTAGTGCAAAGATGACTTATTAATGTATATCTTTGGCCGTAGTGCAAAGATGAATTTATTAGTATGATTATGAACATGAACTGTGATTTGGTATAACCATGATCTTTGATGTTTCAGGTGATAAAAATTATCTTTGTCCTGGATGAGAAAAGGAATTTAAAACAACAATTACGATTATGAGTTATACATGTGATTATGGACAGGAATTGTTGATTGATGTTATAGGGATAAAACATTGTTGGTGGACTTTTAACATGGAGAAGATAATAGACTTTATAGTCTATTTGACTCTTCTAATGGATTGCTCGTTCCGCTGCAATTATGGTTGAAATTTTTTATCATATACCATATGTTCTAAATCTCTGATTTATTACTGTTGAAGGCTATTGATAATTTATTTATCTTTAGTCATGACATTCTTTACTGAGCTAGTTGTGCTCACCCTTTTGCTTCACAATTCCTTTCAGGTTATACGAGTGTAGCTGGGTCGAGCGGGGGATAACAGGGGAATAGAACGGTGGTCATCATTTAGTAGTTATATTTGGCGAATCAACTAGGGTGAAGCGAACTCAACGTTGGAAAGGTGTTTTGCCATTGTCATACAAGATGTCAAATGACATATCAGCTCGTGTCATCATAAGACATGGATGTACTCATCCACTTGCTGAGTATATCTACCAGCACTATCTATATGATCTTGGAGTCTATTTGAAATATAACTCTCAATTAGAGACAGTGGAGATAATGATATGTCAGGAGAAGACTTGCCATTGGGAAGAATATGATAGTAATCTTCTTGTTTTTCTTTGGGGTCTATTGGGTCAACCAAGGATAATTCTGTGGCCATATGATATCTATAATAACCTAGACGCATGGCCTCCCATGTACGAAGGTTTCCTTCAGCACTTCCCAAAGATTTTAATTTCTAAAACAGTTTTCGACTATACCTTTATATAAGGTGTCATTATGAGGTGCTGTCCACGGTTGGGACATGAGTCACAGTTGATATATATTTGTATACAAACTCACAGCATATGTGTTGTTGTATTTTGCACGATAATTGTGGTAATAAAGTTGTAGTTGTTTTCTGTACCATGTATTTGACGACTCAGAATGGGTTGGATGGAATGGACCTATTTTGGGGTTGGTATCAGAGCTATAAGTAAAGAGCCCCGAGCCTCTCGCTGGTGACTTCCTGTTGATAGGGGATGCACCGAAGCCAGACTCTCCGTAGGGGACGCCGTTCTGCGGTGGCAAACTGATAGGTACCATTGTGAGGTGCTGTGGTTGAAGCACCATGAGGGTCACAGTTGGTATCAGAGCTTAGGGATATGATCTCTGGCGGAGATCGGGATTAGAACTAGGAGGGGAGAGATGAGTAAATCATTCGCTAGTATGTCCTACCTATGCTTAATTATTGGTCGGTCATAATATACGGATATTATGTGATATGTTAATTTGCTTAATTAACCCTTGTTTTATGGCAGTATTTGAGAATGACAGCTGAGAATGCTAAAAATGGAGTGAATGAGACTGTTGGGATACCTCTAATCACTAATGTGATGACAGACGGAGAAGGAATTAGAGATATCCATGTGGTGAGTGAAGAATTGATAGTTGCACCCGAGATAGTCGCAGAGGTAACAGCTGAGAGTGAGGAAGAAGAGGAAGAAGAGGTACCTGAGGAGAGTTTATTAGAGGTATTTTATGATCAAAATATAGAATTGCAAAATCGTATTCATGAGTTAGAAGAGCAGGCTGAAGAATTGCAGGCAGTCGTGGAGCAAAAGGATGCAACAATTCAAGCTTGTGTTACCCGATATGTAATGCTTGAACAAAAGTATTCTTTGGCAGAGTGTAAGATGATAAAGATGGAATCTGAGCTGAAAGAAGAAAAAACTGAACGAGTAAGAATGAGTGATGCATGGGTAAAAGCCACACGACACGTGGATATTGTGGAAAGAGATGTCCGATCTAAAAAGGCTAAAATAGATGATATGAATTTCTCTTTTTGGAAAACAATTGGGAGAACTCAACATCGAGTTTTGAATTACCCTGTACAGAGCGGTCAATCTGAATTTGATATGGATCGAAGATTGATGATTCAGATCATGAATCAGGAGTACGAAGAGGCAGTTGAAGGAGGAATATGCCCTATAGAAAAGTATATTCCAACGGTAGTGATGATGCCAAATGCTGCCCCAGCCAAGTCAAAGCCGAGTAGTTCGAGGGATAGCGGTTGTCATGACTTCCCAACAAATGAGGAATACAAATGAAGTTATCACGGGAGATGAGTAATGGAGAAATCATAATGACTCGGGAGATAGAATCTGAAATGAAAGCAAGGTATTCTCAACTTTTTGAAATACCAGGTACATAAATTTCGGGGACGAAATTTCATAAGGAGTGGAGATTGTAAGACCCCGAATTTTATGAAATAAAAGTATTCAATTTTTCTTATAATTACAATTCAGTAAATGGTTAAATTGATAAAAGGTTAAAGTTAAGGGTGAAATATAAAATATTTTTTTTTCAAAATAAGCAAGTGGTTATAAAATACTCATTGTTGTCGGGGAATATTCGTTTGGTCGTGGAATATTCTTTCTGTCGGAGAATATTCATACGACGGCGCAGTCTTTTGTGGGCCCCATAACGAAAAACGATTGGATGAAGAAAACGACAAATATAAGTTATTTATAAAAAGCGGCGTAGTTGTTACCGTTAATACTGTTGGAATACCCGGTGGTTAAAATACAATAATACGCGTTGTTGCACAGTAGCACACGGTATTGCACCAATTATTGATTCTTACGTAAGAATGCACTACTTAATAATTGTTACAGTAATTACTCTTCAGTATTTTATGTTATTGATTCAATAATTGCTGCGTTGATATTTTATATTGTTGTTGTTTCAATAATTGTCATTACACAGTATTTTTCATTATCGAAGCAATAATTCATATTATCTGAATAATATTATTAGATAACATTATTGGCAATGTCTATAAAGTTCCGTCTAAGGAGAGGTTTGGTCATCTAATTGCGCGCCAGTAAGGAGAAATTCTTATTGGAAAGCCCCCTCTTTCCTGGGAACTGACTGGTTGTCAATATTGTGATTCTGTAATATTATTTGTGAATAATTAATTATATGATGAGAAAAATATTGATTTTATATGGATATAGATGGAGAAAATTTTTAATGTGGCAATTGTTGAAAATTAATATTTTATCTTTTTCTGATAAAATAATTCATTTAAATATATTATTTTAATAATATATTAATGGTGATATTTTTAAAATGAATATGAGATATATGAGTCTATGAGGAGAAAGAGTATTTTTGTTGCAATAAATATTAAAAATAGATTTTGTGTGTCGGTAGACATATTTCTTGACTGAAAATTTGATTATAGCCTGTAAAATCGCCCGTTTGTGGATGTCGGTCAATTTCTGTTTGGAATTTGGAAAAACTTTCTTCTGCAAAGTTGTAGAGAATTGAATTTCCTATAAAAATTCACGAGATTCGAATTTTCTAGCAAAAGGGCTATTTATTGTGAATTATTGAAGTTCTGAAGCTTCGAAATAATTGATTTTTGGAAGTTTAAAATAATTTAAATTACAAAAACGTTTTTTAGATGTTGAGAGCCTCATGGAACACATGCTAGTTGCTGAAATCAGATCCTTGAATGCGTAGGAGGATGTGAAAAAAAATAATATTATTAAATTAAATTTTTTGCTTTGGTGTTCTAAGCAATTTTCTATAAATAGGGTGCTTAGGTTAGAATTGAAAATGACACCAGAAACTGAAGTTTTCTCTCTCTATATTATCGAGCGTATTCTTGTGAGTATTTTGAGTATACTTTGAGTATTGCTATACGGTGCAAGTTCGTTCAGTGTTATTACAGTCAGAGGTATTGTCTTTCGAGGTAAGGGATAATAAGGGAGGTTATTTTCTTCTAAAATGATATTATTTCTTCAATATCATTATGCCGAAATATTGGTTGGAACTTTTTATCAAATTTGGAACTTTTTCATGTCGGGGTTACTATTCATGAGTTACTATTCACGAGTTACTATTCATGAGTTACTATTTACGAGTACTATTCACGAAGCGTGAAGATGTTTTTTTTGTGAAATTACTATCTTTTGGTGTCGGAGTTATTATTCACGTATACAACACTATTCACGCATACGACACTATTCACGAATACGATACTATTCATCAAAAAATGAAAATTTTCCCTTTTCGTCTAAAATATCTATTGTGGATACTAGCTTTGATTGTATCCATGTTTTGATTATTCTTGAATTTTACACCACTATGATTATTTTTGAGGTATTTTTGGACATGGATAAAATAAAGTACGAATCCTTAATCCTTAATCCTTGTCATTTTGTTTCACTGGATTCGTTTCTTTGAAAATATTTTTTTTCATCATCCTCAGTCCTAAATGATGGTATAATTGAATATCTTTGGCCTGTAGTGCAAAGATAAATGATTTCTGATGAATATCTTTGGCCCGTAGTGCAAAGATGAACAAGTGTTTAGATGAACATGACCAACTGATGAATAACTTTGGCCTGTAGTGCAAAGATGACTTGTTGATGAATATCTTTGGCCTGTAGTGCAAAGATGACTTGTTGATGAATATCTTTGGCCTGTAGTGCAAAGATGACTTATTAATGTATATCTTTGGCCGTAGTGCAAAGATGAATTTATTAGTATAATTATGAACATGAACTGTGATTTGGTATAACCATGATCTTTGATGTTTCAGGTGATAAAATTATCTTTGTCCTGGATGAGAAAAGGAATTTAGAACAACAATTACGAATATGAGTTATACATGTGATTGTGGACAGGAATTGTTGATTGATGTTATAGGGATAAAACATTGTTGGTGGACTTTTAACATGGAGAAGATAATAGACTTTATAGTCTATTTGACTCTTCTAATGGATTGCTCGTTCCGCTGCAATTATGGTTGAAATTTTTTATCATATACCATATGTTCTAAATCTCTGATTTATTACTGTTGAAGGCTATTGATAATTTATTTATCTTTAGTCATGACATTCTTTACTGAGCTAGTTGTGCTCACCCTTTTGCTTCACAATTCCTTTCAGGTTATACGAGTGTAGCTGGGTCGAGCGGGGGATAACAGGGGAATAGAACGGTGGTCATCATTTAGTAGTTATATTTGGCGAATCAACTAGGGTGAAGCGAACCCAACGTTGGAAGGGTGTTTTGCCATTGTCATACAAGATGTCAAATGACATACCAGCTCGTGTCATCATAAGACATGGATGTACTCATCCACTTGCTGAGTATATCTACCAGCACTATCTATATGATCTTGGAGTCTATTTGAAATATAACTCTCAATTAGAGACAGTGGAGATAATGATATGTCAGGAGAAGACTTGCCATTGGGAAGAATATGATAGTAATCTTCTTGTTTTTCTTTGGGGTCTATTGGGTCAACCAAGGATAATTCTGTGGCCATATGATATCTATAATAACCTAGACGCATGGCCTCCCATGTACGAAGGTTTCCTTCAGCACTTCCCAAAGATTCTAATTTCTAAAACAGTTTTCGACTATACCTTTATATAAGGTGTCATTATGAGGTGTTGTCCACGGTTGGGACATGAGTCACAGTTGATATATATTTGTATACAAACTCACAGCATATGTGTTGTTGTATTTTGCACGACAATTGTGGTAATAAAGTTGTAGTTGTTTTCTGTACCATGTATTTGACGACTCAGAATGGGTTGGATGGAATGGACCTATTTTGGGGTTGTTACAAGGTGCGTCAGACATATCGCGTGTAAGGTGTGTTTAGCGACCGGGTCTAGTATTCTACAGTAAAAATATAACAATATGTGTTACGTTAATTGTCATTCAATAAAATATATGACATTTAATAGTGTTACTACAAGGAAGGATTAACAATTACTATCCATACGGGATATCCACCGGTACTATAAGTGGAGCTGTTGGCGGTCGACCAAAAATATCGAGGTTATGCACTCGGTGTCGTCGACGAGGCGCATCTGTAATTACTAAAAAAACTAAGTCAATAAACATGAGATAATATTGCAGGTTGAGATAAATTTAAACCCTATGTCAGACAACTTACTAGCTTCTGAAGACGAGCCTCCATCACGGCTATCGTCTCTGAATCCTGATTGCCCACAACCACGGCGATCTCGACCTTTGTTTCTAGCAAAAAATTTGCTACTGGAATAACATATATGCTACTTGAAGTTTAAGAGCTTAGTCACTGCAGATAGCCTGGTGTGCTTATCATTTTCAGGACACAACGGAACCCCCGATTTAGATAACAACCTGTAAAAGGAAACAATTGTATCATTTAGCACTTGCTGAGCACTGTTTGACGAATGCTCATTTTCACTTGTTCACCTACACTGCTTTGTTGCATTGTTTCAATTGAAGCATAATATCCACGAAATTTGTTCGCCGCGAGTTAAATTGTTGACCAACGTTTCACCAAAGCAGTAGAATTGTGTTCAAACTCAAAATTTTTGTATTCATGAAAGTATTCGTGAACTCTTTCCCAATATCTTTCATGTTTCTGATTGTTTACTTGAATTGGATCCATGCTTACATTAAGCCATCCGAAAACAAGGACATCTTCATCAATTGTGTAATTTCCCTTTCGCCCTGTTCTTTTATTGGACTCATTTTCGGGAGTCTGAATTGGAAATTCATCCAACAAATTTGGATCATCAAGTGAGAAACCTTCAGATAATAATGAAGAATAATACATCGGAGGACCAAGATTTTTCATCTAAAAAATAAATTAAAGATATATTATCAATAAAAAATAAAAATCAAATATAATAAAAATATAAATTATTATTAACAAAATACTTGCAATTGCTAAAGGTTGAAGTAGTTGATTGAGAGATGGTAAAATATATTGAATTATTGTACATATTTATAGATTTTTCAATTAACATTTTCAATTTCTATCCGTTGCTATTTTATTACCGTTCTGACCAAACTTTTTTCGCCATTCTGAATTTTTTTAATATCCATTGGAGCAATCCTGTCCCTTCATCTTCTTCTTCTTCTTCAGTTGCCTCTCCTTCTTCAGCATCTCCATTTTCCTTTTTCTTCAGCCATCTCTCTCATTTAAATATATTAAAAATTATAGTCACAATTATAGTCTATCAACTCTTGTTCCTTGATATAGTCTGTGTCTCGTCGGAAAATTCGATCAACTATATTTAAGTCTATCTACTGGAGCGAGATCTGTGTTCCTAGACTAAATATAGTCTACGATTTGTGCACATCGACCTGCTGGAGATGCTCTAAGGGGGAAGCTTCATAGAAGTTGCTCCCTAATTATTCTGGAGATTCCTCAATGCTTACGGCAACACCATGTTCCTTAGAGGCGTCACGCATCCATAGTGTTTATATAGTGGAGATTTTATTAATTAATTAATTAATTTATTTATTTATTATTAGAAATTAAAGAATATATGGTAGCCAATCAGTTAATATATATATTTAATTTATAAAATATATAAAATAATACACAAAACTTTGTAGATTCAACCATATGTTAAGAAAAGGGCACACGTATTAAATATTAAAATTGTGTCCCTACAAAATGACCACACAAACACGGAAGATGGTGAGAATATTATATAATATATGTTAGAAAATTTGGATATATAGGTAGCATATCTCGATACTAAAATGATGTTAGTTGTTGAATATAACTAAAGCATTCTTTTCTTGGATGATTCCTAGTAGACCAAACGAAAACTTACTTTGGTCAAGAAAATAATGATAAATTATGGGATTTATATTTAAACTACTACCATGTGGCTGAAGAGTTATTATGCTAGTTCGTATATATACCAATCACCACATCAAAAGCATTTGAAAATTTTACTTGTTTACAAATAATTTATAACTTTAAATGTAATTTATTTAACTCATAAATATTATATTTAAAATCTAAATATAACACTCAAAAAGTGGCGTGCTGCGTTTAGACCTCTAAACGCACCAAACACTACTGTTAGTTATTCGTCTACTGACGTTTAGAACGTTTAGTTTGATTGGATATTTTAAACGCATTAAACACCGTTAAAAATCTTATTCATTTACAAGTAATTTATTTTATTCACAAACTCTGCTTTTATTTAAAACAATTTCTTCTTCTATGATTCCTAGTAGACCAAAAGAAGACCTTATTTTGGTCAAGAAAATAATGATAAATTATGCGATCTCTATTTAAACTACTACCATGTGGCTCAAGAGTTATTATGCTTTGAAATGCGACATATTGGCTTCACAGATTGGGGTGTTCAAAAAATTCGGTATAACCAATTTTTTTATCAGTATCGATTGATTCGATATGAACGATTCCGTAAAATTTAAAATCGATCTGGTAAATATATAAAAAATTGGTATATATCGATTACCCGGTATATGACGCCCCAAAAATAGGTATACAACACCCATTCTGAGTCGTCAAATATATGGTACAGAAACAACTACAACTTTATTAATACAACATAAAAACTGTGAGTTTAAATACAAATATTATCATCTAGACAATATCCACACTCAAATAAGTCCTCATTACAATTATTAATATACTATTTTACAAAATAGTGAGGACTACTAGAACAACTTCTAGAACTATCATTCCACACCCCGACTAGTACTCGCTACATTCTCGTCTCTTGAGAAGAAAAATGGAACAACAAGGAAAAGGGTGAGCTCAACTAGCCCAGTAAAGAACATTATGACTAAGATAATATAGAACAAATTATCGTTAATCCTCAACAGAGAAAAATCTAATAGAATACAATAGACAACCAGTTTTAAATCAATCTTCGCAGCGAAAATAATAATTCATTAGAAGAGTTATGTAGAGAATGCAAACTACTATCTTCTATATATGAATTTAAAAGTTCATCGTCGATATTTTATCCTTGTAACAATAATCAATATATATCTGGAATCAAATATTCATCTTTGCACTACGGGCCAAAGATATTAATCAGTCGGTCATGTTCATCTCAACACCTGTTCATCTTTGCACTACGGGCCAAAGATATTCATCAAAAAATCATTCATCTTTGCACTATAGGCCAAAGATATTCAGTAATATCATCATTTAGGACTGAGGACGATGAAAAATATTTTAAAAAAAACAAATCCAGTGAAACAAAAGAATAAGTATAAAGGATTCGTACTTTAAATAATCCAAGTTCAAAAATACTTCATAAATAACCAGATTAGAGTAAAATTCAAGAATGAAGATCAAAACATAGATCCAATCAAAGATAGGAATCATAACAGACAATCTTGGACACAGAAAAAAAATTTAATTTTTTGAATAGTGTCGTATTCGTGAATAGTGTCGTATACGTGAATTGTAACTCCGACCTCAAAAGATAAAAATTTCACAAAAAAACATCATCACGCTTCGTGAATAATACTCGTGAATAGTAACTTGTGAATAGTAACTCATGAATAATAACTCGTGAATAGTAACTCATGAATAGTAACTCCGACATAAAAAAGTTTTAAATTTGATAAAAATTCAAATCAATATTTCGGCATAATGATATTGAAGAAATAATATCATTTTTGAATAAAATAACACCCCTTACCTCAAAAAGACAGTACTTCTGATTGGAATACTGGATATAGTGCTGAAAGAACTTGCACCGTATAGCAATACTCAAAGTACTAAAATACTCACAAAATTACGCTCGATATATAGAGAGAGAAAACTTTAGTTTCTGGTGTGATTTTTAATTATAACCTAAGCACCCTATTTATAGGAAGTTGCTTAGAACACCAAAGTAGAAAATTTAATATAATTATACAAATTTTCCTTAGTCCACCTTTTGGTCAAAAACACCAGCCACACATGTTAATGATGTCAAAAAAAATACAAAAAACATTTTTCTAACAAAAATAATTTAAACTCCAAAAATTAATTCACACCCGATATACCGAAACTTCAATAATTCACAATAAATAGCCATTTTATCAGAAAATTCGAATCTCGTGAATTTTTATAGGAAATTTAATTCTCTACAACTTTACAGAAGAAAGTTTTTCCAAACAGAAATTGACCGAAATCCATAAACGGACGATTTTACAGGCTATAATCAAATTTCAATCAAGAAATGGGGTCCACCGACACACAAAACATGTGTTAAACAACCTTTGAAACAAAAATACTCCTCATCCTCATATACTCATATATCTCACATTCATTGTAAAAATATCCCCATTATTATATTATAATAATATAATAAAATATTATTTTATCAGAAAAGATAAAATATCAATTTTTAACAATTGTCACTTTAAAAATTTTCTCCATCTATATCCATATAAAATTAATATTTTCCTCATCATATAAATTAATAATTAATTATTCACAAATAATATTACAGAATCACGGTACTGACAACCAGGCCGTTCCCAGGAAAGAGAGAGCTTTCCAATAAAGATTTTTCCTTACTGACGCGTAATTAGGTGACCAAACATCTCCTTAGACAGAACTTTCTAGATATTATCAATAATGTTTTCTAATAATATTATTCAGATAATATGAATTATTGCTCCGATAATGAAAAATATTGTGTTGTGACAATTATTGAAACAACAGTAATATAAAATATCAACGCAGCAATTATTGAATCAATAAAATAAAATATTGAACAGTAACTACTGTAACAATTCTTGAGTAGTGCCTTCTTACGTAAGAATCAATAATTGTTGCAATGGTGTGTGCTACTGTGCAACAACGCGTATTATTGTGTTTTAACCACCGGGTATTCCAACAGTATTAACGGTAACTACGCCGTTATTTATAAACAACTCATACTTGTCTTTTTCTTCATCCAATCACTTTCCATTATGGGGACCACAAAAGACTGCGCCGTCGTACGAATATTCCCTGACAGCAAAAATATTCCACGACCAAATAAATATTCCCCGACAACAATGAATATTTTATAATCACCTGTTTATTTTAAAATATTCGCGCATTTTACTCATAACTAACCACATTAATCAATTCAACCCTTACTATTTCAAAATAATAAATAGAGAAAATTTTATTTTATTAAAAAAAAAATCGGGATCTTACACGGTATCGATATCTATTTTTTTCAGAACGGTATATACAATACTGAACCATATACTATTTATACTACTCCATATATAGTATAGATATTTATATTTATTCATTAAGAAGTATTATAAGAATTAAAAAAACAAAATAATTGGTCAAATTTATATTTAAAAATTATCCAAAATAATTCTAATACCACTAACATAAAGAGCAAAAATGTATAAGAAAAATCATTCATACAATGGCACATGAGCTTACTGTCTAGCCAAAAAAGGAAGCTTACTAGTTCTTTTTTTTATATGTATCATGATCATGCATGCATAATTTTATTACTCTTTAACGCATAATTATGACAACATATTATATAAAACTATTAAAAATAAAAAATTTAAAAATAAAAAAAACCCGGTTCGCAAGTGATATTAATTAGCAGTACCATCCCTATACCGGAGCCGGTTCGGGATATTGGTAATTTGGTACCGATACTCATTTTTTTCAAACATTCGATAATCGGTTTGATACGATTTAAACCATCTCAGTACAATTTTTTACCGATAAATACCCTTATACACAGAACACAAGTGTATTTTGTGAACATGAAGGACAAAAAATATACATTAATGTTTGGATTCAAATTTGAGATATTAAATTTGGTACAAGTAATCAGATCATATTACGTACATCAGTTGATTATTTCTTTGGTCTGTTTTAAAAAATGAGTAAAATATAATTTGCACATATATTAAAAAAATAAAAATAGAAGAAAAAGATTAAAAAATTCCAAACTTATCTTTAATAGCCCCACAAAATTATATAAAATCATAAGTACTTTTAATTTTTTATAATGAATCTCACTAAATAACGTATTTATCTTTCACTTTATATATTTTTCCTCATTCTTTTGAGTACAATTTTTTTTGTATCTTTAGTAATTCTTTTGAGAATGGAGAGAGTATATTAATTAGAATTGATATGTAATTAAGTTATATATAATTTTTTATAATTTATACTCCATTTTTGATATATAAGATTAATTTTGATTTTTAAAGTCAATTAAAATATTTGTAAAATTAAAATAAATACAATATAATTCATTCAAAATTTAAAAAAAAGTAAGTTTATGCTTTTAATTTGAGATATTTTTTAATATTTTTAATTGTATTAATAATAAATAAATAAATTCATATTAATTTAAAATTTAAAATATATCGAATTAACATAAAAAGACATCAAGCATATCTTAAAAACATAAAGCTTAAATATGAATTACTACCCTAAACTATATGCCATATTCCACTTCGGTGATCCACCTTTTAATTTTGTTAATTAGATGATTAAACTATCAATTTTTTCCAATTGCAACAAATTGAACATGCCACGTCAGAAATTGCTGACGTGACTAATTGTGTTGGGCCTTAATAAGCTGATGTGGCAAAAAAAATTTATTTTTTAATTATAAAATAAACAAATTTGATTTAATATGGGGCAAAATGGTCAAAACACAATTTAACATAACAAATTAAAATAAACCAAACATTAACCTAAATATATCATCAGTACCCTTACAAAAGCCCCAAATCGCTCGACAAACCATAGCTCAACCGAAGTAAATGTATGTCCCCACTTTAAATAGTTCGGATGAAATCTACCGAAATTAGCACGCTTTCGTGATCTGTTCGCGCAAAACGCCGAGGTGAGGCTTCACCGGAGCCCTAACTTCGTCGGGAATTGCAATTTCTGGCTGTATTCCTTTATAGTTCCAGTGCCAGTTTGGACTCACACGCACCAACGGACTCAAACAGAAGGCCAACCCGGAGCCGTTCCGAGCCTGATTCATCCGTCTGCATGTGCACAGAACCGGTGGTGCGGCCCTCTGCGGCGTTTCTTTCCATCCCGGCGATGAATTCAACGTGCATCCACTCGATCCTTCGCGGCATTCGTCGTCCGATTCTATCGCCGTCGACAATCCACGACACGATCTTTGAGCAACTCTGTTGGGGTTTGAATTATTCATAGTACACATCCTCAATTTCTTCTTCCGTTTACCCGGGAATACGATTCTCGAGATTTCAAATCCAAACTCACATCCAAATTGAATTTATGCGTTTTGGATCTGAACAAATTCGAGAACAGTGAGAATTTATGCGTTTTTTCGTTCGATTTGGGGCTTTTGTCTTGATATTGAAGGGTCCTGATATATTTAGGTTAATGTTTGTTTTATTTTAATTTGTTATGTTAAATTGTGTTTTGACCATTTTGTCCCATATTAAATCAGATTTGTTTATTTTATGATTAAAAAATTATTTTTTTGCCACATCATCTTCTTAAAGCCCCACACAATTAGTCACGTCAGCAATTTCTGACGTGACATGTTCAATTTGTTGTAATTGAAAAAAATTGATAGTTTAATCATTTAATTGACAAAATTAAAAATGAATCATTGAAGTGGAATATGATCTATAATTTAGAATATTAATTCATATTTAAGGCAAAACATAATAATACATCCGGGAAGTTAGTAAGTGACTGAAGGGACCATTTATAGACCAGTGCGCCAGTGGACCCACTAATAGGTGCCCAAAATGATAAGAATATGTTGAAGAGGGGAAAAAAAAAATTCAACATTATAGTCAAAGTGGACCCAACTTAAGGGATTTAAAGTATTTCCATTACACTAATCATCCGATTCAATTCGATATAGGAATCTGATATTTACACATGAAAATCGTCGCTATAGATTTAATAGCGATTATTTTTATTATCGCAATACATTTATATATATAACGATACTTTTCATTGAAAATATTAAAAAATCATATAAAAATATTAATTTTCTTCAATATATTATATTTTTATAGTTGTGAATAATATAATTCAAATTGATACTAATCAATTAATTATTATATTGAATAGTATAATTATTTCAAAAAAAAAACAATGCGATACCAGTCAACAATTCAATTTTGCACTACTGGCCAAAGAGAACCTATAGTCATGATCATACTAATAATCTACCCATCTTTACACTCAAGTCAAAGAGAAATTAATATCATCATTATGGTTATAAAAATATTATATATGATAATAAAAAATAATATAATCAACATATAGATGTAATCTCAAGAGTAATATTCATAACTCAACTATAATTTGGTTAGAAAAAGAAACCAATTTTGTCATGAATAGTAACTCGTGAATAGTAACCCATGAATAGTAACTCGTGAATAGTAACTCATGAATAGTAAACCTGACTCAAAAAGGGAGAAATTCCACAATAAAATTCATACCAATATTTCGATATAATGATATTGAAATAATATTTCTTAAACTTATAAACAATTTATTTTAATTGTTTACACTTTACTAAATAATGCATTTAATTATTCTAAAATGCCAAACTCATAAGATTTCATTATCAATAACCAAAACCCTCAACAAAAATCTGCATATAACTCATGTATGATTCTCAAGCCATAAAATTATATTTTTCAATTTTCTTACTTCATATAACATATTTAATTCATTTACTCATAACTAGTCTATTTTCATTAAAAATACTAAATCAGTTCCAAAAATATTTCTTTTCTGGGATTTAGCAGAATATAGTCCCATATTGAACATATATTTTTCTCAGAATTTTTAAAATTCATTTACTATTTTTCATATGGCCAAAACAACCGAATATTTAGACATTTATCATAAATTGTACTTTTATCCAAAAATTCCAACATTCACAGAGTACACTGATATTATATAGATGTACTCCCAATAAAAATTTCATCAATTTTGGAGTTAACCGCAAGGAGTTATAAGCGGTTACTTTTAAAATAATATTTTCTCATAAAATTCATAACTCTTAATCTATACATCCAAAAATGACAACTTTTGGACACAATCAATAAAACTCATCAAAATATCATTTCAAATTTTTTCAGAATTTTCTGAAGGTCGGAAAAAGTACGAACTGAAAAACATAATAACCCTTAAAATTCCTAACCTCAAAAGAGCAGTATTTCTGACTTGAATATCGGATATAACGCTGAACGAACTTGCATCGTATAGCAACACTCAAGATATCTAAATACTAACAAAAATATGCTTGATAATATAGAGAGAGAAAACTTATGTTTTTGGTGTGATTTTCAATTCTAACTTAAGCACATATTTATAGAAAAATGCTAGAACGCCAAAGGAGGCTAAATTAATAAAATATTAATATATCTTCTTCCTCATTCCACGCCCACTCTTGCTGAAAAATCTGAGCAACCAACATTGAAATGTATTCAATAAACAGACTGTTTATCAGAAAAATACGAATTTTATGTCTATTCTGCCTGGAATCGAATTCTCTACAACTTTGTAGCTTTGAGTTTTTCCAAATTCCAAACCAAAAATTTCCGAAATCCTCAAACGGATGATTTTTAATACCTCCACACCGATAACATACTGATAAAACACCTCAGTATTAATTCCTTTATTTTTATCCACATAAAAATAAATATATCTATCATTTATATCCACATAAAATAAATATTTTCTTATCATATAAATCAATAATTAATTATTCACAAATAATATTACAGAATCACAATAATGACAACCAGGCAGTTTCCAGGAAAGATGGAGCTTTCCGATAAGGATTTCTCCTTACTTGCGCGTAATTAGGTGACCAAAACTCTCCTTGACAGAACTTTCTAGACATTGCCAATAATGTTATCTAATAATATTTTTTCAAATAATATGAATTATTGATCTGATAATGGAGATGATGTGTAGTGACAATTATTGAGTAACAATAATATAAAATATCAATGCAGCAATTATTGAATCAATAAAATAAAATATTGAACAGTAATTATTGTAACAATTATTGAGTAGTGTCTTCTTACGTATGGATCAATAATTCAAAAATACTGTGTAAAACCGTGTGCTACTGTGCAAACAAGCGTATTACTATATTTTAACCACGGGGTATTCCAACAGTATTAACGGTAACAAGTATGTCATTATTTATAAAAAACTCAATTTTTGTCGTTTTCTTCATCCAACAGTTATTCGTTATGGGGCCCACAAATGGCAGCGCCGTCGTATGAATATTCCCGGATAAAAAGAATATTTCACGACCAAACGAATATTCCTCGACAATTGAATATTTTATAACCACTTGCGTATTTTGAAAAATTCATATCTCACCCTTAACTTTAACCTTTTATCAATTTAACCATTTACCGAATAGTTATTATAAGAAAAATTGAATACTTTTATTTCATAAAATTCGGGGTCTTACAGGTTTGTATCTAGTGTATTGTCTAATCTACAATACATATCCATTCGATCATATCATTATAATGAAATGACATCTAAATTGCAACACACAAATTCCAAGTAAGAATTCAAGGACCAAATCACATACTCCCTCCGTCCCAAATTAATTGCTCAGTTTTGATTTTTTAAGTTAAATTTACTATTTTTAGAATTAATAATTAAGCATATATAAATACATTTCTAAAATTATAAAAATTGGGGTTAGGAGGTGTTTGTTTAGAGCTGAATAGAGCTGAATCTGAATGGCTGAATCGGTCAGTGCGTTTGTTTTGGTCTGAATGGCTGAATCGGTAAGATAGACGAGCTGAATGGCTAAGTCAGATTTTTTGAACTGAATGAGCAGCTGAATGAAGTAAAAAAATAAAAAATATTAACTATTATATTAAGTGACATTAAATAAATTTACAACAATTTTAAATTTTTTTAGAGAGGGTAAAAATATAAAGTTTTGTCATTCAGATGTTTTATACATGCCAATTATCAAATATCTTTTTTCATTCAGATTCAGATTCAGTTTTTATCAAACACCCCCTTAGTAATAAATTGTATATACTTTCTTTTGGTTATAATCTCTTTACCTATATTTTAGCAAAAATAGTAAAAAGATTAATTTTAAAAATGGTCAATTTAATTTTAAAAAATTAAAACTGAACAATTAATTTTGGGACGGAGGGAGTAATTTTTATGACTATTAAGGACCTCATAATTATATTAATGACAAAAATTTTATTACATTTAAGCGCTCATACGAACTTTAGCAGGGGTGGGGGGGGGGGGGCCTCCGGTGCTAACGACCGGTACCGTGTATTTTTATTTATTTATTTATTTTAATCACAATTATAAGAATACAAAATACAAAATAATAGAGCAGGGTTGAACAAAAAACTGTAAAAGAAAATATATTTTTTATTGAAAAAATAATGTAAAAATTTACAGTATTTTTTTAATAAAAAATATACTTTCTTTTACAGTTTTTTGTTCAAACCTGCTCTATTATTTTTTATTTTTTATTTTTTATTTTTATAATTGTAGTTAAAAAAAAATACACGGGTACCGGTCGTTAGTACCGCACCGGACCGCCCCCCAATTAACTTTAGCCCACCTAATAAACAAATATATATATATATATATATATATATATATATATATATATATATATATATATATATTGGTTGAACCAAGTATGTCCTATATTGATCTTTATACATTACTTCATCCGTTCCTAATTATTTGACGTTTTAGAAGTTGACACAAGAATTATGATAATGATTAAAAATCATTAAATATAATACGCAATTGTCTATAATATCTTTAAATCATTATTTATCATAATTATTCATATTCTCTCATATATTTTTCCAAAATTATCTTCTAAAAAAACTCCGATGCTTCATTTATTTATTACTCTCTCTGTTCATCTATCCCCGTAAAAAAACGTATTCAATTCTTTAGAAAGTATTTACCAACAATGAGATATTTATACATCATTTACCAAAAATAGATATTTATGCATCTATCTACTGTAACATAAAATCATTACATATATACATCAGGCATGTTCAGTTTCTGGCAGATACTGAAAGTCAGCATACTAGTGGGTCCCACGAAGAATTAACAACCTCACTAATGAGTTTGGGGCCATTTTTTTCATCACTCACATCCACTAATCCATCAAGTGGAGAAAATATATGGTTAGACAATCTCAAACACCAACAACAAAACCTATCTTAATTTTAATCGGTTTACAATATTAGACAGTTGATTTGGACAATATATAAATAAGTTATATTTTATATAAATTATAATCATATAAAGTGAATGCAATTTTTTTTACAAATTGTTCTACAGATCATCAAAAATATAAGTTTGTACTATATAAATGTAACTTTATATGTAAACTTAGTGTTCAAATAATTAAGATCCCAACAAAACATCAAAGAAAGTCACTTTCGCTAATGGAGGTCTAGAGAGGGGAAAAGAGAGACAGCAGAGAGAAAGTGATGGAAAGAAACCAAAGGGGACCATAAAAGGGGACGTTTTGAAGTTGTAAGAAGAATTATTGAACTCCATATACAAAAAACCAAGAACACCTTCCTTAAGTTTCCACAGAGACATTGAAGAGAGAGAGAGTATGGGCCCCGGCCCATGAAAGCCTACATTGGCTTGGGCCTACTGAGAAATCCCTAGTTTAGACAGCTAAACCAATAAGAGAGCAGAGATTGGGATTGAGTACAGAAGTTTAACCAATGAGAAATTAGATAAGACCATTGTATTTAAATTTTTTATAAGAGATCAATCTTTCACTGTAGAAAACAACCAAAAACTGCATGGGCTTGAGACCTCAAGACTCAAGACACCAGCCTAGTGTAAGAGTAAAAGCGTTTTATGTGGTCCCACTCACTACCATTTATAGTATTTGATCTAGTTTTTCTCTTGTATAAATACATCAAGTCCCTTGATATTTTCTATTAAGACTCCATTTTGGCCTTCATTTTTATGACAACATCTCAATTTTGTACCAATTTTTCCTCTATGATTACTGACAGAAAAACTGCAAGCGCGGTTGGAGGCAAAACCACCAGAGCTTGCGATAGCTGTTTGCGTAGACGGGCGCGATGGTATTGTGGTGCCGATGACGCTTTCCTTTGCCAAGGTTGCGATGCATCGGTGCACTCGGCTAATCAGTTGGCTAGCCGGCACGAAAGGGTTCGACTCGGAACAGCTTCTTTTAAGGGTTGTGAGTCAAACCTTACTAAAAATTCTATGCCAGCTTGGCACAAGGGATTCACCCGTAGAGCACGAACTCCAAGACAACCTAAGCTTGCATTGAAACACAACACAAAGGAGAAGAGGAGAATGTCAAGCAATTCTCCACTTGTCCCGGAGATGGAGAATGAGGAATTATCGCTTGAGGAGGAGACTGAGGCGCAGCTTCTTTATCGCGTTCCAATTTTTGATCCTTTTGCTGCTGAACTCTGTAATGTATCAAATGAAACTGAGAATATACATGAAGATTGTAAAGTTGAAACCATCATTCAGAATGAGCCGAATGCTATGTTTTCTAATAGTTGTAATGATGAAGTGTGTGTCTTGGATAATCTTCCTGTTTTTCTCCCATCTGAGATGGAGCTTGCGGAGTTCGCTGCTGATGTTGAGAGCTTATTAGGTACAGGACTCGATGAGCAGTCGTGTGGAATCGAGGGGTTAGGGCTAATTGATTGTAAAGAAGATAATGGTATGGATGATTGTTGCCAAGGAAGTAGGGTAAAAGTTGAAGATGAAGAAGTAGAAGGTATTATAGATTGTCCTTTTGATTCGGGGTTGGATATGTTAAGGGAAACAATAGATTGGAACTTAGATTATGAGTCACCGGTGACCGGTGAGGAGGAACTAGAGGAGGAGAAGGTGGTGGTTGCCACCGAGGCAGAGATTATGAGCAGTGAAAGGAAAGAAATAAGGAAGGAGATGTTTTTAAGGCTTAATTATGAAGAAGTCATTAGTTCCTGGGACAACAAAGGTTGTCCGTGGACATCTGGGATTCGGCCGGAGATTAACCCTGACGATTGCTGGACTGACTTCTTGGTAATTCCTTCACTCGTCTCTATACAAATGCAACTATTTTATCTAGACTGTACGTACGTATTGTCCATTTTAAACTGCTTTGATTTATCAGTATCCAATTTTACTTTTGTGTTACAGTCATTAAATTTCCCAAAAGAGGTCAAAATCTTCCTAGCAAAAGTTTCCACTTATGGATTTATAAACAAATACATGTAACAAGCAAATTTGGTAGTCAAATAAAAAAGAATGAAAACCTAAGGAGACTACTATTATTAGAAATTTACTAGTATTGGCAAGTTTGTTAATGCTTTTTATGTTGGAGTTGGACAGGATTTTATTTTGAAACAAATTTGAATATTTCATCAAACTTATTTACTCAATTATTGAATGGTTTTTATGTATTAATTTGAGAATTTTTGTACTGGTTAATTTGTATTTGGAACTGATATAATGGATGATTTATTTATGCTCTTTAATATTAAGGTTTTGTAAATAGTTTGAAATCGTTATTCACTAACTCAATTAAATTTCTAAAGTTCACATCAGAACCGATTACACACACGACTTACAAATTTTTATCTCTCTAGTCATTGTGGGATATTATTGTTAGTAACTTAATTCCTTATATAGAGACAAATTTTTCTCATATATCTCAATATGAGACTTGAGTGTTACAAACTCTCCCACTTAAATTTCTAACGTCTTCGGTAGAACCGATCACACACACTGTCCACAGATCTTTGTCTCTTTAGCCATTGTGGGATAATAATGGTTGGTTTTGTATCCCCACCTCTGGACCTCTCTCTATTGTGAGATAGTACCACAAGCCTTCGTGTCCCCACATCTGGCAATCCAATCAAATGACTCGACTCGAGCTTTCGAGAGTCGGTTCTGATACCATATAATCTTGAGTCCGGTTCAAATATCAAGTCCGAATCAAATCAAATTCATTCAAACAATGTCTTAAAGTACTAACACAATAATATCTTTTTGGGTCATCTTAGTTCATCACAAGTTCTCCTAAGAAGTTATGACTGAAGGTACTATTATTAATAACTTAATTCACAAAATTTTTTCATATCTTTCGATTTGAGACTTGGTGTTGCAACAAAATTCTATATCATGTTATTATATTAACTATTAACATAAGGACTCAAAGTTGCCAGAATATGATTAACTTAAATTTGAAATCACTATTTATATACCGACCAGATAATATATCTCAAATGAATACAACATGATTTATAATAGTACAAATGATTTCAAACAATGACTTTAAGGTAACTAATCTCTCTATGCAAAATATTTCAGGGAATGTATACTCCAGGCACTAATAATTGGTACGGAGGAACCGGTGGACGAATCGGAAGCAGTGATGGTGGGAGAGAAGCAAGAGTGTCAAGGTACAGAGAGAAGAGAAGAACAAGATTGTTCTCCAAGAAAATAAGATATGAAGTCAGAAAACTGAATGCCGAGAAAAGGCCAAGAATGAAAGGTCGGTTCGTGAAGAGAACATCTTTTGCAGGAGGATCTGCAGCTAATTTTCCTTACCATATGAACAAATAATACTACTACTTCATATTGATCACTATCTAGTGATCATTTTAACTGTCAACAGCCAAGTTTGCTTTGTTTTCTTTGGCAAAATTGGATGAGTTTAGTTGAGGGTTTTATGGCCTGTAATATAAATAAATGACATTTAAGTTCATTTGCAAGTAGATTATGAAATTCTACTTCGAGAATTTCCCAATATTTTTTTGCAATGGTTTTATTAAAATTCCTGAAACAAATGATTGATTTTGAGACTCCCGTCTGAATTTTGCTCGAGGCACTTGCATCAAATTAGCCTCATCTATAGGTTTTGGGAAACCTTTATCCACCACATTACATAATCCATAGAAAGTTCTCATAAAAATAATGGAGTGAAAGAACTTGAAGTGACAACTGTTGGATTTTTGCTATAAAAATCCTATTATCTATTTATTTATTTATGTTGAATATTAGTAATTTATTAATAAAAGTACATCATTCATCATTCATTAAATGACCGTTTAGTTTGTTTATATATATATATATCTATATATTATATATGTTATGGTTTATGTGCTTAAATAAAGAAATACCGATTTATAACATATGATGATTTGGAGATATTATCATGTAGGTTATAGTACTTTAACAGAGATGATCTTGATCATGGAAGTTAGACTTCTAATTAAAGTACTAATGCATTAACGGTTTGCATTAAACGAATCATGTGATAATATTTTATTTATAAAATATTTTCACATAAATATTAATTTGTAAAATTTCTTAATTGTGAAATAATAGTGGACTTAACATTGTTATATAAATTAATTTGATGTTCCAATGAGTGAGATTACACGTGTTAATTAATATCTCGGAATGTTGATTAATGTATTTAATTAATTAAGGAACATTATTATTGTCAAAACATCTATAAGATTTTTCTTAAGATTATTTATCACTGATCATAGAATCTTGGTCGGGTCTTTTAATATTTATTATTAAAATGATTGATTCAATTGTTAAATCAATTTATGATCAAATAAAGATAAATTATGGACTTATAAACGAACTTTCAAATTATCAAATTTTCAATATTTATTATATATGAATTATTTTATTTCATGAATTATGTATGAATAAATAAAATAATAAAAATTCAAGTGGATGAGGGATAAAATTCCACGGCCTCCATTATATATCTATAGTTATGAAAACTAATATGTTTCCTAAGAAAAATATTAGTGATCAAGATGTAGATTCCCTCATAGGATATGAGTTTATTAAAATAATAATATAAATAGAGTTTCCCTGCGATGATATATTTTGAGTTATGAATATTTTATGAAACTCTAATATAATAATGGTATACATTTGATAAAGAGATTAATATTTTTTTCTTCGCGAAAGGTAGTTTATTAATACTCTTGAAGGCTAAAAGAAAAAATATATGTATGTTATTTTCTTTGATAAAGAGTTAACTAAAAAAGAAAATAATTGTAATTTAAAATAATTGTCTTTCCCTACGAATAGATTTTATTTGGAAATTAAGATACCTATGTTTAAAAGTAATTGATTGCTTATTATATACATTATCTTATTTGATAATGGTCCTATGAATGATGTATGTATGTTTTTCTATTTTATATATTATGTCTACATTCAATCAAATCTCAATCATTTTAAAAGAGAATAAATTGACTGACCCTAATTATGTTGATTGGAAAAGGAATTTGGACATTGTTCTTACTGCTCATGAATATAAATTTGGACATTGTTTTCTTGAAGTTAATTCTTATTCAGTCTACGAATCTTGTATAGAGGGTAAAATGACTAAAATTTTTTTTTAATGAAAAATGTGATAGAGCTGTAGAAAAGTTAATTTTGGTTCATACTGATGTATATGATCCATTGACATCGAAAGTTAAAGGAGGTTATGAGTATTTTATCACATTCACTGATGATTACTCAAGAATTGGTTATGTATACCTAATGCATCTAAGTCTAAAGCTTTTGAAAAAATTAAAGAGTTTCGGGTTGAAGTCGAAAAACAGGTAAATACATAAGGACCCTTCGATCTGATCGAGGTGGTGAATACCTTCTTACAGAATTCAAGAATTACATGTCTGAAAATGGAATAGTATCACAGTTGTCTGAACTAGGGACTCCTCAGCAAAATGGTGTAGTAAAAAGAAGAAACATGACTCTTTCAGATATGGTTAGATCTATGATGAATTATTATACACTACCTATATCTTTTTCGGGATATTCTTTACAATCGGTGAAATATTTATTGAATATAATTATTTCATCTAAATCAGTTCTAAAAACACTATTAGAATTGTGGTCAGAGAGCAAGCCTAGTTTGAAAAACATTCATATATGGGGTACGTTGCCCTACAAATGTGCAAAAAGGGAAAACATATTTAGATAAGTTAGGAACAAGATCAAAAGTATGTTTCTTTGTATGGTATCCAAAAAAGACAAAGGGTGGACTATTTTATAGTCCTGAAAATCAGAAGGTATTTGTGAGTGCAAATGTAATTTTTTTGGAAAAATATTATATAAAAAAACACAAGTCAAGTAGTAGAATTGTCTTTAAAGGAAATGTCTGAAGATCTTTCTCCACAATCAACACGAAAACTTGATAAACAAGTAATTACACCACAAGTCACAATACCTGAATCTTCTAACTCAGAAGAGCCTCGTCGTAGTGGGAGGATTTCTAAACCAACACAAAGACTTAATCTTTTGGGTTAAGTCTACTGAGATTGTTTCAGATGATCTAGATTCAGATCCCAAGAGTTATAGTGAGGCACTCGCTGATAGAGATGTTAATCTTTGGCAAGAAGCAATGAAATAAGAAATGGAGTATATGTAATCCAATAAAGTTTGGGAACTTATAGATGCACCTAATGGAGTAAACCCTATTGGGTGCAAGTGGATCTACAAGAAAATTGGGTGGATGGAAATGTTCAAACCTATAAAGCTAGGCTTTTTGCGAAAGGATTTAATCAAAAGGAAGACATTGACTTTGAGGATACCTTTTCGCTAGTGGTAAAGCTTAAATCCATTAGAATTCTCTTATCTATTGTTGTGCATCTTGACTACGAGATGTAGCAAATGGATGTCAAGACAAATTTTCTTACTATTATCTTGAAGAAGACATTTATATGTCTCAACCAGATGGTTTCATGGCTGAAGGCCAAGAAGGAATGGTTTGTAAGCTACATAAATCTATTTATGGACTTAAACAAATATCGAGATCATGGAATGTCATATTTGATCAAGTAATCCAATAACTTAGATTTGAAAAAAAATCCTGAAAAAGTCGAGTGTTTATAAAAGAAGTGAAGGTAAATTGGTGAATTCTTGGTTTTATATGTAGATAACATTCTATTGATTGGAAATGACATACGAATGTTATCTCAAGTTAAAGATTAAAGTTTGGCTATCTAATCATTTTGATATAAAAGATTTTGGAGAAGCCAAATACATTCTTGGGATCCGGGTTATCCGGAATCGTCAAAAAAGAGTGTTGTGCCTTTCTCAAGCTACATATATAGATAAAATTTTGGGTAAGTATGCTATGTAGGATTCCAAAAAGGGACTACTTCCTTTTGGACATGAAGTTCCTCTTTTTTCAATTCATTATCCTATGACAGAATCTGAGAAAGAGCACAAGAAAGTTGTTCCTTATGCATCAGATGTAGGAAGCTTAATGTATGATATGTATTGTGCTAGACCAGATATATATGCAATGGGAATAGTTAATAGATATCAGTCTAATTCAGGACTTGAGCACTGGTCAGCAGTTAAGCATATACTCAAATATCTTCGGAGAATGAGAGATTATATGTTTGTCTATCACAGTGATGGTCTAGTTCATATTGGATGTTCTAATTCAGACTTTATGGGTGATAAAGATACTAGAAAATGAACTTTTGGGAATGTGTTCACTTTAGGTGGTGGGGCTATTAGTTGAATAAGTGTACACCAAGGTTGTATTGCTGATTTCACTATGAAAGCAGAGCATGTTGCAGCTTCAAAGTCTTCCAAGGAAGCTATTAAATTAGTTTCAAATTTTTTTAATAGAACTTGGACTAATATCGTCAGTTGTTAGTCCCATGGTAATATATATTGTGATAATACTGGGGCAGTAACACAATCAAAGGATCCCAGAGACTATAAGAAACTGAAGCACATTGAACGTAAGTATCATAACATTCGAGAGTGTGTGAACAAAGGAGATCTAAAAGTATGCGTGATTCCAGAAGTTGAAATTAATCTAGCAGATTCATTCACAAAAATATTACCTGCTAAAGTTTTTGAGTCTCATTGTGAAGCGATTGGTATTAAATGCATGTCAAATAGGATTTAATAAATAGTGATGAATTATTGGATTTTTGCTATAAAAATCCTATTTATCTTGGTCGTGTCTAATTTTAATATTTCTTATATATTAAAAAGGAATGATTTAATTTTTAAATCAATTTAATATCAAATAGAGATAAATTATGGACTAATGAAATAATTAGTTTAAATGTATCAAAATTAAATTCATTGATTAAGAAATATTTATGTACATTTATAGAGAGGTTAATTGCATATCACTACTAGAAAAATAGGAATATGTTATGAAACTTTGTGACATTTTTTAAAAATAATCACAAAAGATAATAATTTGTGATGGACTTTTTGAGCAATCACAAAATAGTAGTATATATGATGGCTCTTAGTAATTGTTAATTTTTCCATCAATATATTATAATTGTGATGACCATGTCAATCACCAAATTTTTTATGCAAAATAAATTTTCTTTTTGTGATGCACTAAGCCAATACTTAAGGATATACCATTTTCGTGATTGCATTTAAGCTATCACCAATATTTTAATGACAAAATTAATCAAAACTATATTTTATGACGCTTATAACAAATAGTAAAAAATATAGATTTTTGTGATGACTTTTATTAACTATTACAAAAAGAAGGTATTTTGTGATGAAATTTTCAAGTCATTACAAAATAATAAATATATAATGGCACTTGATGATGACTAATTTTACCATCGTTATAGAGTATTTGTGACTACCATTACAATAACCAAATCTTATGTGGGACTAATTTTGTTTAGTAAGTCAACTCACATATGCTTCCTTTTATATTTTGTTTTAAAATTATAATCATGATATGGACTTTGGTGTAGTGGTAATACTTGTTATTAAGTTTGCAAATGGGGGGGGGGGGGGTTTGAATCATACAAATATCATTTGATACAGTTAATATAGTGAAATAAATTGTACGTAAAAAAGATTCACTTTGGGTTTTGATCCCTGAAGTCATGTGTTTTTCTGTGATGACTTTAACAACCATAATAGATTACGTATTAATGTGATTGTATTAATCATCACAAAAGCACTAAGCGTTTGCATGATTGTCAAAACTATCACAAAAAGGTTTTCATGATGGGGGGTATACAAGATGGCTTTCGTGACGGCTATAAAGTCATCACAAAAACCTTTTGTGATGATTTTTAAATTTATATGATTGATTTAAGCCATCACAAAAGGCCATTTTTTTGTAATGATATTAAATCCCAAAGTATACTCTCTTTTACCATTTGTACCCTGATATTTAAACGGTCCTATACTGCTACTCCAAGTACCAAGTAAGCATAACTGACCCTTTTGTAATTTTTGGCAATTTAAATTAGGACGCGCATCCAATTTTTGGCGAACAAATTGACCAAAATGGTCATTTATGCTTACTAACAGTACTTGGGATAGCGAGATGAGAACGTTTAAACATTGGGGTACGAATGGTAAAATGGTGTATATTTCAGGGTTTAATATGCAATTAACTCTTTATAGAGGAAACATTTACAGTTTATAGAAAAATAAGAATATGTGATGAAACTGTGACGGTTTTTAAAAATAATCACAAAAGATAGTAATTTGTGATGGACTTTTTAAGCAATCACAAAATAATAGTATATATGATGGCTCTCAGTGATAATTAATTTTGTCATCAATGTATTATAATTGGGATAGTCATATCAATCACACAAAAATCACGTAAAATAAAATTTTTTTTGTGACGCACTACTAAGACATCACTTATGGATAAACCATTTTGGTAATTACATTTAAGCTATCACCGATATTCTAATAAAAATAATAATCAAAACAGTAATTTGTGATGGTCATGACAATCATTAACAAAATAGATTTTTGTGACGATTTTTATATGCAATTACAAAAAAAGTATTTTATGATGGAATTTTCGAGCCATCGTAAAATAATAAAATATATGATGGCTCTTTGTTGGTTTGTTAATATTCTAACCGTTTTTGTTTTGATGATGACTTGATTATATGAACTAATTTATTTATTGTGAAATTTCAGGAAGTTGATGAAAAGATTTTTGTCAAAAGACTTTGAAGAATTGAGTCTTAAGAAAAATATGTAAGGTCATTGCAAATATTCAATTTTTCAATACAAGGCTCTAGGACATGTTATATGTGCATTAAAATGTGGTTAAATATTTTGTGCATGCCTAAATATGTTATACATTGCTAACTGTTATTAAGAGAACTGATTTTATATGGTTAGTATTTATATATGCATGCGTAAGAGTATTATCCGAATTAATTGAATTTTTCATGTGTTCTGATGTTATAATATTTGTGTAACACGTGTGAAAGAATTCATATGTTAGAAAATTAAAAGTTGTTGGAGCGTGTTGGCAGAGATAAGATTACTTTCAAAGAGTGGGATATGTGCATATATCTTGGAAATATATGATAATCATTATCTTGAAAAACTTGGTTCACTTTCACTCCTATATTAATGCTCCTTGCTTTGGTTTTAATACAAGTGACGGCATACTTGTAATCATTATTGTTATAGGAATTGAAAAAGTCTTAACTTAAGTGTTTCATCTGACTCAGTTTCTTTTTAGATTACTTTTGAAAGAGTCCAACATATTTTGTAATTACCGAAATTAATTAGATTTGTTACTTTCCAACGGACTTAAAACTTAACTTAATACTTATCTATTTGTATTCTGTTGGCAACGAAAAAAAGTTTAATAACAGAACAAATATTTGCAACGGAAATATTTTATTTTACAACGGTTGTTTTCTGGGCTATAAAAAGAAGAATTGATTTCAGTAGAAAACACAACACTTGAATTAATATTTTGTACTTATATACTTGAAGAGATATTAAATTATTCCTGGTGCAAAATTCAGAGCTGCTATGCTTTTCATATTCATATTATTCTCAGCTATTTTCGTGAGCTTCATATCGGTGATATCTCTCACTTTTACTACTTGATCGTTACATTCATTAGTTGGGCCTTACATTGTTAAATTATTGGGTAAATTACATATTCTATTACATTTTTAAAAATAATTACAACAATAGTGCTCTCATAAAATCTTTACACAACTAATACACTTCCATATTTATTTACAATAATAGTGCAATTATGATTCCTTAATTTAGGGAATTAGTATTCAATTAGAATTCCTTAATTTAAGGATTAGTTATACACATGGCTTCTTCTATCTCTCCTTATCTATAACAACTGCAATTAGTCATCACCCTTCTTCTTCATTCAACGAATTATTTCTCTCTCTCTCTCTATATATATATATATATATATATATATATATATATATATATGGACAACAAAGGAGACGGTTGCCAAGGAGACGGTGGAGGCAAAGGATGAGATACTCTTCGTCGAAAGAAATATGGCCTCGCTTGACGTTAGGCCGGATCAACGAGCTTGAATAACCAACCACCGTGGCTAGCTTGGGCGGATTGATTGACCACCGAACGGTCGTAAGGAGTCAACGGTGGCTTCATCGACAGCGGCATCCAGAATTTGCCGCCGGCGTCTCTCTCTCCTCCTCCATACGGCGTCGGTCGTTCACTTTCCATCGCACCATTTGTGTGTTTGTTTGCTACGAGCCCTAAATTGACAAAAGAAAACCCACACGCACCAATTGTGTCTGCCTCTCTCAAACTCTCGTACACACGCGCCGCACCGCCCTTCTCCTTCTCTCTTGATGTAAGTGGACAACAGCTCGTCCTTTTCTGCCGTCCATGATCCTCTCTTCATCCCCACCTCGCTGCAACACGGCGTCATCTTTATGTTGCTGCGATTTTTTTATAGTACAGTTGGTAGCCAAATATTCATACCAAGGTAACCAATTCAGTGTTATTAGGTTTCTAATTTATTTTTAAAAAATCTATTATAGATTTTTTTATTTAATAGTGCAGTTGGTAGCTAACACTTTATACAAATGTAACCAATTCAGTTTTATTGGGTTATCAATTAATTAAAAAAATCTATATGTAGATTATTATTTTTATAATGCAGTTGGTAACCAAACCTTAATACAAAGATAACCAATTCAGTTTTATTGAGTTACCAATTAATTATAAAAAAATTATTATAGATTTTTTTTTTCATAGTGCAATTGGTAGCTTAACCTTAATACAAATGTAACCAACAAAAACTAAAATTGTTACCTTTGAAAGTTTTGGTTACCAATTGCACTGAAATTTCTCTCGGTTACCCACAAAAACTAAAATGGTTACCTTTGTATAAATATGTATAAATATTTGGATACCAACTGCACTAAAATTTATCCTTTTCTCCTTTTAATTTCTGGACTAAATCAACCTTCGTCATAATATCAGTTGTAGCAGTAATGGATGAGGAGATCGGCGAAGGGGAGGAGGAAGATGACCGGCGAAGGGGAGGAGGAAGATGACGTTGCTAAACTTTGAATATTTGAATATTAATTATTATTTTTGAATTTGAATTTGTTGTTAGATCCAAATATTTGAATTTGAATTATTAATTATGACAGTTATTTGTCCTTAATTTTAGGTTTCCTTATTAATGTGAGTTGTACTATTTTTGTAATATGAGTTCTCTTTTTGTAATTATTTGGTTGATGCACTTTTCTTGTAATTACTTTCTATTTGTTGTATACTTATGTAAAGAACCCTAAATTATTTATTTGCTCTGATCATTAGACCTCTATATTTGTAATCTTATATTTTTAGGCTAAGTGTTGTCTAAAGGAATTTAATCCAGGTGGATTAAGGTGTGTTTACAAACAGGTTCAAGGAAGCATAGGTGCTTAATGGGTGCATTGGTGCACAAGGAGCAAGTGTGCTCAAGTGAATTATTGTAATTCAATTTGATAGAATCTGTTTTGTAACAAGGGTCATTTTTAAACAAATAAAAGTGAGTCTCCAATACTAGTTGGTATTGGACGTGGACTAGGCTATTATTATAGAGGGTAATAGTTGAACCACGTAAAAAAATCTTGGTGTTGATTTTATTACTTGCTTTATTTTATTTACTCACTAAAGCTAGTTAATTATTTTATCTAAGCTTGAATATTTACATTATCTTGAGATAAATCAATAACACCAAATATTCTTTTCTAAGTTATAATTTCAAGCAAGAAATTTTCTTAAAATCAAATAGTCAATTCGGTAGGCCATATTAATTCAGCTAGCTGCATTCATCAATATACTATGCTGAATTTAGTAGTTTGGTTTAAAGTTTAAAAATTGGTCATAGATTTCTCCCACACTTATTCAACCCCCCTTCTAAGTGTGCCTTATCTGAATTTCACTCTTAGAGATGATTAATTTTACCATCATTACAAGGTATTAGAGACTTCCATTACAAAATCTTCTGTGGGACTAATTTTGTTTAATAAGTCAATTCACATATATGTGTTTCTTTTTATATTTTGTTTTAAAATTATAATCATTATATGATCTTTGATGTAGTAGTACTAGTAATACACGGTATTTATTTTGCAAATTTGGGGTTGGGGGAGGGGGAGGGGGCAATGGCGAGGGTGGGGGTTTCGAATCCTATAAGTATCATTTGATACAGTTAATCTAATGGAATAAATTGTTCGTAAAAAGATATTCGTGATGACTTTGACAATCACAAGAGATTGTGTGCTAATGTGATTATTTTAGCCATCACTAAAAAGCCACGTGTTAATGTGATTGTATTAATCATCACAAAAACCTTTCGTGATGATTTTTTAAATTTATGTGATGGATTTGAGCCATCACAAAAGACCATTTTTTTAGTGATGGCTAAATGAAATAGCAACACTGTTTAAAAATTGAACATTGAATGAATCAACTTGTTTGATAATTATCTGTATGGCAACCCTATCTTCAATGGAGAACTTGGCGTAGGACCGCCAGATGGGGTTAATACACTTATATTCACCATAATAAAATACTTTATTGGCACTCCTAGTAATATTACAGAAAGAATTCATGATCAATTAAGCAATCTTACTTGTCCCACTCTAAGTGATTTTAGGTGGTACAAAGATGTCTTTACATCTAGAGTTATGTTACGCAATGACAGTATATATATATATATATATATATATATATATATATATATATATATATATATATATATATATATATATATAAGGACTGATACATAGTCAACATTGTCAATTTAAGGTTATTAATTCTTATAACACATCATAATCGTCCATCCGTTGATCGAATGGTTAAATAAAGCTTACATCCACGGTTTAGTTTCTAGTATTCCATAGTTTAATATTGTGGATGGGACAAATGTCCAAAATACCCCTTCTTTTACAAGTCCCCCATCCACAGTATTAAACTACGGATGCCAAATGTGAAAAATTGTTCTTCCAAGCTCCGTAGTTTAATATTGTGGATGCCAACTACCGGGTCTTCCTATTCTCTCCCTTCCCCTTTTCTCCCCCATCTTTCTTTTCTCTCTCTTGTAATGACTCAGAAAATTCTATGTAATATTTAGTTATTATAATGTTAAATTTTGCGTATAATTTTTTTTATTTTTTTATACTTAGTTGTTGTGGCCTTAGAATTATTTACTACTTAATAATTTAGTAAGTATTCCATCTTGTGTGTATGGTAAAGGTAGGAAGAATGGTATACCTTATTATAATAGTATTTAAATATCAAGAATGAAAATGAAAGTTAACATGGCTTAATTGAGAAAGATTCTTGATATGAAACTACCTATATATTCAATAAAAAAATTGTATTATAATATAATTAATTTCATTCAAAAGTAATATTTATTGAAAAGTAAGAAAATAGTGTACTACCATGGGTATTTAAAATTACAATTAACCATCATTTCTTTTATGATGTATGTGTTAATTATCTTGCTAACCTAAATAAATGTTGTGGATAAAAATACATGTATATTAATTAGGATTAATTACATATTCTATTACATTTTTAAAAATTATTACAACAATAGTGCATTCATAAAATATTTATACAATTAATGCATTTAAAGTTTTATTTACATAATTAGTGAATTTATTCTTCCTTTAATTTAGTTGTGTGATTTACATTTTTTTTCTTTTTTTTGCCACTATCTACAGACTACAATCAATTTCAAAAATAATATATTTACAAACGAAGGACCCGTCCCTCCACTCATCGTCAAAATCCACACCCACTTTCAGCTCTGTCCGCCTATCATCTTCATCTTCATCTTCTTCACTTTATCCCCACCTCTCTCTCTCTCTCACACATTTTTCTCTCTTAAATTTCCAAAATAAACAGTTTGCGTCTATCTATAGCGCGCGCACATAAATTAATACGCACCACTATTAATTATAGCAATGGAAGCATCAGACTTCTTCGTCAGAAACAGTTTGCGTCTATCTATAGTTCGCCGGATTTTATGGAGGAAGACATGAAGTTGGAGAGAGAAAAGGCGAGATTAATTCTGGAAACACAACATCTTCTGAGTTTTGAGGCTTATTTGCAAAAAGCAAACATGCTTTGAAAAGAGTTTGATATTTTCAGTCGGCTAAAGGTAGGCTTTGTTTGATAATTTTTTCATAGTGCAGTTGGTAGCCAAACATTCATACCAAAGTAACTAATTCAGTGTTATTAGGTTACCAATTTATTTTGAATTTGATGCAATTGGTAGCCAAACTTTCAGACCAAGGTAACCAATTCATACTGCAGGTGCGGAGGTAGATTGGTTATCTTGGTATAAAAGTTTAGTTACCTTGGTATAAAAGTTTGATTACCTTTTGAAGAATGTTTGGTTATCAATATTACATTATACATCACTCTCTTATCTCTCTTTCCTATGCAGTGTTCTTATTTTCCTTTGAATATGAAATAAATTGGAATTGAAATTTCCGGACATAAAGAAATTGTAAAAAATCAAATTTCCACGATTAAGGTTTTAATTTCCAGCCCGGTTGTTGTGCGGAAGATAGGGAAAAGGGCAGTGAAAGAGATGGAAAAGAATGATAAGGAATTGCGGCTTGTTGCAGATTTAAATGATTATATATGCAGAAGAGAAGCGAAGTTTCTGAGAATATTTAATGGAGATGAAGATTTGAATTTGAATTTGAATTTGTTGTTAGATCCAAGATATTTGAATTTGAATTTGAATTATTAATTATGAAACTCATTGATTTTAAGTTTCCTTATTATTGTGAATTGAATCTTATACTAATTCCCTAAATTAAGTAATCCTAATTGTACTAATTAATATTGTAAATAAATATGGGAAAGTTTATTATTTTTATAATTATTTTGTGCATGCACTAATAGTGTAATTACTTACTAAATGTTGTATATTATTGAAAAGGACCCTATTAATTAATATGTAATGTGAGTCCATATTTAATTATGGACAACATTAAATTTTCTATATAGGCCTGCAAGTTTTCTACATTAAATTTTTAGTGGTATGGATCCTTGCTATATTAGAAGTATGTGTTGAGCCCAAAAATAAACCATGTCGAGCCCTTTTTCCCTTAAACAATTTGGCAGCCCGTATGTGGAGTAGTAGTGGGCTAGCTGTTTAACTCAATTCCAATGAACATGCAATTAGTTGCTAGGCAGTTAGTAAAGGAGCAGCCAGTTAGTAATTAGTTAGAAGATATGCTAGAAGGCATAGGGTGGCTACTAGGGGCCAATGCAAGGGGCAAATTAGATGGCTAAGAGTTGTGACAGGGGAGTTATTAAGGGCCACTGCGGGAGAAGAATTAGACTGGGTTAGGAATGATTGTTGGGAGATTGGCAAGGTGGATGTGTAGGGGCCAACTAGAGGCCAATGGGACTGCCTAGAAGGGGAGAGAACTCAGCATATAGTTGGCTCTTCAAACCCTCAAGGAGCAAAGCAGTTTATTCAAGCAAGAAAAAGAAATCAGTGGCACATTTAGAGGGAAAGAAGAGAGCACCAGCTGGAAAGAAAGGGAAGATTGAGTAGCCCAACACCTTTATTCCTTAAGCTAGCAAGGTAAGCATTACATTCCAATTCCATTTCCATTTTTATTAGTAAGCCAACTGTTAGTGGCCGGATGAATTGGTTGACTGCTATAGGCCGGATTGACACTGCTAGGTAGACTGCTATATTGTGTTGTCGTTGATGTTGGAACTGCTATGTTGATGTGTTGTTCTTGTTGTTGTTTTAATGTCATAAGGCTTGAACAAAATGGCTAAAAATGTACTCCCCCCGTCCCAGGATAAAAGTCCTTATTACTATTTTGAGTTGTCCCATGTTAAATGTCCACTTTCTTTTAATATATATCATTTTTCAATTACCATAGACAAATACTCCACCATCCCATTATATTTTTTAATGGACCATTTTTAAAATTAATACTCCATCCTTCCCATGATAAAAATCTTTATTACTATTTTGAATAATCCCATATTAAATATCCATTTTTTTTAATAACCAAACTTTTACACATATTTTCCTATTATACCCGTAGCATTAAATATCTCATACTTTTCTTATTCTAATTCTCTCTCCATATTTAATGACATTACTATGGGCAATTTTGTCATTTTATTCTTCTTCTTAATATGCGTGAAAAGTCCACCAGAACTTTTATCCTGGGACGGAGGGAGTGTTTACTATATGCAAGTATAAAGATTTCCCACCAACTATTCGATTAAATGCTAAAATCTGGACTGATTTGGGGTAACTAAGTATCAACTGTGCAGGCAAGAACAAAGGCCTTATTATCATGCTAATAATCAAGCAAAGACATGTAAGATTATATACTATAAATAATAAGGCAAGTTGAGTGTAACTTGCATACTAAGATAGTTTCATATATGAGTTAAACTAATTAAAAAGTAACTGTGTTAACAAGCTATTTACGGATTGATTTCCCTTGACCTTAATGTGATTTACATGTTAAATCATGGTTTCTAAAGAACCAAACCATGGATGCAAATAATAATAAAACCTAATCGGAATTTTCATCAAGCTTGAAACCAAAATAAGCCAAGTTTGGACCTGTTTTGAACATGTCAAACTCTGCCACTATTTTAACTGCCATGATATGACATTAACCAACTAAATGACTTGCTAATAAACTAAGAGAATTGACTGTTTGAGCAGTCCTAGTAATTTTATGAAAGATGTTGTGAAAATCAGTCCATAATAACATTAGCTTGATTTTTGTGGTATTACTAGTTCATGTGTTAAAACTTAAAGTTAAGAGGAGGCTGTTTTGATCAAATGAATAAAGTCTTTAATCTGCTAGTTTTTAAGCCATGTGTATTGATTATATAGCATGTGTATGAAGTAAAAATCCATACAACTTGAGCTTTTGAATACTTGGGACTGTTATGGTAGAGTATAACTAATTCATGGTTATAAAACCTAGTAAGGATTGTTTTATTATTAGAAACTGAACTAACTTTTACAAGCATGCTAATGTATATGGTATTAAGTTTTAATGATGCTTTAAAGTTTGTTTGAGGGCTTAAAGGTCCCTTGAGTCCTAAGTTGGGACTATTTGTGAATAAATGCCAAAATAGTGCTTAAAATCCTAAAAATAGGAACTGTTATGGCCAATTTTAGCTACTGAGGTTATTAGATAGCATGATGTACTTACAATGTTCATAAATATCATTTAAAAGTTGTTCCTTAACTTAGTTGAGGTTCACGGTGAATGTTACTCAATTTTCATGTCTAAAATCATAAAAAGTAAGCTTTATGATAGCAATAAACACCAAAATTAAACACCACCATACCTGGGTCATATAATGTTTCAATAGTTATAATATAGCATAAGTGGGCTACATAAGCCAAAGAAGCCAAGTCTAAATTGTTTTGAGCCTTAGACTTGTTAACAATCACATTTTTAAGCCAAAAAGTTTTGTTTTGGGTGATCCTCAACACCTGAACATATAAGCCTGTAATAAACCCATATAAAGATGCTAATGTATGCTTATAATGGTTTCCAATCATTGTCAAGACAAAAACTAGCAAGAAAACCAAGTTAGGATCTATTTTCAAGCCTAAAGTGAACTTTGATAAGTCAAACTTGGCTAAGTGATTAAATAAAGCATGATGATGATGAAATTAGCCTTAAACTTAAATACGCATGCCTAAACTATCCTAGTGGCCAAAAGTGGAAAATTTTGGAAATAGTTCAAAAACAGTTTTTGTATGAAAGTGAGAAAATTGCCTAGTTGGAGCCCTATTTTGGGAAGCCTAATTGACATGAATAAGAAAAATAAAACTTGATTAAAATAACTTGATGTATGGTCTAGAAGCAGGACCAAATGGTTGAACCAATAACTTAACCCATAAATTCAAACAAATCGCCAAACTAGCCTATAAAATCAACAAAACTGTAGATTCTGCAGATTTTTTCAAGTGTAAAATTGAGGTTTTGCTATTTTACTTAAAAATCAGTTTTAACACCTTAGGCAAGTGATTTAGATATATGCTAAGATATTCCAAGTGTTGGAATGCTAAGGTATACAAGAACTTGAGAAATTAGTAAGTAAAAACTTGAAAAAACTAGGTTTAGAGGGTCAAAACCAAATCTATGCTTAGCAAAGTCAAGAAAATGCTAAAACTAGTCTTAACTAGTAATAATTCAAGTGTTGGATTGAACCCAAGAGGCCAGAAATGAAAATGGCAAGAATTCACCAAAGTTGGTAAAAGCTAAAACTGTGATAAACAACCTAGTTTGAGCATCAGTTTCAAGAAGCATAAAAGGCTTACTTGAGAAACCAAACTAATACAAAAATACCTTGGTATACAGTCTAGAAATATGCCCAGAGTTCATGTCTAAAGCCTAATACAAAAATTTATAAAAATCATCAAAGTAACCTTGAAAATCATAAAAACTACAGATTTTGCTAAGAAAAGGTGTAAAACAGCCCATTTGGGGCCTGTTATTGATTGCTTAAGCTTAATAGTTTTAAGGACCTAAACCAAGAATAACATACTTTGTTTATGAGGTCTATGAGATGGCACAATTAGGAGATTCAAAAGCTTACTATAAAACTACTAAAAATCTCCAAACGTACCTCAAAAATCATATTTTTGTGTTTTTGATTTATGTTGCAAAAGTAAAGTTTAAAGCTTATAAATGTCTTATCACGACTAAATGAGATAATAAAGATGTTTTATGATCTAATATCTATATCATGATATGTTGAGACTGAAACTTGTATGTTTTGGATGTATGAAAGTTATATGTGTTATATGTCTACGTGAACTAATTAAGTAAAAGTACTATATGTATCCTAAGCTGTGAAAATGTGTTGTGGCAAAGCTAAGTGCCTATGTGTGCTTAACTGTCGAATAAAAGCTATCTATAGAACTGTTAATGTTAGTAAGTAGCTTATCTGATCATTATTGAATATAACTTTAATAACCATAGTTGAGCTAATATAAACTTTATGCTAAAAGATAACTAACTAATTCAATACTAGATATATGTAAGTTACTCAGTGGCAAAGCACTTTCTTAAAAATTTTAATCGACGTGAGAGACAAGTACATCAACCTTCCTTACTCAATTAAGCTTATATTGCAAGTACTTAACTCGAAGGCTAATCTTTTCAAGTTATTGAAATTATTGACCTGCAATACTTTAAATTCATTTATTCTTATGATATTGAAAGTATGTCAATGTCATTATTTCGGCTAGACAACTGTTGAGATATACTGATATTATTCATTCATGAAAATCTCATTTAATGTTCTCAAAACCATTTTGTTTTGGTGCACTCTTATATAATGATGTGAAAGAACAACCCTTTTATAGGGGCATATGATATTGGACATGATTCTGAAGGACATGTAATGTGTCATTTGACTGTTATGTTGTGCACAATATAGGGTACTTAAGATGATCCCCTAAAGTACAAGTCTAGGATATAGTTCAGTTTTAATAATTGTTTGTATCCATGGATTGCAGTTTTAGTACAAAGTTCACCGGTCATTTGGCCTTACAGCATGCTAAAGTTTGATTCTTTAAACTCAAATTATATAAAGAAGTATTTTGCTCAGTATCTCTTGATTTTATTTTTCTTATTGTAAATATTCTTATTCCATTATATTCAACTGTTTATTTTCTTACGTACTGAGCAAGTGTTTGCTCACCCTTGCATTGAATATAAATTTTTTCAGTTAAAACTGAAAACGATGGTACCTCAGGGAAAGATAAGGAAAAAGGCAAATTTGCAGAATAAGTTGTTATTAAGCGCAGGTGCTTAAATGAACTTAATGAGTTATTGTAATAAGTACCTTATTATTATTGTCTTGTATTATTATGTGGTATTATAATATGTAAAGGTCTATAGAACCTGGGATTTAAGCTAAGATTAATATATAATCTAAGACATGTTTAAATTAGTAATATGTTGAGATGTATGGATATGATAGTATCGTGAGCACCAAACCCGAAATACAGGTAACCCGAATTTGGGGGCATCACACTTCTCCCCTTCTTTCTTCCTAGCCTTTCCTTTCTCTCCCCCCCCCCCCCTTCCCCCTTCTCCTTCTCTCCATGTTTCCATCTTCATCTCCTCCCCTTCTCCTTCTTAATTTAATGTCACCCTCTTTTGTTAGTTTTTGATTTTATGATGTTTTGAATGATGACTAATTTAAGTATATTAGACGTGTGCATGGTTCATGGTTTGTTATTATATTATTAAATATGCATGAATTATGGTTTATAATATTATAATTAATATGCATGTGTTTATAATATTATTAAGGAAGATTTGAATTGGAGATTATTAAGAAAGATTTGAATTGAAGTTCATTAAGGAAGGTTGGTTTTCTAAGAAATCTGTTTCGGTTTTAAAATGTCCATTTATTAAGGAAACAGGTATTAACAAATCTTTAACAAATCATATCTATCTCCGTTAATAAAGTTCGGATATATATAGTTTTATGACTCCTAATATTGTGGGATTCTTTATAGATGTCAAGGACTATATATATATATATATATATATATATATATATATATATATATATATATATATATATATATATATATATATTGGTTAAATCAGTTTGTTAGAATCCAACTGGACAAATCTTGTATGACAACTTATTTTATTTGGACTCTTATTATATCCTTGATTTACCAAATCTGTTGGACTCTTTAATTGCTAATATCATGGGATATACCAACTGTTATATGAGTTTCCAATTCTATCGTTTATATCCGTTGGTCAATATTAGTAGCTTTAATTATGGGATTTAAATTATCTGATTTCTTGCTAACAAATATAGCCGTTGGCCGTCATGTTATATAAAGCTTCATCATGCTCGGTTATGAAGGGACCCAACAATTGGAAAGCAGTAATTCATTCTTCTTAATTCTTATAGCTTTATAATAGTCTTTCTAGCAATCAATCTCATGTTATCCTTAGGCTAGAAAGTTGATATTCCATTAGAATCACCATCATTGTAATCTAAAAAATAAAAGTGTTAGCTTTGGTGGTCTAGATTTTCTAGAGTTTAGTGGGTCTGTTCAAAGGAAGCTTCAAAGGTCTCAGAGGTGAGAACAGGTGCAGAGGTGTACAAGTTGCAGAGGTGCATAGAAGGCATTGGTGTCCAACATCAGAATTGAAGCTTCTTTGTAACAGGGAGTTCTTTTTATTGTATTTAATTGAATATTAAGTTTAATAAAAAGAGTCTCCAATCCTAGTTGGAATTGGACGTGTATTAGGCCACTAGATTAGAGGATAGGGGTTGAACCACGTAAAAATCTTGGTGTGATTTTTATTTCTGTTTATCTCTTTAACTGTCATTCACGTTCTGCACTTTTTTGTTATTCACGCTACTTGAAGTTATACTATCCAGACACTAAAACAGACAGGTCTAGCTGTCTGATAATATTAAACGAAGAACATAAGCTAAAACAGACAGTAAAGCAGGCAGGTGTAGCTGTCTGAATTAAACTTGTAGCATAAAGTTACAAAAAGATTTCACCGTTTATCACTTTTAGCTTAAACACATATTCACCCCCCTCTAGGTGTGCATATACATAGAATTTCATCTTTTAGTCTTCAACCACCATCATCACGTTGCTAGAGCTCCCAAATTTCAAACGCTTTTAATTTATGTCTAGAAGAAGGTAGGTTTACATTGGTGTGTTGGTCTCTATTCGAGTATATTGATATAAATTTTGTAGATATGACGGTTTAGGTTGTGGTGGTGATGGTGTTGATGGCGAATATATGTATGTATACATAAGGAAGATTATAAGAGTAGAAAACTCAAATTATTTAGGTAAATTTGTATACATAAAGAAGAGAGAATGAGACCCAATTTGTTAATTTGAATGCAAGAAGAAGAGATAGAAGAGGAAGACTAAGAAGAAGGGGATGAGAGAGAAAGGAAAGACAAATCTAAGGCTCAAAGTTCATTTGGACACTTTTTATTTTTTTTATTTATTGATTTACTCTTATTCTGTTTTTCTCTTCCTCTTTTAACTTTATCTTCTTCCTTCTGTTTTCTCCATCTTAGGAACACAATTTTATCTCTCACTTCATGTGCAATCAGGCTCATCTTTATTATCATGCAACAATTTTGTAATCATCACTAAATGCATAAACCCAAATTTATACATGATACAACAAGCATGCGGATCAAGTGCAAAGGGCAAGAAGTATTTCTTGGTGCCATTCTGTGATTTGGGGCTATCCTACGTTCGTAGAGGCTAGTAGCTCTACGCTACTCCACCTTTCTTTTATGTAAATTTTTCTGGTTGCACCCATTGCAAGATAACTCTACGCCCATTGCAGGATTACTATAAATCAGAGACAAAAAGTACTTAATAGCTTAAAGAGATTAAGTTGTTTATAACTTCATATAACGAAAAATTTATTCACTCTTTTAAATCTTGAATACTAAAACATTTGCTTATTGTGTTTAATACAAGTATAATGCATATATAAATACAACAAATACTGATCAGCACCAAACACTACCAATAATTATTACAAGAACACAAACTCTCTCTCTACTTTTTCTACCGGATGGATCTATTTGGTGGTAGCTTTTCTCTTTCTCGTTTGACTTTTGGATCTTCATTGACAGTTGGTTTGTTGTTTGTTTCTTGTATTACTCTTCCTATCTCTTCTGCTTTACGTTTATTGGTCTGTTTTTTTCATCATTTGTCAAAGCAAGCACCATTTCATTTTTTAAGGGTCCGTATAATATTGCGGATGCCAAAAGATTTTTCCACACTCCGCAATTTAATACTGTAGACGGGAAACTTGTACAACAAGTGGTATTTTGGATATTTTTCTCGTTCGCGGTATTAAATTGCAGAATGTTAGAAACTAAATTGTGGACAGGGTTCTATTTAACCGTTCAATCAACGGATAGATAGTCACAATGTGTTGTAAGAATAACCTTAAATTGACAACGTTGATTATGGATAGTCACAATGTGATAAATATATATTTTTGTCTTAAAGGAAGTATGCTGAATAGATCATAGAACGGGCTGGCATGTCATCTTGTAAACCCAATCCCACAGTAGTTGATACTAAACCGAAGCTAAGTGCTACTTCTAGCATACCATATGATGATCCATCCCATTATCGCAGCCTTGCAAGGAGCCCTTCAATATCTTACTTTCACGAAACCCGACATATCTTATGATGTCCAACAGATTTGTTTATTCATGCATAACCCGCTAGAGGAACACATGCATGCTCTAAAGCGCATTGTGCGCTATATTCAGGGCACTCTAGACCATGGCTTGCATCTATATCCATCTTCGACAACCACTCTAGTTTCTTACACAGACGCCAATTGGGGTGGGTGTTCAGATACCAGACGCTTGACATCTGGTTATTGTATATTTCTTAGTGCTAATTTGATCTCTTAGTCCTCAAAACGGCAGGCTACTTTGTCTCGATCTAGTACAGAGGTCGAATACCGAGAGGTCGCCAATGTGGTTTCTGAGTCTTGTTGGTTACGAAACATGCTTATAAGAACTTAATGATTTATTGTAAGAAGTACCTTATTATTATTGTCTTGCATTATTATGTGGTATTATAATATGTAAAGGTCTATAGAACCTGGGATTTAAGCTAAGATTAATATATAATCTAAGACATGTTTAAATTAGTAATATGTTGAGATGTATGGATATGATAGTATCGTGAGCACCAAATCCGAAATACAGGTAACCAAAATTTGGGGGCATCACACTTCTCCCCTTCTTTCTTCCTAGCCTTTCCTTTCTCTCTCGTCCCCTTCTCCTTCTCTCCATATTTCCATCTTCGTCTCCTCCCCTTCTCCTTCTTAATTTAATGTCACCCTCTTTTGTTAGTTTTTGATTTTATGATGTTTTGAATGATGACTAATTTAAGTATATTAGACGTGTGCATGGTTCATGGTTTGTTATTATATTATTAAATATGCATGGATTATGGTTTATAATATTATAATTAATATGCATGTGTTTATAATATTATTAAGGAAGATTTGAATTGGAGCTTATTAAGGAAGATTTGAATTGAAGTTCATTAAAGAATGTTGGTTTTCTAAGAAATCTGTTTTGGTTTTAAAATGTCCATTTATTAAGGAAACATGTATTAACAAATCATATCAATCTTCTTTAATAAAGTTTGGATATATATAGTTTTATGACTCCTAATATAGTTTATAATATTATATATATATATGTATATATATATATATATATATATCTTGGTTAAATCAATTTGTTAGAATCCAACAGGACTAATCTTGTATGACAACTTATTTTATTTGGACTCTTATTATATCCTTGATTTATCAAATCTGTTGGACTCTTTAATTGCTAATATCATGGGGTATACCAACTGTTATATGAGTTTCTAATTCTATCTTATGTTTATATTTGTTGGTCAATATTAGTAGTTTTAATTATGGGATTTAAATTATCTGATTTCTTGCTAACAAATATAGTCGTTGGCCTTCATGTTATATAAAGCTTCATCATGCTCGGTTATGAAGGGACCCAACAATTGGAAAGCAGCAATTCATTCTTCTTAATTCTTATAGCTTTCTAATAGTCTTTCTAGCAATCAATGTCTTGTTATCCTTAGGCTAGAAAGTTGATATTCCATTGGAATCACCATCATTGTAATCTGAAAAACAAAAGTGTTAGCTTTGGTTGTCTAGAGTTTCTAGAGTTTAGTGGGTCTGCTCAAAGGAAGCTTCAAAGGTCTTAGAGGTGAGAACAGGTGCAGAGGTGTACAAGTTGCAGAGGTGCAAAGGGGGCATTGGTGTCCAACATCAGAATTGAAGCTTATTTGTAACAAGGAGTTCTTTTTATTGTATTTGATTGAATATTAAGTTTAATAAAAAGGGTCTCCAATCCTAGTTAGGATTGGACGTGGATTAGGCCACTAGATTAGAGGATAGGGGCTGAACCACGTAAAAATCTTGGTGTGATTTTTATTTCTGTTTATCTCTTTAACTGTCATTCACGTTCTGCACTTTTTTGTTATTCACGCTACTTGAAGTTATACTATCCAGACACTAAAACAGACAGGTCTAGCTGTATGATAATATTAAACGAAGAACATAAGCTAAAACAGACAGTAAAGCAGACATGTGTAGCTGTCTGAATTAAACTTGTAGCATAAAGTTACAAAAAGATTTCACCGTTTATCACTTTTAGCTTAAACACATATTCACCCCCTTTTAGGTGTGCATATACATAGAATTTCATCTTTTAGTCCTCAACCACCATCATCACGTTGCTAGAGCTCCCAAATTTCAAACACTTTAAATTTATGTCTAGAAGAAGGTAGGTTTACATTGGTGTGTTGGTCTCTATTCGAGTATATTGATATAAATTTTGTAGATATGACGGTTTAGGTTGTGGTGGTGATGGTGTTGATGGCGAATATATGTTTGTATACATAAGGAAGATTATAAGAGGAGAAAACTCAAATTATTTAGATAAATTTGTATACATAAAGAAGAGAGAATGAGACCCAATTTGTTAATTTGAATGCAAGAAGAAGAGATAGAAGAGGAAGACTAAGAAGAAGGGGATGAGAGAGAAAGGAAAGACAAATCTAAGGCTCAAAGTTCATTTGGACACTTTTTATTTTTTTTATTTATTGATTTACTCTTATTCTGTTTTTCTCTTCCTTTTTTAACTTTTTCTTCTTCCTTCTGTTTTCTCCATCTTAGGAACACAATTTTATCTCTCACTTCATGTGCAATAAGGCTCATCTTTATTATCATGCAACAATTTTGTAATCATCACTAAATGCATAAACCCAAATTTATACATGATACAACAAGCATGCGGATCAAGTGCAAAGGGCAAGAAGTATTTCTTGGTGCCATTCTGTGATTTGGGGCTATCCTACGTTCGTAGAGGCTAGTAGCTCTACGCTACTCCACCTTTCTTTTATGTACATTTTTCTGGTTGCACCCATTGCAAGATAACTCTACGCCCATTGCAGGATTACTATAAATCAGAGACAAAAAGTACTTAATAGCTTAAAGAGATTAAGTTGTTTATAACTTCATATAACGAAAAATTTATTCACTCTTTTAAATCTTGACTACTAAAACATTTGCTTATTGTGTTTAATACAAGTATAATGCATATATAAATACAACAAATACTGATCAGCACCAAACACTACAAATAATTATTACAAGAACACAAACTCTCTCTCTCTACTTTTTCTACCGGATGGATCTATTTGGTGGTAGCTTTTCTCTTTCTCGTTTGACTTTTGGATCTTCATTGACAGTTGGTTTGTTGTTTGTTTCTTGTATTACTCTTCCTATCTCTTCTGCTTTACGTTTATTGGTCTGTTTTTTTCATCATTTGTCAAAGCAAGCACCATTTCATTTTTTTAAGGCTCCGTATAATATTGCGGATGCCAAAAGATTTTTCCAGACTCCGCAATTTAATACAGTAGATGGGAGACTTTGACAAGAAGTGGTATTTTGGATATTTTTCTCGTTCGTGGTATTAAATTGCAGAATGTTGGAAACTAAATTGTGGACGGGGTTCTATTTAACCGTTCAATCAACGGATGGATAGTCACAATGTGTTGTAAGAATAACCTTAAATTGACAACGTTAATTATGGATAGTCACAATGTGATATATATATATATATATATATATATATATATATATATATATATATATATATATATATATTTGTGTCTATTTTTGTCTCAAATGAAGTATGCTGAATAGATCATAGAACGGGCTGGCATGTCATCTTGTAAACCCAATCCCACACCAGTTGATACTAAACCGAAGCTAAGTGCTACTTCTAGCATACCATATGATGATCCATCCCATTATCGCAGTCTTTCAAGGAGCCCTTCATTATCTCACTTTTACGAAACCCGACATATCTTATAATGTCCAACAGATTTGTTTATTCATGCATAACCCGCTGGAGGAACACATGCATGCTCTAAAGCGCATTGTGCGCTATATTCAGGGCACTCTAGACCATGGCTTGCATCTATATCCATCTTCGACAACCACTCTAGTTTCTTACACAGACGCCGATTGGGGTGGGTGTTCAGATACCAGACACTCGACATCTGGTTATTGTGTATTTCTTAGTGCTAATTTAATCTCTTAGTCCTCAAAACGGCAGGCTACTTTGTCTCGATCTAGTGCAGAGGTCGAATATCGAGAGGTTGCCAATCTGGTTTCTGAGTCTTGTTGGTTACGAAACATGCTTATATGAACTTAATGAGTTATTGTAATAAGTACCTTATTATTATTGTCTTGCATTATTATGTGGTATTATAATATGTAAAGGTCTATAGAACTTGGGATTTAAGCTAAGATTAATATATAATCTAAGACATGTTTAAATTAGTAATATGTTGAGATGTATGGATATGATAGTATCGTGAGCACCAAACCCGAAATACAGGTAACCCGAATTTGGGGGCATCACACTTCTCCCCTTCTTTCTTCCTAGCCTTTCCTTTCTCTCTCCTCCCCTTCTCATTATCTCCATATTTCCATCTTCGTCTCCTCCCCTTCTCCTTCTTAATTTAACGTCACCCTCTTTTGTTAGTTTTTGATTTTATGATGTTTTGAATGATGACTAATTTAAGTATATTAGACGTGTGCATAGTTCATGGTTTGTTATTATATTATTAAATATGCATGAATTATGGTTTATAATATTATAATTAATATGCATGTGTTTATAATATTATTAAGGAAGATTTGAATTGGAGCTTATTAAGGAAGATTTAAATTGAAGTTCATTAAGGAAGGTTGGTTTTCTAAGAAATCTATTTTGGTTTTAAAATGTCCATTTATTAAGGAAACAGGTATTAACAAATCTTTAACAAATCATATCAATCTTCATTAATAAAGTTTGGATATATATAGTTTTATGACTCCTAATATATATATATATATATATATATATATATATATATATATATATATATATATATATATATATATATATCTTGGTTAAATCAGTTTGTTAGAATCCAAGTGGACTAATCTTGTATAACAACTTATTTTATTTGGACTCTTATTATATCCTTGATTTACCAAATCTGTTGGACTCTTTAATTGCTAATATCATGGGGTATACCAACTGTTATATGAGTTTCCAATTCTATCTTATGTTTATATTTGTTGGTCAATATTAGTAGATGTAATTATGGGATTTAAATTATCTGATTTCTTGCTAACAAATATAGCCGTTGGCCTTAATGTTATATAAAGCTTCATCATGCTCGGTCATGAAGGAACCCAACAATTAGAAAACAGCAATTAATTCTTCTTAATTCTTATAACTTTCTAATAGTCTTTCTAGCAATCAATGTCCTGTTATCTTTAGGATAAAAAGTTGATATTCCATTGGAATCACCATCATTTTAATCTGAAAAACAAAAGTGTTAGCTTTGGTGGTCTAGAGTTTCTAGAGTTTAGTGGGTTTGTTCAAAGGAAGCTTCAAAGGTCTCAGAGGTGAGAACAGGTGCAGAGGTGTACAAGTTGCAAAGGTGCAAAGGGGACATTGGTGTCCAACATCAAAATTGAAGCTTCTTTGTAACAGGGAGTTCTTTTTATTGTATTTAATTGAATATTAAGTTTAATAAAAAGAGTCTCCAATCGTAGTTGGGATTGGACGTGGATTAGGCCACTAGATTAGAGGATAGGGGCTGAACCACGTAAAAATCTTGGTGTGATTTTTATTTTTGTTTGTCTCTTTAACTGTCATTCACGTTCTGCACTTTTTTGTTCTTCACGCTACTTGAAGTTATACTATCCAGACACTAAAGCAGACAGGTCTAGCTGTCTGATAATATTAAACGAAGAACATAAGCTAAAGCAGACAGTAAAGTAGACAGGTGTAGTTGTCTGAATTAAACCTGTAGCATAAAGTTACAAAAAGATTTCACCGTTTATCACTTTTAGCTTAAACACCTATTCACCCCCCTCTAGGTGTGCACGTACATAGAATTTCATTTGGTATTAAAGCTTGGCTCTACTAATATTAATCGTTGCAGGTCATAGGGGAAGATCCTATGGCACACCTAAACTTTCAAGAAGGTCAATCCACAAGTAGGCCACCACTGTTCTTCGAAAGTGAGAACTTAAACTTTTGGAAGTTCAGAATGAAGATTTATCTGAACCGTGACCCGTGGGAATGGTGGGTAGTCGAAAATGGACCAGTCATCCCGCGACATGATGATGGCAAGCCAAAGAATCTCATAGAAATGGACTCAAATGAATAGTATATGGTAACTTATGATTCCAAGGCTATGAATACAGTTTTAAGTGGCATGGTTCAGTCAGAGATAGATTAGGTCTCTTCTTGTACTACGGCTAAGGAAATTTGGGACACAGACATCATGAGCCACGAAGGTACTACTAAAGTAAAGGAGGTCAAGCTGAGCATATTAATGCACGAATACGAACTATTCAAATTGGAGAAAAATGAATCAATTAGAGATGCCCAAGCAAGATTCCTCACTCTAATGAATTCTCTAAGTATGCTCGGGCGAAAGATTGATCAAAAGGAAATCAACCGAAAGCTTCTTAGAGTCATGCCAAAGCGATTCGCACCAAAGGTCACTGCAGTTCAAGACTCAGTCACAATCAGCACAATGGAAACTCTTACCTTATTTGGAGAACTTGAAGAGTTTGAAAACCGACTAAAATTTTATGATGAAGAAGATGAGGCACCTAAGAAGAAGACCTTAGCTCTACAAGCTGAAAGCTACATAGAAGGCAATGGTAAAGATTCGGATGAAGAAATAGCTTCAATGACTAGAAAATTGAGGGAGTTGATCCAAAAGAAGAATGAATCAAAATTACCAGCAAAAGCTTTCAACAACAAGAAAGATTTCAAGCAAAAGCCACAAAAGGAAACCTGTTTCAAATGTGGAAGGCACGGGCACTTCAAAAGAGATTGCTTCCAACTAAAAAGAAAGAACAAAGCAAATGGGAAGGCTCTAATGACATGGAGTGATGATGAATCTGATCATGAAGATCAAGAAGAAGAAAATGTTCATATGTGCTTCACTGGAATACACAATGAGGAAACATCCGAGGTAAGTCCTGAACTTGGAGATATTACTATTTCTTACTATCTTGTTTTAAAAAATGAAAACATTCGTATAAAAGAGAAAAATGTTCACTTGAAAAGTTGGATAAATGAATTAATGAAGGAAGTAGAAACTTTAATTGAGGAAGAACAAGAAATAGTTAAAGATTGCACATCATGTGAAGTGTCTCAGTTAAATGCTAAAATTGGATATTTAGATAATTATAATAAAATTTTATATAATCGTGCAATAAATTAAATGAAGAAAATAATAGCCTTAAAAAGGAAAATTATAATTTAAAAGAAAGTTTGAAAATGAGAGATACGTGTATAGATACTTTTAATGATGGAAAAATAATAAGCATGCAAAATAACAATGAGGAAGAAATAATATCTTTGAAAAAGGATCTTGCAAAATTTGTTCAATGAGAAGAGAATTTAAATATAATGTTGGGTGCTCAAAGGTCAAGCTTATATAAACAAGGAATTGAATATAATTCTGTTAAAAACATAAAAAGCACGACTAATAAAATTAGAATAATAAATATTAAACTAAGGAACAAGCCTCTTTATTGCTCACCTTAAGTTACTTGCAGAAAATGTGGTTTAAAAGGACATTTTAATACTAATTGTAATAAAATAAAAATAAAACAAGTTTGGGTAAAGAAAAGTGATTTATATGCTACCAACCCAACAGGACCCAAGAAGATTTGGGTACCAAAAAGATAGAGACTTTGTTTGTTTTGTAGGTGTCTCAAGATCAAAAAGGAGATGGACGATAATGAGAGATTTCTGCAGGTAAAGACAACTTGCTTAGTGGAAAACAGACAGCTCAATCCGGATAGCCTGAGCCGTCTACATCAGAAGGAAAATAAGATGAACGTGGACAACAAACAAATGAAATTAGACAACCTGGGTCATCTATTTTAGTTGAAAATGCAGATATACAGACGCCTAACGTCAGACAGCTCAACCCGTCTGTATTAGAAGAAAAATTTGACGATCAGTTTGATGTGGAGCTTGACATTTCAGAACCTGAACCTGAAGAGCAAATGACTGCAATAAGGCTTCCTAGATCATCTAGAACAGTTAAAAATTATCCTCCTAACCTGAGCTTTAAAGACATCAACATTGGGATGACCAAAAGGAGTGCTAGTGAAGAGATTTTTGATTCTGAAAATACAAAAGTCAAATCTACACTAAGGAGCACAGCTATCAAGATTTCTACTGGTAACAAAATGTTAATATATAGGTAACAAATCACAAAGGTATGATTATATTGTTTACTTGCTATATGTGATTTTGTTATAACCTTGCTCTAATGTCATTCTTTGTGCTTAATTTTTTCAATTTAAAAAATGGGGTGGGATAACTAATTATATGAATTATTTTTTTTGTTGATGACAAAGGGGGAGAGATATAACTTGATTTATTTATAGTGACAAAGGGGGAGAGATATTTGGGTAATATTTGAATTGGTATTGTGATACTATATTGTGTTGGAATATGCAATGATAAAGTCATTTTATTTTGCTATTTGATATGCATAAATTTAGGGGGAGTCATATACTTAGGGGGAACATGTTGATTAAAGTGGTGCATAAATTGTCATCATTAAAAAGGGGGAGAATGTTAGTTTTTGATTTTATGATGTTTTGAATGATGACTAATTTAAGTATATTAGACGTGTGCATGGTTCATGGTTTGTTATTATATTATTAAATATGCATGGATTATGGTTTATAATATTATAATTAATATGCATGTGTTTATAATATTATTAAGGAAGATTTGAATTGGAGCTTATTAAGGAAGATTTGAATTGAAGTTCATTAAGGAAGGTTGGTTTTCTAAGAAATCTTTTTTGGTTTTAAAATGTCCATTTATTAAGGAAACAGGTTGTTAGTTCCCAGAGGGCACAATAGATCTAGAAGGGGGGGTTGAATAGATCCTTTTTATTTCAAATACTTTTCTGGTTTATGATGTATTGTTCATATTAGAGTATATGACAAACATAAGAATCTTTTAAAGCACAGCGAAATAAGTAAAAGATTCCCCTTCATTGATATATTCATAATCATACATACATTATTTGTTGGGTTAGTTTAGTTGCAAGCAGTTAGAACATACATAGCAGTTATAGCAGATATAGACATAATGTAAATGACATAATGTAAAAGACACAAGAGGTTTTAAGTGGTTCAGAGACTCAAGCTCCTAATCCACTCTTCTGCTTTCAACTAGCAAGATTTCCACTAAGGAAGGGCAGCACCCTGAATCTTTACGATTCCTTCAAGGCCCGCAGCCTTGGGACTTCAGTTCACTAAGAACTCTTCAAGGCCAGCAGCCTTGGGACTCCTCTAGTTCCCTAGGAACTCTTCAAGCGCAGCAGGCTTGGAACTTCATTTAGTCCCTTTGGACAAGGACCCTTTGGCCCTACTTTGTTTAGTCCCTCCGGACAAGGACCCCTCAGGCCTTGGCATTGTTGAGTTGTTTGTTTGTTGTTGTTGGAGTCGGCGCTGAGCTGCTAAGATGTCTTCATGCTCTGAACATCTTCTATCCTTAATAGCTTGGCTTGATCATTCTTGAAGAGCAGTTGAGTGTTGCACGATGCTCAGCTTCTTAGGTTACTCAACTACTCCGGATGATCCCTTGATGAACTGCCTTGAAGATCATTCTCCTTGGTACTTGATGGCTGCACATGAGAGGCTTCTAAGATGAATGTAAGCTCTTCTGTTAAGTACTTAGAAGCTTTCTCATGCTTGTCACCAAGATGGCTTTTGTGATCTCCCTTTTTGCTACTCGATGCCTTCTCATGATGGACTTGCTAAGATGACTGTAGGCTCTTCTCTATTGTACTTAGAGTCTTCCCATAATGGACATCCAGATGGCATGATGCTCTTCTTTCTCTCGACAGTTTAGATCACTCTTCATGTAGTAGAACTCTCACTTCTACATAGTAGAACTCACATTTCTACTTCTTGCTTGATCTGACTTCTGAGTGTTCTTGGTGGATCGTAGAGTGAGCCTTCGGACTCCCTATCACTCAGTTGGATCAGTCCACCTTTTCTCCAAAATACACAACTCCAACAACCTTTGATCTTTGAAGCTCTTTCTTATTTATACTTCTTCCCAATCCTTCTGTTGGAAAGTAACCGTTGAAGGCTATTCAAATATCTTCACAGATCTCAAGTTGCTTGATGTAGAATACATGATGTGACATGTCATACTTATTTTGACGCTGCAGTCTACTGTTTCACCTACCCTGTCAGATGTATCACTTTACTGTCTTGGGCAGGTCGAAGACTTTATTACCTCTTCTAATTTCTAGATCAGAGGTTTTCCTTTTGCATCGATGCTCTCAATAAGCACTTGTCTAAATGTTACCCTTCAGATTGAACCGTTGCCAATGCTTCAGTCTTTAGGTATTCGAACTCTACGATTCTGATGCATGTCTTCAAGAACCTGATTGTAGTGTCTTGTGATTGTTGCTCGTTGACTAGTAAAGTTAACACTACAATCCTGAAGAGTGTTGTTTGGATCTTTAATATAGAATACATATTCCTTGTATTGTGCAGTGCTTCAATACTTCTATTTGCTTCGACTATTCTCAGATACTGATGGCCTAATTCCTTGCTCTGGTCCCCTTCTGAATATCAAGACACTTCAAATTTGTGGCGCGTCCAGCTTGCTTTCTCCTGGTGATCTTCCGCTCACTTATCATCAATGAACTGACCCTGCACTTAATCACTTTAGTCTTGCTCTTCAGACGCTGACCAGTATCTCGGTTCACCTTCCATGAGTTCTTTATTTGTCTGGAAAATACTACAATCCTGGTTGCTTCCAAGACCGTTGTCTTCTGTTCTCTTGACAGCAACTGCATTAGCTGACTTTTCCTTGGTCAGCTGTTGAAGTCTTCTTTAAATCATCTTGTGAAAGACTTCATCACGAATGGCCTTTCAACTCAATCTTGATGCTGATTTGATTGGTGCTTAGTTCTTCAGCTAGCCTGCATGCCATTCGTTGAGTGCTCTCTGGTTCCCTTACTGTGGATTGCATCTTTATAGTGCCAACCAGAGGCGTCGTTCCTTTAGATATTCTGGGAGTGCTCATTCTTTGAGAATCGTATTTACTCTACGATTCTGACTTAGAATTGTGAGAACTTTTGTTGGAGTCGTAGTTCTGCACTCTACGATTCAGCTTTGGCTGTGCAGACACTACGATCCTGAGATCAGATGTTGACACTCTACGATTTCTGCCGTATGCTTGTTGTCTTCATCTGATCTTGCCCGACTACGATCTTTGTATGCACTCAATGGAATCTACGAATTCAGAGTGTAGTCTACGATCCTTGACTTGGCTTCGGCATCACTAGACTCTACGACTCCGAGTGTAGTCTACGTTTCGGACTTGGCTTAGACAGATGATCGTTCGACTCATAGACAAGTTGTCTCTACGATTCTGAATATGACTTCTTCAGCAGACTATGATCCCGAGGAAGCTCTTCTCGATACACTACGATCCTTCTTCATTTCCCCTAACAGTCTACGAACTCCGAGATCTACTATCTTGCATGCTCTTATTCTGCCTCGATAGCTCCCGAGTTAACCTTGACTCACCTAGCAGACTACGACTTCTGGTGCAGTGCTTGACGATCAGACTAGCCTATCTATTACATCATAAGATCAACCTAACAAGCTTGATCTTTCTATATTTATAGTCCTTGTACATCATTTCTTTTTAAGGACTTTACAAAGCTGTCTTTCTTATGTAGGATCAACCTAATATATTTGATCAATTCATTCTAAGTCCTTGTACACATATTTCTATTATCTATCAGTGGACTTTATAGCTTTTCTTAATGCAAGCATACTTGCATATTATTCATTCATATACATATATATCATAATCAAATCATATATAAATAGGAATAGCATTCTCATGCTTATTCCTGACAATCTCCCCCTATTTGATTATGACAAAAACAATAAGTGCTTATGCATGTTATGAATTAATCTTATATACAGTGAGCAGCTGTATTTCTAAAATAGTTAATCATGAATGTCATTTATATTGATATGGTAATTTATACATTAAGACATTCTACATCCTAGATCCAGAACATTCCTAACAGAGCAGAGATATACCTCCTTGGCTCCATGTGTGTTTCCAGGATGCTTGTTGATCAGCTACTCATCTGATTCTGCTTCTTGCTCTTGCTCCCCCTCAGATGATGACCTTCTATCTTTGATTGGCTCCCCTTCATCATCTTTCTTATCTGGCTCCCCTTCAGATTCTGTGGTTTTGGTATCATCATCACAATACACTTTCGCTCAAAAAGCTTGATATCCGTTTCTGGCCGATTCAGCTAATTTAATTATTTATCAAACATCACAATACACTTACGCTCTGTTTCTGAGTTTTGAACAGAAAAGAAAAGAATAGAAAACGAAGTTTTTCTTTGTGTTGTTTCTGAGTTTTTAATAGAAAAGAATAGAAAATTTAAAATTGAGGACATGAGTTGTAATTTAAAATTTATTATATTAAAAGTTGAGAATAATATGGAAATTATAAAAATATTACTTATTCCAAGTTCTTTTCTGTCCAAATCAAGCCAATTTTGGATGAAAAACTTTGGCAGGAAAAGTGACCAAGTTTTCTATCCATTTCTTTTCTTTTCGTTTATTAAAAACTCAAAAACATAAGAATTGGAAAGAAAATCTAAATTTTCCGTTCATTTCTTTTCTTTTCTGTCCATTTTAAAACTCAGAAACAAAGCATTACTGAATCAGATTTATATCAATTAAACGATCATAAAGTTTTATCAAACGGGAACTAAATTGAATGCCAACTAATTAATATTGTCAAATGAACGGATTGTGGGTGTCGATTACTAAACAATAGACATGATGTAATCTCATTGTAAATAGTCTTTGTGACATTTAAGTTTAGAAAGAACTCAGTTAATTTTAATTATATCTTGATCAATTTTAACTATATATATAGGGCTATATGTATATACACAGCTGTGTATTACACAGTAGAGCTATGACGACAGATTTTTTTGGCTATAGCGACGGTAAACTGTCGTTATAGCCCAGAATAGCTATGACGACGGCTGAAACCGTCGCTATAGTCCAAAAAATCGTCGCCATAGCCTACTGTCTAATACACAGTTGTGTACACACATTTTTCCCATATATATATATATATATATATATATATATATATGTGTGTGTGTGTGTGTGTGTGTGTGTGAAAAATGATTCATAGCTCTCTTTGTCCCGTATTAAACGTCTTAATTGGTTTCAACACGCTAATTAATAATATTTTTTACCTTAATTACCCTTCTAAATTACTTTTTAATTGAAGTATTCATTCATTTTTCTATGACCTCAATATTAATTATTCCTTACTAGTTTCCACATGAATCAACTCTAGATCATTGTTATGGTTATTCTCACATTTTAATAAGTATTTTTCTCTCTCCAAACCAACCCACTAATTACATACATATCTCCATGTATGCAAACCGATTGGTATTAATTTCTAGTTACCTTATCATTTTTGTTGTTATTTTAACATTTTAATAAGTGTATTTCTCTCTCCAATGTAAACCACTTATTATTTCTTTAGTTTCCAACAAAAAATTGACTAAAAAGATTATAAGGGTATAAGTGAAAAAATAAGATAAAAATAGTTACTAATAAAGAAATAGGACATTTATTGTGGAACATTCTAAAAATAAAATTAGGATGTTTAATACGGCACGGAAAGAGTATTTGTTATGAATATTTAATACACCATATATATCATTAAATATAAGAAGAAACGACCAGAATTATAAACTGAAAATCGATGTCCGCTACTATTAATAGCGGACGACGTTAAAAAAAATTTCATACTAATAGAGCGGATGCTAATCAGAATAAGGGTTTAACTTGACCAACAAATATTTAAGATTTATTAATCAGAGGTTAGGGTAATAAATCCTAAAGGTTAATAAACCCTAAACCCTAGTTAATAAACTATAAATCCTAAATCTTGGTTAATAACCCACAAACCCTAATTCCTAATTTATAAATCCTAAATCTTAATTAATAAACCTTAAATCCTAATTAATAAAATTTAAACATTTATTGGTCAAGTCAAACTCTTATTCTGATTAGCGTCTGCTACTAAAGTTAAGTGTTTTTTTTACCGTCTATTATTAATAATAGCGGATGTCGATTTTCAATTTATAATCTTGATCGTTCCTTCATGTTTTTAATTGTATAGATAGTGCATGCCCAAACAACGTAGTTTTGTTTAAAAAAATATAATTTTTGATTTTTTTTATATATAAAACTCAAAAATAAAAAATTTAGCACTAAGAGGTAAAATTAAGATTTTACTAAATAGTCTTAGTCAAAATTAGTTAAGGGATGTGGTAAATTAAATAGTCTTAGTCAAGCTTAGTTAAGGAATGTGGTAAATTACTTTTACTCATATATATATATATATATATATATATATATATATATATATATATATATATATATGAGAGTCCTTCCATAGCAACCGGTTGCTATGAGTACTGTGCAACACCCTCTTTTTGGACCGTTGATAAATTGAATAGATGGCTGCGATTAACTTTTCTATTTGATAAGCCGGCACAGGTTGTTGTGCCTAATTATCTACCTCTACCGGCTGCTATTTTAATAAGTAAGGCCCACGTAAAATTAACTTGTCAGTATAGTTATAAAAAATGAATATTTATTATTAAAATAATCCGACCGGAAGAGCTTGTACCGGCTTACACATATTTTTTTTAAGTTTTTTTTATTTCTCCATTATATGTCATGACTCAGCACATTAAAATGGAATAAAAAAATAAAATAAATTCCGGCCGGAAGTGCTTGTACCGACTTACACATATTTTTTTTAAGTTTTTTTTATTTCTCCATTATATGTCATGACTCAGCACATTAAAATGAAATAAAAAAATAAAATAAATTCCGGCCGGAAGAGCTTGTACCGGCTTACACATATTTTTTTTAAGTTTTTTTTATTTTCCATTATATGTCATGACTCAGCACATTAAAATGGAATAAAAAATAAAATAAATTTCGGCCGGAAGAGCTTGTACCGGCTTACACATATTTTTTTTAATAAATTCTGGCTAGTACAGGCTGATACGGCCAACATTTAAATAATAAAAAAAATTACGGCCGGTACAGGCTGATACGGCTGGCATTAAAATAATAAAAAAATTACGGCCGGTACAGGCTGATACGGCTTGCAATAAAAAATTGAAAAAAATAGACGGTCGGTACAACTTGTCACTGCTGAAAATAAAAAATTGAAAAAAAATAATTTTATTCAAACAGTTCGCTGCTAAACAGATTCGAACTCGCAACCTCAAACTACATACACTCGTTATATGACCACCCGAGCACCACGAGCCTAGTTGTTAATTTCAACCAAGGAATAATTTTTTATTGTCAGCCGGTACAGCTTGTCACGGCTGACAATAAAAAATTGAAAAAAAATAATTTTATTCAAGCAATTCGCTGCTAAACAGATTCGAACTCGCAACCTCAAACTCCATACACTCGTCATATGACCACCCGAGCACCACGGGCCTAGCTGTTAATTTCAACCAAGGATATATCTTTATATTAAAACTTCATCATCCCCCAAAATCTATATTCTTGCATTATTATTATATTACGATTTATTATTATTAACAAGTCTATATAATACATATGGGGGTTTTCTATTTAGAAATAAGTTAATATCCATATTTATTATTATCCCCTTTAATATTTTTTTCTTATATAAAATATAAATAATGATCATTATAAATCTTGCATTATTAGTATTAATAATTTTATTATTAAGCAATGATTATTAGTAATGATTTTATATATTAAGCAATAATTTTATTATTAAAAAATGATTTTATTATTAATAAAACTAGTTCAATTAGTCTAATAAGTAATGATGATAATTTTTCAAGTCATTTCAGAAAATTAATTTACTTATTAAATTTATAAAAGTAGTGAAGTATTATAATAATAATAATAATAATAATGTGATTATCAATATTAGAAGTACAGATTATACCAATACTAGTACTGCATAACATTAAGAGGAATAGTACATATTGCATGTTCATTTTTATAAAATAAAAAAAACATAGAATGATTAATACAACCGATGCCTATTTTTTTTGCTTAGGAATCCCTAGCACTCGATAATAATTTCGCTTAGCGTGGTCGGTTTCAAAGCCACAAATTGCACATTTTCGATGAGTCTTAGAAGGAATGATTTTCTCGAGTGCACTCTTGAATCTAGATTGTTTTTTGCGGCCCTTTGTTTGAGAAATATTAGGCCGCAAAAACTCTTCTTCTTCTTCCACCTCTGTATCTTCATCGTCATTGTCGTATCCCATATCATGATTTGGATCTCCAACTGTGCAATCAATGTCGTCATCTGCCAGTTCAGTAATATTCTCATCCGGATCATACTGGTCAGCCAACTCTTTTCCTCGTGCATTCAGTTTAAGAACAGTTTTGTAACCTCGGACTGAGCAAGCCGCTCCATATTCTATTATTATTACGAATTGAGTATAAAGTCGTTCCATATTCTAGCGGCTTATGTACTTTTAATTATTTTATTATCATTATTATTATTATTACAGATATAAACATTGTCTGGTGAATAAGTAGTCAAACATAATAATACAACACTATGGGAATAGAAAAAATTGACATTGATTATATGGGAAAAGTACATTAGTTTGACTTCTTGAGCATTAACCGCGACAAGCTGTACCGGCTGGTCTTTTTACCTTTAAATATTGTCTAGGAAGCTGCTATTTTCTCATGTTTATTCTGAGCACCCATCTTCTTATCCTTCCATAGAATTTGTTCTCTGATATTATTCTCTTTTCTCCTCTACTCATAATTTGTTTCATCTGGTTGCCCACTTTCACTTCAGAAAATCAAGTTGAAGTTCTAATCGAGCAAAATTCATCACTATTATTCACAAGTAAGTTTTTCAAAATGTCATATAATACATCTGAATTTGTTAGTGAAGTTGAAAGTAATAAATCTGATATTGTTCCATACGTTGGTCAATTATTTTGTACGTTGGAAGAGGTTAAATATTTTTATAGATCATATGCTCGCAAAAATGGATTTGAGATTAGAATTGCAACTAGTCATAAACATGCTAATACGAATGATATCAGATATAGGCAGTATATATGTAAGAAAGCCGGTACACCAATTGTTGGCAAGAGTTTACCTGATGATGAAGATAGTAGTAATAAAATAACTAGACAGAGAGACTCTATAGGACGAATAATGTGCAAAGCTAGAATATATGTTGTCCACAATAAGAAAGAAGACAATTGGCGTATATCTACTGTTGAATTAGAGCACGATCTTCACTTAGTGACCCCCACCAAAGTAGATTTGATCGAGACTCACAGAAATATTACTCCTGTTGCAAGAAATTTAATTGACACTTTAAATAAGTCCGGTATTGGTCCTAGTAAGATGATGAATGTTTTGAGCACAATGGGAGGTGGGTTGCAAAATGTTCCTTTCTCTACTGCTAATGTTGAGAATGTGGTGCGAGATTTAAGGCATGATTCTGCAGATGAAAATGATGCACAAGCTGTTGTCAATCATTTGAACAAACTTGCATCCGGAAGTGCCAGCAAATTTTTTTCCCGAGTGAAACCCGGTGAAAACAACCGCATAGCTTGTATTTTGTGGGTTGACGCCCGATCAAGGTTTATGTATCAACGGTTCGGAGACGTTGTGACATTTGATAGTACATACCGGACAAATAAGTATGGCATGTCGTTTGTTCCATTTGCCGGGATCAACCACCATTATCAGTCTATATTGTTTGGATTTGCACTGTTACGAGACGAGACAGAGGACACTTTCGTTTGGGTATTACAGACATGGCTTGAATCCATGGACTACAAGGCACCTACAACCATCATCACTGATCAAGACAGAGCCATGAGTAATGTTATTGTTACGGTACTTCCAACTAGTTATCATTTATTGTGTTCTTGGCATATTAGAAATAAATTTCCTAAAAAATTGCATCATGTTTATTCTGAGCACCCATCGTTCAAAAATAATTTTAACAACTGTGTGCATAACTCATTGTCCATCGAAGAATTTGAAGAGCGTTGGCATATTCTGATAAGTTCCTATGAATTGTATACTAATGAATGGCTTGGAAGTTTGTATGATGTACGACAGAAATGGATTCCAGCATATACAAAGAGATATTTTGCCGCGGGAATGACTACCACTGGAAGAAGCGAGAGCATGAATGCCTTTTTTGATGAGTATGTTAATGCATCAACCGGTATGCTATGTTTTGTACTGCAGAGTCAAAAGGCTGTAGAAAGACAGTTTATCAGGGAGAGCAAGGCCGACTACATAACAAAACATCGTAAAAGGATTATGGTACTCGGTTCATCTTTAGAAGTTCATGCTGCACAAGTGTACACAAAAGAGATGTTTAGCCGTTTCCAACGTCAATTCGTCGATTCCATGAAATACAATGTTCATAAACTTAGTGAGTTGTGTGTCACTGATACTAAGGTTTATGCAGTGTATAATGCAAATGCAACTAATAGTGGTGGAAGATATAAAGAAGTTATCAGCAATCGACAACTGGGATCGATAACATGTAACTGCCAAATGTTTTCTCACTCTGGTGAATTATGCAGGCACATCTTGAGATATTTCATAGCAAAGAGTATTTCACAAATACCGACCGACATGATCCTTCATCGGTGGACAAGAGACGCGAACAAAAGCAATGGTGAAGACTTATTCTTTAACTCCACATCTGCTGACTTTGAACAAAATCAAGCAATGCGCTATAATCATTTGATGAGTGATTACCAGGAGTTAGCGAGCAAAGCGGCTTGCTCAGTCCGAGGTTACAAAACTGTTCTTAAACTGAATGCACGAGGAAAAAAGTTGGTTGACCAGGATGATCCGGATGAGAATATTACTGAACTGGCAGATGACGACATTGATTGCACAGTTGGATATCCAAATCATGATATGGGATACGATAATGACGATGAAGATGCAGAGGTGGAAGAAGAAGAAGAAGAAGAAGAAGAGTTTTTGCGGTCTAATATTTCTCAAACAAAGGGCCGCAAAAAATAATCTAGATTCAAGAGTGCACTCGAGAAAATCATTCCTTCTAAGACTCATCGAAAATGTGCAATTTGTGGCTTTGAAACCGACCACGATAAGCGAAATCACTATCGAGTGCTAGGGATTCCTGATCCAAAAAAATAGGCGTCGATTGTACTAATCATTCTATGTTTTTTTTATTTTATGAAAATGAACATGTAATATGTACTATTCCTCTTAATGTTATGCAGTACTAGTATTGGTATAATCTGTACTTCTAATATTGATAATCACATTATTATTATTATAATAATACTTCACTACTTTTATAAATTTAATAAGTAAATTAATTTCCTGAAATGACTTGAAAAATTATCATCATTACTTATTAGACTAATTGAATTAGTTTTATTAATAATAAAATCATTTCTTAATAATAAAATTATTGCTTAATATATAAAATCATTACTAATAATCATTGCTTAATAATAAAATTATTAATACTAATAATGCAAGATTTATAATGATCACTATTTATATTTTATATAAGAAAAAATATTAAAGGGGATAATAATAAATATAGATATTAACTTATTTCTAAATAGAAAACCCCCATATGTATTATATAGACTTGTTAATAATAATAAATCGTAATATAATAATAATGCAAGAATATAGATTTTGGGGGATGGTGAAGTTTTAATATAAAGATATATCCTTGGTTGAAATTAACAACTAGGCCCGTGGTGCTCGGGTGGTCATATGACGAGTGTATGGAGTTTGAGGTTGCGAATTCGAATCTGTTTAGCAGTGAATTTCTTGAATAAAATTATTTTTTTTCAATTTTTTATTGTCAGACGTGACAAGCTGTACCGGCTGACAATAAAAAATTATTCCTTGGTTGAAATTAACAGTTAGGCCCGTGGTACTCGGGTGGTCATATGACGATTGTATGGAGTTTGAGGTTGCGAGTTCGAATCTGTTTAGCAGCGAATTGTTTGAATAAAATTATTTTTTTCAATTTTTTATTTTCAGCCGTGACAAGCTGTACCGGCCGCCTATTTTTTTCAATTTTTTATTGCAAGTCGTATCAGCCTGTACCGGCCGTAATTTTTTTTATTATTTTAATGCCAGCCGTATCAGCCTGTACCGGCCGTAATTTTTTTTTTATTTTAATGCTGGCGGTATCAACCTGTACCGGCCGGAATTTATTAAAAAAATATGTGTAAGCCGGTACAAGCACTTCCGGCCGGAATTTATTTTATTTTTTTATTCCATTTTAATGTGCTGAGTCATGACATATAATGGAGAAATAAAAAAAACTTAAAAAAAATATGTGTAAGCCGGTACAAGCACTTCCGGCCGGAATTTATTTTATTTTTTTATTCCATTTTAATGTGCTGAGTCATGACATATAATGGAGAAATAAAAAAAAAACTTAAAAAAATATGTGTAAGCTGGTACAAGCTCTTCCAGCCGGATTATTTTAATAATAAATATTCATTTTTATAACTATACTAACAAGTTAATTTTACGTGGGCCTTACTTATTAAAATAGAAGCCGGTAGAGGTAGATAATTAGGCACAACAACCTGTGCCGGCTTATCAAATAGAAAAGTTAATCGCAGCCATCTATTCAATTTATCAACGGTCCAAAAAAAGGGTGTTGCACAGTACTCATAGCAACCGGTTGCTATGGAAGGACTCCCTATATATATATATATATATATATATATATATATATATATATATATATATATATATATATATGGGTCTCCATCCACAGCAACCGGTTGTTGGGGAGCAACCCATTTTGGCCAGCCGCTACAAGCTCTACCGGCTTAAAAAAAATTGTCTAAGGCCGGTAGAGCTTGTAGCGGCTGGCCAAAATAGGTTACTCCCCAATAACCGGTTGCTGTGGATGGAGACCCTATATATATATATATATATATATATATATATATATATACTAATTTTAACTATATATTTTTAGAAAGTTATTCGGAACTATACTGTTTTTTGAATAATCGTATTTTATATTAACTAAAAGATTCGAATTAAACACTCTTATCGTACCATCTAAAGTAACATTTTTCATTCAAGATTCTGTTCCACATATCGCATTGTACATTAGTCTGAATTGATGAAAGAGATTATGGGTGTTGCTTAAAATATAAAATAAAACAATGTGCTGCGAATCAGGGCACAGAATGAAAATTTTGGTAGGTGTTATATCATATTTCATTTGATGAAACAAAGACGGAATAAGAATTGTCTCCAAAAAAAGCATAAAAGAAGAAGAAAAAATTAATTAAACCAAGCATTTTGCATTGTCCAAGTCTGCCGACAGAATCACTTGAGAATTAATAAATTAAGCTCAAATCTGATCTACGGCAGGCCTTACTGCAGATTGACCTTCACTTCTTTCATCTTCCTGTCAAGCAAACAACACTTGAAGAAAAGAAATTTATGGAGACAGAATAAATAGTAAATTCTATATGTAAAGAAATTATTTATGCCGACCGTCAAAAATAAATGTAATCTCATTGGAATTGTGTTCGATATGAGTGTAGGACGAGAAAATAAGACTAAAATGGAACTGTATAAAGCATAACTCGTATATTATATAAGCGAGGCAATGGATATATAATGAGAAATGAAGATATGGGATTTGGTAGGAGCTCCCTTCAGTCCAATTAGTGGGTGAAGTATACGGAAGAAGTTGCTCCCACATCATGCATCTAGCTAAACTTAACTTTCTTGTATTATTATCTTTTTTAGTACGCCACAAAAAAAGAAAATACTAAGCGTAACTAAATGCATGAGATGACAGCTCTATCCGCTCCTCAACCCTCGATATTGGTCTGAATGGGGGCTCCGTAGCTTCCCACGTATAACGTATATACTTACTATTCTGATCATCTCTCTATACACACACACACACACATATATATATATATATTCGTCCCTTTTTCTCTATATTATATACGTACACATGATCTCCATTCACATATATATAGACAGAAAAGAAGGAATGACAATGTCTTGCATTGTGGGGATGGTCCTTTCTCTTGGTTGATTAATTATATATAGAGGTTCCACTTGGACATAGGAAATGGTTCAAATCAATATTTTATTTTTGTTGAGTTTTTCATTTTAAGAGCTGTTTCTCTAATTCGACCACTGGATCTAGTCTTTGGCCGTACAGCTATATATGTTCATATTTGTGCCGGCTTATACTATGCAAGACCTACTCCATGCATGAATGTCACAACTTAATTTTCATTTTCTATTGAAATAAAAATTATTCTTGTAAAAGTGAAGTCATGAATATTATCAATATATGCAAAAGGATTATATGTTTTCACAAGGCTCACTACGAGTATAGTCATGAGCACATATATGTTTATGCACATTTCTATTGGTAATATTTTTCAGTTTCTTTAAACGTTCTTATGCACATATTTTATGGACTAATTAAAACGCAAAATTGTACCTTCAGTTTATCACTTTGTGGAGATATGTTATCTAACTTTACAATATAGCAATCGCTACCTCATGGTTAAGGCTGTAAAATGAGCAAACAGTTCGGGCTCGGTTCGTACTCGGTCGACTAAAAGTTCGATTCGAGCTCGACTCGAAATATAAATGAGTCAAATATGAACACATTTTAAAGTTCGATAAATTACTCGAACCTCCTCAAATTGTAATTTTCTATTAATACTCGGATCATATTCGTTCGAAAAGTTCAAACTGCTCGGTACTCAATATACAGTTTTCCATTTTAGTCTATTTTATGTTTATCTAGATTTCACAAGACTCACTATTGCGTAAAAAAAATTGTTAAAGGGGGCTCTCATTTTGAAAACATAGAATATTACATGTCCCAAAATAAGAGCTTAATTATAGAGAAACTGAAAAATAATTAAATTTACTTATACTTTATGCAGGCAAGGGAACTAGAGGCATCTTCGACGTGATAACCCACTGTCACTATGTTCTTAGGAAAGTTTACTAAGTAGCTTTGCCAATAACAGTTCTGCATAGAGCATCTCTTTCCAATTGGCTTGTGCCTTTGAATGGAATTTGTCGAACTCATTTCTAAAGTATTAATAGAATTTAATATATACTCCTCTCGAACAAGAGCCCCACTTCAAATTAGGTTTCTGGACAAAGGATAATTAGAGGCTAGATTTAAATACTGATAGGTCGGGTTAATGTCGCTAGAGTGCAGTTGCCTAGTACGTCGGGTATGAAAGCGTAATGTTACGAATTAGTCCCCTGTTAAAAAAAAATTAATCATGGGATAGTATATGAGCTCCATGCACGGATCAGAATCCCCTCTATTACACATTCCACGCAATTTTTCTCAATACACATTTAGTAACAAAAATTTAACATTTAACGACACAATAACATTCATCACAAGTAAGTGTCGCAATGGATCCTAATCCCCTATCCACCAAAAGGTTTGTTAATCAAACACTTGAAACATAATGTGTTTAGATATGTAATCTTAATAGTTAAAATCTATAGAATCTTAGTATATACCTAAAAAAAGGTCTAATATATTTGCCGTTTCATTTTGATATATTGCAAACATTTTTCATGTAAGGCTCAAAGCATGCATCCCAACCAATCCTTTCATACAATTGCGGTGCCTCCATCAACCATATACCTAACAAGAAATTATCATCTTATGACGAATTCCCCTAAGGACGGCCTCTAAGAAAGTATGCCATGAACTCAAAACTCCCACTTACGAACTAATTTATTCTAACCATTTGCCCTATGACTTAGCCCTTGGAGTATATTAGAGTACTTATTCAAACATAAAAAGGCACATAGATCACTAAGACTCAGTTCTCATGTACACCAAAAGCAATCAACTTTTATATCTAGCGATAACCGTAAATGTTCACACAAACTGACGAATCCTGAACTTTTACCAACTGTTAAGAAGAAGAAAACGTCGAAAACTAACTGGATTATGCAAAGCATCTTTTTTCTAATTGTAGCAACAATCCTAGTTTACATAGGTTATGGCACAAAATGTGACTTAACCAGAAGGGTCAAATCCTCTTGGACTCCAGATGTACAAGCTGATATTCATCCCTATATATAAGCAACCACAGGGAGAGACCGTTACCACATAGGAAACCATTGTCATTGCTTTTGCTCCTTTCTGTGTGTTAATGAGATAGATAGATAGATAAATATGTAATTCAGTAAATATGCACACCTAGAGGGGGGGTGAATAGATGTTTATACTTAAAGTGATAGACAGTGACAACTTTTTATAAAATTCTGCTACAGTATCAATTCAGACAGCTTATACCTGTCTGTTTTGGTGTCTGGATTAGTGAATTTATAAACTGGTATAAAACAGAACACAGAACTTTAAGCCAACAGAAAGTAAAAGTGCAGAAACGTAAAACACCAGAATTTTTACGTGGTTCAGCCCCTATCCTCTATCTAGTAGCCTAATCCACGTCCAATCCCAACTAAGATTGGAGACTCTTTTTATTACTAATTAAAACTCAATACACAAATAACTCCCTGTTACAAAGAAGCCTCAAAGCTGATGTTGGACACCTATGCCCCTGGTTTGCACCTCTGCAACATGTACACCACTGCACCTCTTCTCACCTCTGAGTCCCTTGAAGCCTTCTATGAACAGACTACTTAAAACAGAAAATCTCAAGTAAAAACTATGCTTACTTTCGGTTTACAAAAAAAATTTCAGCACAAAAGAATATGCTATATAATAATATAAGGCTGGACTAAAACAATTTGTAAGTTCTGATGTATTCTCTCAATTTGATTGTTGGTTGTTCGTGTCTCTTTTTACCAGCCGAAGAGAAGATATATATAGCGAATAAGGAGCAACGGCTATGACATGTGATGGCTAATATTTCTCAGACCCGTTAGACACTTCCCATAATTTCTGCAGCTTTGAATCTCAAGAAAGATATTACGCGGATATTCACCAGCTATTTGAATATGAAACACTGAAAATAAAAGAGAGAAGACTGCCTACAAAACAACCGTGTTAAGCATGAATAAAGGAGACTAAGGATATTTCCCAATAGCTAAAGTCAGGCTCCTTTTCAAAATAGAATGCTAACTAATGTGGACACCACTAAGCGAGATAACGTCCTAAACTAAATCAATCCCTCACGAGATACTCTGATGGAGATATTCTGATGACATAGGCAAATCAATTTGGGCTAGCATAAAATTTGTTCTTTAATAACATACCAAATCGAATCTTCCTTAAAACACATCAATTCAAATGTGAACTGATTTTAAATCATATTCCAACTGCCAACGGAAAGAAATCAGCAATAATAGTTCATGCAATTCCCATAACACATGCATATCAATTATAATATTATAACTCATAATCCCTGCATATTTAATATACTAACATATCATGAACCATGCACACTTAAATTAGTCATCAATCAAAATATCGTATAATTTAAAAACTAACAAAATAGATTGAGAGATTAATGCTACGGTTGTACTGCAGGAAACACTCATTCCTATTGAATGAAAAAAAAAAGTGTGTTTAGTTGCTAAATTTGTGAATTTTATTCATTTAGTGGAGGATATGAAATGACTAATTCCATATAAGAATAAAATGAATCATTTCACTCTTTAATTTTTTTATTCTATTACATTCTTTCACTAATTTCATTCCTCTCATCAACGTTACGTAAGTATATAGGTGGGGAGCTAAGGAGCTCCAATCAGACCAATACCGAGGGCTGAGGAGCGGATAGAGCTGTCATCTCATGCATTTGGTTACGCTTAGTATTTTCTTTGCATGGTGGAATAGAAAGTTAAGTTTAGTCAGATGCATGATGTGAGAGCAACTCCTTCCGTTTACTTTGCTCACTAATTGGACTGAAGGGAGCTCCGAGTGAGTCTCATATCTTCATTAATTTCAAGTGATCAAGTTTCATCATATATACATTGTTTCCATTAATAAAATGTTTTCTATTTGATTCTCTCTCTTCAACTAAACTTCATTTTCTCCAAGTTTTGATCCTTTTCAGAGAAGTCAGATATGGATGATGATGAGCCTTAATGTTGACTAATGTCATCAGAATTTTTACACAGATTTAATAGATTCTCAGTTCTGGCTGAGCAAGCAATGACGGGGTTGGTGCTGGGTAGTACAAATCTTCTGTCTCATCTTCAATTCATATTATGTATTCTTGTCAATATAATGTATTTGTTTACGGTTGACTTTTTTTAGTGAATAAATATTATTTGACACCAATACATGATATGAGAAACTATATGGGACAAGAAAAGGGATAGCTGATCAGAATTCTTGCCTAGGCTACATTATTGATCTTTGTCATATCCGATGCTTGGCCGATGCACAAGGCCTGCACTTTTCAATTATGGTTTATTGTTTTGGCAGCTTTCGAGTTTTATTTGTGAAAATCCTATAAATTATGAGCTTGTAAAATATTTCACATAGCATTTGCAGCATCTGGTGTTTTGTTGTTATCAATGAAATCCTTGCTAACCCTGCAAAAAGGTTAAAAGAGAATAAATAGATTTTCTACTTTTGCATGCCATGTGGCGATTTGTACTACATTATTAAATTTCTTTCAAGATTTATCGATAGGTTCTCTTTATTTAGGTTTGACAGGAATCTCATATTATATATATATATATATATATATATATATATATATATATAGTGCTTGACAGCTCTATATATTAGCTACTAGAAAAACAAGAATACGTGACAGAGTTTTATGATAATTTTTAAAAATAATCACAAAAGATAGTAATTTGTGATGGACCTTTTAAGCAATCACAAAATAATAGTATATATGATGGCTCTTAGTGATGACTAATCTTGCCATCAATGTATTATAATTGTGATGGTCATGTCAATCACATCAATTTTTTTACACAAAATAATTTTTTTTTTGTGACGCACAAAGTCATCACTTATAGATAAACCCTTTTCGTGATTGCATTTAAGCTATCACTAATATTTTAATGTAAGAAATAATCAAAATAATATTTTATGATGGTCGTAACAATCATTAAAAAAGATAGATTTTTGTGACGACTTTTATTTGCAATTACAAAAAGAAGGTATTTTGTGATGGAATTTTCAAGTCATCACAAAACAATAAAATATATGATGGCTCTTAGTGATGACTAATTTTGCCATCATTATAAAGTATTTTTGACTGCCATTGCAATCACCAAATCTTATGTGAAAGTAATTTTGTTTATGTAAGTCAACTAATATATATTTCCTTTTATATTTTGTTTTAAAATTATAATCATGATATGGACTTTGGTGTAGTGGTAATACTCGTTATTTAGTTTACAAATGGGAGAGGGTTCGAATCCTACAAGTATCATTGGATACAATTAATATAGATACAATTAATACAGTAAAATAAATTATATCTAAATAGATATTCACGTTCTTACATTTGATCCCTAAAATATTGTTTTTTGTGTGATGACTTAGACAATCACAATAGATTACGTGTTAATATGATTGTATTAATCATCACAAAAGCACTAAGCGTTTGCGTGTTTGTCAAAACCATCACATAAAACCTTTCGTGTTGGGCGTATACAAGACGGTCATTGTGATGCTTAAAGCCATCACGTAAACCTTTCGGAGAGACAAAAGTATTGTATTAACCAAGGTAATATAGGATATGAACTTTGAAGAATTTAATACTACCTCCAATCTAGAATTAGTAGTGTTTTATAGTTAGTTTACAATTGTTATATATGTATTAAAACTAAATAATTTTATATCAATTTTGAATTTAGAATTTTGCAGATTGACTTTAAAAAGTCAAAATGTATCCATCAGGTGCAGAATAATTCCATGTGACAAATTGCTAAATTTAATAGAAACATGCTTTTGGGGCTAAAAGGAGCAAGAGAAATTTTTGAAACTTTATATTGATGCCGTAATTTTCACCAAGTAAGATGTCGTTGGATTGTAGACCTATACATATGAGAGCACATCATGACCGACGGCTAAAGCCGTCGAGATATATACCACTCTGGTGTGAGAATCAGTATATTCTCTGCAAGGTGATTTGTTAAAATTATATATGTACCTGCAAGTGTACAGTATCAAATTGAAGAACTGTCAAGTACAGGCCGAACCCACAAATACTAGATTAATTTTAATGTATCATTAATATCTATTTTAGGCGAATTAGAAATATATATAGAAAATTGATTAACTATAATATAAAAACTAATAATGAGGAAGCAATGTAGGAATCTGAATTCATTAAATAATAAACATAACATATAATTCAATTTCTTCTATTTTTATAACTCAACTATGATTTTGATCTCTTTTCCATTTAATTTAGTAATTTTACAATTAACGTGAGCAACCATAGACTATGAAAATTTAATAATTAACTATAACCATCAAAACTTCTTTAAGCAAGTATGGATTATGAAAAACTCATATATTAACAATAATCTATCAAAACATCTTAATTAATTTAAAATCACATAAGAACTATAAAACGAAGATATTTCAATAACGAAACATGAAGGCGAAATCAATTAAACATAAAAGTATAAATAATAAAAGAGATAAAAAATATTATCAAGAATAATTATTTAATTTCATCTTCATCCTAGTTAAAGAAATTAGCTAAACATGGAAAATAATTAAACTAACTAAAATAAATAAGAAAACACTATTTAATTCACGATCATCCAACGAACGTACAATGAAGAAGTAATTTAATCTACTCCTACTCCTGACCTAAACTAATACATAATACTCATCCTCCTTCTCTCTAAAACAAGAGACTTATTTATAGGAAAAATAAATTTGTGCTCTAATTTAGATTTATTGAACTTGGACACTTTTGTTCTTTTTTTTCCTCTTCTTTCCTTATTGACTTCAATCTCTGTATGGTAATCCTCCAAGGGTCATTTTTCATCTTTAAAAGTTGGACATAAATCATTTATTTTCTCCCCAAGAAAAATAAATATTATTTTCTACAAAACAAAATAAAATGTATTAATTAAATCAAATAAGCACGTAAAATAATAAATATGGGAATATTAAAATGTATTAATTATGTGTCTATCAAATACCCCCATACCTAACTTGTGCTCGTCCTCGAGTAAAATAAAAATAAAACAAAAATTATACTAGCTCATTTTTGTAAGAAACACGATTGCACTTAGTATGTGCAACAATCCTTTAAACCCCAAGGTTACCCCAAGTGGACGAGTTCTGTCTCGTGAGGTTTTGCAGTGAATATACCCACAAAATTCAAAAATATTTTGGGTTCAACAAATTATGAAATTGAAAGAAAACTTCTAAATATCCTTGGGCATTATACATAAGCAAGATTAAATTCAAAATCACACTTTTACTTTATCAAAAATACTCAATCTTCATTTTAGACATCATCCTTTATTAAATTAATTCCATGTGATGCATGCATGTGTATATGATGTAATTAACTCTTAGTAGGGAATTTTACCATGAAAATCGGACAAATTCATTTTTCTTTTTCTGCTATCTTTTTTTTCCTTCTTTTTTTTCATTTTCTTTTTGATTTTTTTTCTTGACTTATCAAATGTCTTATTTTTTTAGGCTTTTTCAGAATTACCCATGTATCGAGCGTTGGACCAATGACTCCTAAACCAGTTGGCTTTAGGGAACTAGGTGTAAAGACACCCTAAGAGTTTACTAACTCAAGTAAAATTCATAAAATTAATGAGACTAGTCAAGCTGCTTTTATTCATCACACTTTTCAGCGTGAATATCAATGTTTCCTGAGACTTGGATACTCAATTATTTCGTTCAATGGACATATATTGAAACAGTTATTTATTTCTTTTTTCAACTTTTTTTTTCAATTTCTTTTTTTCTTGAAATTGCTCGATTCATAGTTTATAACCACAACTAAGAATTAGTGCAAACGTGAAGTGCAAAAATACTTATAAAATCAATTTTATTCCAAATGGTATTTCAAACTAAGATTTCGTATCTTATCAAATATTCAAGAGTTCTAAATATTTCAATCTTACTCATGATTTTTGCTTCACAAACACTTATTAGAATTAATTCAACTCAAAAAATCAAGCAAAATTTTTGATTTTTTCGAATTTTTGTATTTTTTTTTACCTATATTTTCCTAAACAAGAAAAAAAATCTAATACAATAATACAAACAAACTCCCCCATACCTATGAATTTCATATATCCTAAAAAGTATGTGACTAAAAATGAATGATACAAATGGGAAAGTGAGTGTGAACTTTTCATGATTTTCAGGAGGTCTAGGAAATTGAAAATAGTCAGAATTTTCATCACAGTTATGCTTAAAATTTACCTCAAGAAAACTTTCACTAACATGTTCAAAGGATAGAAGAATTGGTTCAAATATATGTTCTAGTTTAGTTTGTGAAACCCCCAAAATTAGGTATACATCACCCATTCTGAGTCGCCAGATACATGGTACAAAATTCAACTACAACTTTATTTATACAAATGTTGAGCTGTCGTATAGAATACGACCACAATTAACTATGAGTTTTAATATAAATGTATGCAACTCTCATGGTACCTCGACCACAACCTTACAATGATACTTTACATAAAAGTATAGTCAAACACTATTTTAGAAATTAAAATCTTTGGGAAGTGCTCAAGGAAACCTTCGTACATGGGAGGCCTTGCGTCTAGGTTATAATAGATATCATATGTCTACAGAATTATCCTTGGTTGACCCAATAGACCTCAAAGAAAAACGAGAATATTACTATCATCTTCTTTCCAATGGTGAGTCTTCTCTTGACATATAACTATCTCCACCGTCTCCAAGTGAATATTATATTTTAAATAAACTCCAAGATCATATAGGTAGTGTCCGCAGATATACTCAGCAAATGGATGCACACAACCCTGTCTTATGATAATACGAGGTTGTATGTCATTAGACATCTTGTATGATAATGACAAAACACCCTTCCAAAGTTGGGTTCACCTCACCCTATTCAGTTCACCAAAATTAAATATCAAATGACGTATACAATACGACACACTTATCTAAATTTATCAATAAAATTATTTCCATACTATTTAGAGAAAACCTCAACAGCTATAGACCATCGTTCTAATCCTCTTAATACCCCGCTCGATCCAGCTACATTTTTATTACCTGAAAGGAATTGTGAAGCAAAGGGGTGAGCACAACTAGCCTAGTAAAGAATATCATGACTAAATATATTTAAATTATCAATAGCTTTCATCAATAATAAATCAGAGATTTAGAACATATGGTAGATAATAAAACTTTTCAATCATAGTTCCAGCGGAACGAGCAATCCATTAGAAGAGTCAAATAGACCATCAAGTCTATTATCTTCTCCATGTTAAAAGTCCACCAATAATGTTTTATCCTTGTAACATCAATCAACAATTCTTGTCCACAATCATATGAATAACTCATAATCATAATTGTGATTCTGAATTCCTTTTCGCACTCAGGACGAAGATAATTTTCATCACATATCTTCACCTGAAACATCAAAAATCATGGTTATACCAAATCACAATTCCTGTTCGTAATCATTAAATCATCTTTGCACTACGGCCAAAGATATTCATTATTATCACATCCATGAATTAATATTTCATTGCTGAGACTCAGCTCAATAATTAATCCACATCATCGAATCATCCTTGCACTACAGGCCAAGGATATTCTTTAGTATGATCACAACCACGAATTATCCATGCACTACGGGCCAAAGATAATCGTGTTTTCATCAACTGTCCTGATCACGCCATAAAATAATTCATCTTTGCACCCTTGGCCGAAGAGAATCCATAGCCATAATCATACCAAAAACTGTCCATCAATGCACTACGGGCCAATGAGAACTTTTTCCATATCATTTGTAATATTACAGTTATGATTATACCGAATAATCCCTGGTCATAATCATACCAAGTTCATCTATGCAGTACAGGCCACAGATGACTTTCAACATATTATGAACATGAGGATGATGACAATATTATAAGAATTAGTCAAACTAAATCAAGGATAAATATTAAAGACTTTAAATTTATCCAAACATTATCAATCACTTAATAAAATTATAATCTAATATTGTTAATATTATAACAATATTTTAATAACTCCTTAAACTTATAAACAATTTAATTTAATTGTTTAAACTTTTTTAAATAATACATTTAATCATTCAAAAATGTCATACTCATAAGATTTCATCACCAATAATCAAATTACTCATCAAAAATCTGCATATACCTTATATAGGATTTTCAAGCCATAAAATCCTATTTACCAATTTTTTAACTTCACATAACATATTTAATTCATATGTTCGTAACTAAACTATTTTCATAAAAATACCAAATCAGTCCCAAAAATTATTCTTTTCTGGGATTAAGCAAAATATAGTCCCATATTGAACATATATTTTTCTCAGAATTTTAAAATTCATTTACTATTTTTCAGAAATCAATTTCTAATTTATTCCTTAAAAAATTAGCTACCTCAAGGTTAACTCCAGAAATTCCCAAATCTTGGCAAGATCTTACACATGTTAACGTGAGCTTCCAGTTTAAATTTCATGGTCATCGGAATTATAGAACTCCGGTTATAGCATTTTCCGTCGGAAAAACCTAAATATTGAAATAGTCATAACTTGCTCATTTTAAGTCGGAATGATCTCATTTTTGGACAGGAGGTAATTTATACCATATATTTCTATGTCCCAAATAGCCGGAAGTTTTCTCACAATTTAAGTGGCTGAAAATGCTCTTTTAAAAATCTGGGCAATAGCTTTTTTGAAATTGGCAGTTTTTGACTCCTTCGTTAAAATCAGTCCACACGAAAATCTACAATACCTTTTCTAGAACTTGACCACACTCAAAAATTAGAAATATAATAGGAGATATGGTCAATTGAATTTCATGTTCCAATTTCACCAAAATCTGATTTTCAACCCTTTGTGATTTTTAAGAAACTTTCATGTGTTCACATAATAACCAACATAACTCATCATGACAATGACATAATAATTCAATAAAACAAGTTCAAGAATTAATTTATCCAGAAATTAGTAGCGTCCAAATTGTCAACATGATACTTCTTTGTGGAGTAAAATTCAAGAATGCTCAGAAGAATATTTCCATGAAAAGATACTAGATGAAGAGCAAATATCAAGGATATTCCACTAATTTCATGGAGTATAGAAGTCAAAACTTTAACCAACTGAGTATAATAGAATATGTGAAACTGCAAATGGATTTTCACCCGCCATGCGGTAATCTACGTATACAGATCATTTCCACAATTTAATAAGGAATGAATACAAAGGATCATTCACCATGCATGTGGTAATCCACATAGACAGGTTATTCCAACAGAATAATAAAGAATGGAATAACAGAAGGATTCACCATATGTGTGATAGACTGCACAGACAACTTATTCCCAACAGAATAATAAATAATGGATCCAGGTCCGGCGTAAACGCACAGATAAGATATTCCGATAGAATAATAAATAATGGAACCAGGTCCGGCGTAAACGCACAGACAGGATATTCTGACAGAATAATAAATAATGGAACCAGGTCCGGCGTAAACGCAAGACAGGACCAGGTCTGGCGTAAACGCACAAACAGGATATTCCGACAGAATAATAATGAACGGAATAATAGAAGAATTTCACCATGTATGCAGTACTTCGCATAAACAGGTTATTCCAACATAATAATAAATAATGCAATAACAGAAGAATTTCACCATATATGTGGTACTTCGTATAAACAGGTTATTCCAACATAATAATAAAGAATGGAATAACATAAAAATTTCGCCAAGTATAGGGTTGTCCGCGTATACAGGTTATTCCAACAGAATAATAAAGAATGGAATAACAGAAGTTCTCTTCATGAATAAGAAATAAATAATACCCCTTATAGGTACAACAAATAATATCCCTTACCTTTGAAAGAAGAGTATTCCGACTGGTAGGGCGAGGATATACTCGAAGAAAACTTGTACTACGCTCAAATCTTTCTTAAACTCTAAAGAAATACGCTCAAGATTATAGAAGAAGAATTCTCTCTATAGTTTCTCTCTCTAGAGTTTCAGTGAATTCGTAAGAAATAATGAAGAATGAGCTTCAATTTATAGAAGAATGGACTGCATAGTAACTAATTCATGAACGGTCCAGATTGATTTACTTTTAATCGGACGATCCATATTTAAAGCAAAATCTTTTAAATAAAATATAATATATTATATTTATAATCTAATAAAACGAATAACTTTATAAAAGTATTCTGTTTTATATAAAAAGATTTTACTCTGCAAATCACTATGCATGTACTATGCAACACTGTGCATAATAAAATATAATATATTCTATTTATAGAATAACTTTATAAAAGTATTCTGTTTTATATAAAAAGATTTTACGATGTAAAACACTATGCATAATAAAATATAATATATTCTATTTATAGAATAACTTTATAAAAGTATTCTGTTTTATATAAAAAGCTTTTCTGTTTTATTACATTAATAATACTAATAAAACAAAATTGAGTGACTTATCACGTAAACATCAATAATCAATATTATGTGCTACTATGCAACCACGCGTATTACTGTACTTTTACTACCGAGTAGTTCAACAGTTTTAACGGTAAAACTTCGGTCGTTATTCTCATAAAAATATTTTTGTCGTTTTCTCCATCCGACAATAATTCTGTTGTGGGGTCCACCAATGATTGTACCGTCGTACGGACATTCCCCGACAAAAAGAATATTTTATAACAACTTGCATACTTTTCAAAATTTATAAATATTACCCACAACTATAACATTATATCAAATCCATACCATAATATTACAAAATATATATTTCGAGAAAATTAAATCTTTATTCATAAAATATGGGGTCTCACAATCTCCCCCTCCTTATAAAATTTCGTCATCGAAATTTACGTACGTACCTGATAATTGAAGAGATGAGAATACCTTGCCTTCTTTTCAGATTGTACCTTCTCGGTAATTTTCTCGCTATCATGATTTTCCCATTTCTCATCTCCTGTATTTCAGATATCATTCTAGAATATAGCTTCAAAACAAAGGTTAATTGACATATCACAATTTGTCAACTTATCAAGTAAACAATTTCAGCTTAGGTAAGTCACACACTAGCGAAGTATATAACTCGTCTCTCCCTTCCTAGTTCTACACTCTTACCTCCGCCAGCGACCATATCCCTAAGCTCTGATACCAAATGGGATGCCCCCAAAATTAGGTATACATCACCCATTCTGAGTCGCCAGATACATAGTACAAAATTCAAATACAACTTCATTTATACAACTGTTGAGCAGTCATATAGAATACGACCACAGTTAACTATGAGTTTTAATATAAATGTATTTAACTCTCATAGTACCTCGACCACAACCTTACAATGATACTTTACATAAAAGTATAGTCAAACACTGTTTTAGAAATTAAAATCTTTGAGAAGTGCTCAAGGAAACCTTCGTACATGGGAGGCCATGTGTCTAGGTTATAATAGATATCATATGTCCACAGAATTATTCTTGGTTGACCCAATAGAGCCCAAAGAAAAAAGAGAATATTACTATCATCTTCTTTCCAATGGTGAGTCTTCTCTTGACATATAATTATCTCCACTGTCTCCAAGTGAATATTATATTTCAAATAAACTCCAAGATCATATAGGTAGTGCCCGCAGATATACTCAGGAAGTGGATGAGCACAACCCTGTCATATGATAACACGAGGTTGTATGTCATTAGACATCTTGTATGATACTGGCAAAACACCCTTCCAAAGTTGGGTTCACCTCACCCTATTCAGTTCACCAAAATTAAATATCAAATGACGTATACAATACGACACACTTATCTAAAGTTCTCAATAAAATTATTTTCATACTATTTAGGGAGAACCTCAACAGCTATAGACCACCATTCTAATCCTCTTAATACCCCGCTCGACCCAGCTACACTTTTATTTCCTGAAAGGAATTGTGAAGCAAAAGGGTGAGCACAACTAGCCCAGTAAAGAATATCATGACTAAAGATAATTAAATTATTAATAGCTTTCATCAATAATAAATCAGATATTTAAAACATATGGTAGATAATAAAACTTTCCAATCATAGTTGCAGCGGAACGAGCAATCCATTAGAAGAGTCAAATAGACCATCAGGTCTATTATCTTCTCCATGTTAAAAGTACACCAATGATATTTTATCCGTGTAACATCAATCAACAATTCATGTCCACGCTCAAGATTATAGAAGAAGAATTCTCTCTATAATTTCTCTCTCTAGAATTTCAGTGAATTCGTAAGAAATAATGAAGGAATGATCTTCTATTTATAGAAGAATGGACTGTATAGTAACTAATTTATGAACGGTCCAGATTGATTTACTTTTAATCGAACGGCTCATATTTAAAGTGAAATCTTTTAAATAAAATATAATATATTCTATTTATAATCTAATAAAACGAATAACTTTATAAAAGTATTCTATTTTATATAAAAAGATTTTACTCTGCAAAACACTATGCAGACATTATGCAACACTATGCATAATAAAATATAATATATTCTATTTATAGAATAACTTTATAAAAGTATTCTGTTTTATATAAAAAGATTTTACTATGCAAAACACTATGCATAATAGAATATAATATATTCTATTTGTAGAATAACTTTATAAAAGTATTTTGTTTTATATAAAAAGTTTTTCTGTTTTATTAAATTAATAATACTAATAAAACAAAATTGAGTGACTTATCACTGTTTTATATAAAAAGATTTTACTATGCAAAACACTATGCATAATAGAATATAATATATTCTATTTGTAGAATAACTTTATAAAAGTATTTTGTTTTATATAAAAAGTTTTTCTGTTTTATTAAATTAATAACGCGTATTACTGTACTTTTACTACCGAGTAGTTCAACTGTTTTAACGGTAAAACTTCCGCCGTTATTCTCATAAAAATATTTTTGTCGTTTTCTCCATCTGACGGACATTCCCCGACAAAAAGAATATTTTATAACAACTTGCATACTTTTCAAAATTTATAAATATTACCCACAACTATAACATTATATCAAATCCACACCATAATATTAAAAAATATATATTTTGAAAAAATTAAATCTTTATTCTTAAAATCTGAGGTCTCACATAGTTAACTTATTTGTAGTGGATATCAGCTCATTGACCTTATCTAAATATTCAGATTCATTCCAATTTTGGTCAAGGTGATTTAAAAAAAATCAATTGGATCTTTTTCAATCAAGAGTGTATTTTCAATTATTTCTTGGGTCGTTGATAACTCTTGGATCATGTTTACTTTAATGGGTTGGTCCAAAAAATCACTAGGTGGTATTTAGGAATAAGTCTTTCAGGGTATGGATCTTTAGGCTTATAGTCTTTTTCAACCGGCTCATTAAATGTGACATGCTCAATTTTAAGTATAGACTCATAATTTTTTGGCTCCTCAAATTAGCTTGACTCAAATTGTTTAGAATTGAATATAAGATTTTTATTTTTCTCATCATTTCCACAACCATTAAGATTATCAAAATTAACCTTAGAGTTACTAGAAAATTCACTCGCCCTTGCTCATTTATTATGGTGGCTAATCGACTTATTTGAATTTCTAGACGAGATATAGCTTGATACGTGCTAATTTGATTTTTCATTAAAACTTCCATAGTTTTCTCTAAGGCACTAAGTCTTTCCTCTTCTTCATTTGATAATTCTTGTGAATATTGAGGTTCTAGATCCGGATATGAATCTGGATATGGATGTGGATATGAACTTAGATAAGAATTTTCATAAGTTGGAATAAATTGATTTACTTGGTGTGCATTAAAATTTTCATAGGGTTCTTGATTCCAAGCAAAATTATTATACCAACTATAATAAGAATCTGTATTTCCACAAATCACAAAACAAATATGCAACTATCCACGAAAGTCACACACAAAAATTTTAAAAAATAAAATAAGAATCATAATTCTACGGTTAACCTAAATAAAATCTAGGCAGCTCCTAACTGTTCCAAGTTACACCTTAAGGTCCACAAAATTCGAATTTTATTACACCACTAGCCAGATAAGTGTAAGAAAGGTGGGAGTCTCTCCGTGGGTACGGTGACTAATTGAATAACCACGCGTTTTCTAGGCGTTTACCTTTTGAACCACTTTCATAAACGCCAGTAGTTTGATTAATTTAAAATTTAGCCTCCTCTTGGAGTTCTTTGTCCTAATTGAGCTCGAAATTCCTAGGGGCCGACGTCTACTTGATTTTATTAAGGCAAGGTTATACAAAATGAATGGGTGGTTTGAGGGCTAAGGAAGGGTGTTAAAATCCCCACCTTATCTTGTTACAGGTTGTGCCCTTAATGGTAGATTACAAATGAGAATGTACAAATAAAATATAAAAAATTGTAAACAAATAAAGTGTCCTACAACTATGTGAAATACGAGAGAAATATAATATAAGGTATTTCAATCCTCCAGCAATCACCACAGTTTACATTTGACAATAAATAAATAAATAAAATAAAAACTGAAACAGGATATGCTCTACGTGAGTGAATGCGTGAATGCGAGAATTAGTTTTCTAACAAAAAAACGAAGCTACTTAATTTATATTTTGACCTAGTTAAGATACAAAATACTAGGAAAAGCGCAACAATAATCTTGTCTTTCCGCACCGTTAATCCGCTTATTCGGTAATCCTGAAAAATAAAAATAAAAATATTAGAAGAAGAAAAAAAACTAATTCGAATAAATAAAAATTAAGGAATATAAAATTAAGTCTAGTCCCCGGCAACCGCGCCAAAAACTTGATTTGTTAAAATTATGTACTGCAAGTGCACAGTGTCAAATTAAAAAACTAACAAGTACATGTCGAACCCACAGATACTGGATTAATTTTAATGTATCCTTAATATCTATTTTAAGTGAATTAGAAATAAATATTGAAAATTGATTAACTATAATATGAAAACTATAATGAGTAAGCAATCTAGAAATCTGAATCCATTAAATAATAAAAATAGCATATAATTTAATATCTTCTATTTTTATAACTCAACTATGATTTTGATCTCCCTTCCCTTTAATTTAGTAATTTTACAATTAACGTGGGCAAACATAGATTATGAAAATTTAAGAATTAACTATAACCCATCAAAACTTTTTTGAGAAAGCATGGATTCTGAAAAACTCATTTCTTAACAATAATCTATCAAAACCTCTTAATTAATTTAAAATCATAAGAAGTATAAAACGAAGGTATTTCAATCAAAAGAATAGATGAAAAATATAATCAAGAATAATTATTTAATTTCATTTTCATCCTAGATTAAAGAAATAAGCTAGACATGGAAAATAATTAAACTAACTAAAATAAAGAAAAGAAGTAAAAGATTAAAAATAAATAAGAAAACTCCCTTTAATTTACGATCATCCAACGAACGTACGTACAATGAAGAAGTAATTTAATCTACTCCTACTCCTCTTAAACTGATACAGAATACTTATCTTCTTCTCTAAAACAAGAGACCAATTTATACAGAAAATAAATTTATGCCTTAATTTAGATTCATTGAACTTGGACACTTTTGTTCCTTTTTTTCCTTTTCTTTCCTTCTTGACTTCAATCTCTATATGTTAATCTTTCAAGAGTCATTTTCCATCTTTAAAAGTTAAATGTAAATCTTTTATTTGCACACCAAAAAAAATAAATATTATTTTCTAAAAAAAAAAAAAATGTATTAGTTAAATAAAATAAGCATGTAAAATAATAAATATTAAAATGTATTAATTATGTGTCAATCACAAAAAATTCTAATGTGCGAGGATATTTTAGTTCTACAGAAAAATTATATTTTCATGTGTATGATCCCATATATATATAATTAGAGAATTAACCTGTAAGATTGTAAACAAACCAAACCGTCCGAGCTCGATTCGAGCTCGACTCGAAAAAAATACGAGCGAGATTCAAATTCATTAATAATATGATCCAAATCTGAGCATAAAAATAGTTCAAATAAAAATATTGAGTAAAATCTGAGCAAGGTGGTTATTCGTACTCGACTCGTTTAAGATTCAAACTACTCGAATTATCGACTGTGATTCGATACATACTCGATTGATACAGATTCGATTACATACTCGATACATTCTCTTATAATATATATAAAATTAAATCAAATAAGGATAATTAATTTTTATTTCTATTTTTTGTTTTTAAATTTAATTGTGATTTTATATTTGTAAAGTTTAATAGTAAATATATTTTCTCATTTCTAAGTAAAATATCAAATTCAATTTATAATTATATTTATTATAAAGATAGTTATTATGTGAATAGTCGAATTCGATCTTGAATTCGAAGCTCGCGAGTAGTTTGAATATAATTTGATCCGAAACTGATCGAATTTGAGTAATAAATATTCGAGTCGAGTCAAATCTGAGTAGAATTTTTCAAATATAAATCGAATTCGAGTATGAATTTAACGTTTTGAGTTGAATTCCAACACTTTTATTAATTATTATAATAATAAATATTAATAACTAAAGTGTTGATTTAAATTAAACCAAATAATGGTCAAAAAAGTAGAAATTTTTGTATTCAAAGATATATAAGAAGTTAAAAGTTGTAGGCTAACAATTTTATTTCTTTGGAAGCCTAACATTGTACTGTTGTAAGTCGGGCAATAAGGCTTAACAGTGTATTAACTCATAAAGAGATAGGAATGAATGACCAATGGGATTATTTTTATTTTTTTATTTTTTTTCTCTTTTCTTTTTTACTTTTTAATACCTTTGCTGAATTTCAAATAAAATCTCAAGTAAGCGGCCTAAATCTTCTGTCAAGGGGACAAACATAGCCTTGTATTTCCACATGGAGAAACTAACAACATTATGAAGCAAGGAGACTACCTTACCAAACCCGGCCATCCCCCAACTTTAGAAAAGAGACCAAAAAATTTATATTTTAACATGAAAAAATGATATTTTCATACGAGTCTATTTCACGTTGATGTATGACTCACTCAATATTCATATGAGATGGATCATATGGAAATGTGGACGGATTCAAAAAAAATTCTTAATAGAGGCGAATTCTAACTAATTTTTTTTTGTTGAAATTAAATAAAGAAAACTTGAAATAATCATAATAATATTTACAAATTGCAATAAATATTTATAATCCAGACTAAAAAAAGGAATTTCAAATAAAAAATATTTAGATGCAATTTAAAAACTTATTTCGTTTACTTGTCATAGTTCAATTTGAATTATTCCCCAAATCCTCAAAGTCTCAAACCAAATTTACTTTTTATATTCAAACAAAACCATAAATTAATTTCAAGTTTTGTATCTAAAATTTCATCTAGCCTTAAAACTAAAAAGATTTGTGTACTTGTATTTAGAATTGATTTATAAAATTTATTTTGTTCCCTTCAAATTTAACTCTTTCATTAATATGCCCCCTTAAATTTATTAATTTACATATATGTCATACCCCAATACCTATAAATAAAAATTCCAGCAGTAGGAGCTGTCTATGCTAGCCCTAATATACCCATGTATAAAAATATTATTTTCTCATGTGAAAATATCAATTCCCAAGAATTAAATATAAAGCAATAAAGAGCAACAATATGGTTCATATATTGATTGAGAGGAGGTGAGCCTGGAAGAGAGTCAAATAAGAGAATTTTTTTGGTTTGATTTGTGCATGAACGAGGGATTCAATCTATGTAATGACGGTTAGTAAATCATATCAAACCAAAAAAAACTTGCTATTTCAAAATATTAAATAAAATAAATACAAAAGAAATAAAATGGCATAATTATACAGCATAAATATTATGCACTGTGACACTTGCGATTCATAGATTATAACAGTGTTCTAAAAATCTCCGCCTAAGTTTGTCTAGGTCCTGTCTAAGCGCTAGGCCCCCCTTGGCGCCCTGTCTAGGCGCTAGGCCCCCTCTTGGCGCCCTGCCTAGGCGCTAGGCCCATCTTTGGCGCCTCGCCTAGCCCTAGACGCTAGGCCCCCATGGCGCCTCACCTAGGCTCAAGGCTGTAAAAAAATCCTTCCAGGAAATTAAACGGGGTCTAGTCGGAGAGTTTTTTTTTATTTTTAATAACTACCCAAACCAGATCTTAATATATTTATTTTTCTAATGATTTACCATATTCATAATACAATGTTGTAGCATATCAAATCACAACAAAAAGTGAACAATATCAAGTCAAAATGAATAATTTTATTATAGTTGTAATTTTTTGAACTTGTATTAACTTCAAATTATATAAATGATTATACATTTGTAATATTTAGTTTAATTCAATATAATTCTTAAATTTATGTTTAGTTTCTTAAGTTTTAATATTGAATTAAATTCTTAAAATTTTAAATTTTATTATTTAATAACAATAACAATGAATAAAACTAATACGTTAAAAATATGTTTGAACTTTAAATAATTAGATGTTTATGTTTGAAATCTGACATTAGCAATATATATGTGTTTGAACTTTAAGCAAAAACTTTTATTATCTTTATTATAGATTGTTTTGTTTTATATTATTTTTTTTTTACTTCGATAAATGTAAAATAAAATATTAAAATTAGCTTATACTAAAAAAATACCGCATAAACCCCGCTCAGGCCCCCGCCTAGGCTCCCCGACCACCCGCCTAGCTCCTTTTAGAACATTGGATTATAATGATTCAATGTGTTTCAAGACACTAATATGTGCAATTGTAGCAGATGAACCATGGGGGTGTTTCAATGTGTTTCAAGACACTAATATGATTCAATGTGTTTCAAGACACTAATTTTTTTTTGTTGAAATTAAATAAAGAAAACTTGAAATAATCATAATAATATTTACAAATTGCAATAAATATTTATAATCTAGACTAAAAAAAGGAATTTCAAATAAAAAATATTTAGATGCAATTTAAAAACTTATTTCGTTTACTTGTCATAGTTCAATTTGAATTATTTCCCAAATCCTCAAAGTCTCAAACCAAATTTACTTTTTATATTCAAACAAAACCATAAATTAATTTCAAGTTTTGTATCTAAAATTTCATCTAGCCTTAAAACTAAAAAGATTTGTGTACTTGTATTTAGAATTGATTTATAAAATTTATTTTGTTCCCTCCAAATTTAACTATTTCATTAATATGCCCCCTTAAATTTATTAATTTACATATATGTCATACCCCAATACCTATAAATAAAAATTCCAGCAGTAGGAGCTGTCTATGCTACCCCTAATATACCCATGTATAAAAATATTATTTTTTCATGTGAAAATATCAATTCCCAAGAATTAAATTTAAAGCAATAAAGAGCAACAATATGGTTCATATATTGATTGAGAGGAGGTGAGT